>OY282585.1:3531669-4131669 GCA_958298965.1 Chrysolina haemoptera | reverse complement strand
AAAAATGAGGATGTCAGTGCTCAATTCTGGAGTTTCCTGACGGCTTTGTGTTCTCCTCTCTGTTCAGAGCATTGATGCTGGTCATTCTTGTGGTGCTGAAGGACTTTTCGAGAAAAAATATTCATAAAAGTTTTCTGAAGGGTTTTCTTCTATTTATTCAATCTTGACCAACTCGCGCTGAGCATCTTGTTCCACATCTTTTCCAATTTCATCATTTGAGTTTTAGGAAGACTCTACACTGGACAGTTCTAAGTCATCGTTGGCCTGACTTTTTGCTTGTGGACTATAGCGATATTCGCAGAGCTCCTAGCTATGAGCGAATATGCTTTCTTGATTGATGCTGACGGTATTAAATAATATAAGAAATACGAGGAAAATGGGCGTGACTATTGATAAGAGTTATATTCGGAGGTTGCTCACCAATGAATTGTAAACAGATTTTTTATCAAACATGTAATTGTTTCTGAATCAGGAGAGAAACGCAATCTTTCGATGAGATGCCAAAAAAAACATGCGAAGATGCGAAGATCTTTAACGAACCTGAAATTCAGGAGAAAATATCTTCCAATACTGATTCGTTCTTCATTGGTTGTGTTAATAGTCTTGAAATGTTCAGTTTTACCCTGGGTTTTTTGTCAGTTCCAGAACTTTGAAGAGTCGATTTTGCAATTGAGGCCGGTTTTTGAATAGCAACTGCTACAATTTGAAAATTCTGCTGATCGAATCTTCGAATTCAACAGCACATTATGAGACGATCAAAGTAAATTTCCTGCATCTGCAAGTATAAAAATGCGTGCGATCGACCAATAGTCAGACTAAAATATTAAAATATTCAAGAATCACCATTCCGCCATTCATTATTTTCTCCTACTCAGGGCCGCGGTCCTGACAGCGTCCATTTGGTGGTTCGGGCAGAGTGGGGTCAAATTTTCCAATTAACACTAACGGGAAGGAAGACATGATTGATTTGTTAGCGCAACAGGCGTCTCCGTTTATAAGATGTATCGGTAAGCGTTACAGGGTCGAACGACTATACGTTCTGACTTATTTTTTATGCGATGGAGATCCGTGGGACGTTCATTTGCTGTCAAGGGTCTGAGAAGTATTTGCCGATGGGACTAATTTTATGGAGAAAAGTGAGTGGAATCTACTCATTGTTAGCTGAAACTCAACGATTTATTGTAATGATAGGAGTCGCCGTTGCAATTAAGAATGATAACAATGTCAGATGTAATTCAATGTTTGTCGAGGAAAGTAGTTGTTTTCTGAAAGATATGTTCCTCAATTTTTCCACTTTGTGATTCAGCCAAGAATTCGCGGTCATGTAACTGTTTTAACTGTGGAAAAACCTTATACAATTGTTCGATGGTTTTTGAAAGCAATTGCATGACCGATTCCAGTTATAGACATTTTGTCAATAGTCAAAGGCATACATCAAATTAATGATATGTAATAGCTTTCATTGTAAATTATGATAGAGGTTGATTACTTGTACTTGACTTCCATCGTCTTAATGGTTGAAATATATCTACTTCTTTCAATTTTTTCACTACGGTTCAATTGCTTGAATCTGCAATGGTCTTCAGGTGAATACTGTATTCACCCACGTCAAAATCACAATGGTTATACTAAAACAGACTGCAAACAATATTTCGTGAACTCAACAAAAACTATTTGATTGACAATAAAATACCTAGCGTGTTAGCTTACCAAGACCATATTTAAATACTTGAAACTGATTATAAATTCCAATGAATGGTAAAGTAATTAAGAAACCCTTCAACTCTGACAAAATGTACCGGTATACCCCAGGTCAAAGCAGAGGCCTTGACCTGAGAATTTTCACTCAACTGACTGATTCAAAAATAACATTTTTCTTGTTCTCAGAGTTCAACGCATGCCAGGTATAGCCTTCCCCCTCCCGGAGAGGGGATAGTCTCATCCTTCAGGATTTTAACTTGTGAAATAGATGTCGTTACTGGACCGATCTTGGTATTCTAAACCCTATTTTTGTGTTCTACATCATTAATCAACTACCTTCAACTTTTCCTATTAAGTGACATCATTTGGGTGCTCGCCCCGTACAAATAGGACTAGCACTGAATGTTAATCTTTATTGGCAGAAACGATCACAAAATCTGCCAAAACATTATTTTGCCAGTCCGATGCCCTTAGTTGCATGTGCACTTTCAAATTAACAAAATTTGCATACATCCTACAACAAACGACCTATTTCCATATAAATAATATGTTTGAGGACATTAACTAATAATTAAAAAATCGAATTGGGTTGACCCTGGCCTGCAACCGGGCGGTATAAAAGCGTCAGCATTTGACCTTTTCTATTCAAACTGCAATTCCCAACCGTTACAACTACTTAAAACTGTCCATAATTTTTATGATTCTCTGAAAATCTACATTGTTTGTGGCACGTCCCTAATTAATTTCGATTGTTGTACCTAGACTTGATAATTTCTCCAGAATTTAGGCCCCTACTTCCCCGATTTTAGAACATATTTGTGCCAAATGTCTTAGATACCTGGGCCACGCCGGTAGTTGCAGCTATAATATTTTCAAAATTTCCCGTGTTACCATGTTCGTTTAAGGTAATCTCCTTAGTGGAAGTCGTCGAATCAAAAATAAACATCAGAAGTAAACATACGTTCATGAATAATTGACGATGTTTTGACATTTTCATTTTTTTCAATGTCCGCTAGAATGAATAAAAATAATAATATATGAATAAATACCTTTGATTAGTCAACCTGAAGTGACAAAGCCAATAACCATTTCTTTGTTTTTTAAACATTCAAGTCGTTGCTAAAAACTAAGTTGGACATCCAGAGTTTTTTATTTTGAAGTTCATGACATATCAGTAGTAGGTATCAGGTACCAGACAACATAAATAAAAATAAAGTGATTGATTGTTTATAGCAATTTTCGAAAAATGATTTAATACAAAAAATACTGAAAGAGATTCATTTCTATCAATAATTCATCATTTCAAACTTGACTCCAAAGATTTTTTGTGCGTTTTTATCTCCTGCGTTTTTTCTTATGCCATTGTAATATTCCCCACAGTTCGTCTGTAAAGAGTGAATGAAACACATTCCAGTCGTGAGTTGCCCAAATCTAAGTACAGTTATTAGTATTGTTAGTCCATAATTGAATATTAAGTGGAAGGTGATTGATGTTACTTACTATTGATGGCTCCCACAACACTCCTCAATTCTCATCGGGAAGATAAACAGAGAATTAAAATGAAATACATTGTAATGTTACGGTTTAATCGCAATCAATTAATGAGAATCGATCATGTGGAGAAAGACATTGGCAAGTCAATTATTCATTATGTGTTCCGGCTCGTTCAAAATTGATTTTTGGTTGAATGGTTGTGTTTTTCTGAATCATCATTCTAGTTGTAATCTGATAACAAAACTGGGATTGAAGAAATATTTTCCAACATCTCTGTCCATATACAAATCGAATGCATAAGTAATGAATTATAATACCCATGCACTTCATGTATGTACAAACAGACAGTAACAGAACATTGTTTTTTTTGTTTTTCTACTGTTACTGTCATACTGAGTAATATTACTAGTACCATCGATCATTGATCATTGAAAAATGAAGTTAGGACTGGATATTTTCGAAAACTGATGTCGAAATCAATTTCTGAAAAATTTTTAAGGAATCGAAGGAGATGTTGTTACAACTGGTGTCCAATCGATTGAATTGGTCCGATCAATAGTTGATTGGGGCCGAGATGACTATTTAAAGGAAATGGAATGGCGATACTGAGGAATATATTGGAATAGACCGATTGCACGAACAGAAACTACAATATGAAGCACGATGCAAACAAACTGAAGAAGAGGAAGAATGACCGATGGAATCGAGACTCAAAGTCCCTCCGAATTGGATGTGGATCTTTCGGCCCATGTCAGATGTCGGAAATCCTGCACAATGTTCCGTCTTCCTTTCAAAACTACTACAGCTAATGTGAATGATTGGAAAGTTGAAGTGAGTGCCATATGAAACAACACCAGGTCAAACACGTATTATTTTAGTGGTCCTTACCCTTACACAGCGATTTCTTAACCCTTAGAATCTGAGAATGAAGAAATCTCGACCAATAGGGCTCACAAGAATAAGGGCTGTAAACGAATGGAATGGATTGAAAAAGGTTGTCTTCAAAAGCGAGCGAACGAGACTATCGGAAGTAATATTACTAATGCTCTCAATAATATCGATAGTACTTCAGTAAGTAATCAATGAGATCAAATTCAGAACAATTTAATCAAGTTTAAGATTTCTGACAGAATTTTCGATAGTATCATAAGCAGGAGTTGTATTTATTGAGATAGTTTCATGACCAATAAAGTCAAGACAGTTTTATTGTTGTGAGTTCATCAATAATTATATCCCATGTCTATGGAACATTAAGTCTGTAAGACTTATATTTATGTGTTACTGAGTAAAAAGACATATTCTCCATTTTTGTTTGAATTCATGGTTGCCTGTGAAAACGTAGTCTCTCAGACACAAGAGAAATGAAGTGTGTACTACCAAAGCACATCGATTTGATTGGTCCTCATATCACAGAAGATGGGAGTTTCATATTGTGAAAAAAATTATCATCTAGACACGAGTGGATTAATGGATTAACGATGTGGTCTTCGGAAGCCGACTCAGCCATTATAATAAGATGAAAGTCATCTATCAGGAAAGGAAATACTGAAGTTCTATCATTGGAAAGCGGTGGTATGCTTTAACTATTCTTTACCTTTTCATTGATATAGTTGAGTTAGTTTCTTGGAGATCTATTATATATTATAACACACATTTCGTTCGTTTTGGTTACGATCTGTTCATGTGGGATTCAACTAGGAAGCCCACATAAAACTCTGATAATTCGATAAAAAAATTATAATATTAATTATTTAATCGAAAAATAGTGCTTCATTTGGGCATTGATTATCCAAATCAGTATACTTTTGTTTTTTTGTATGACCCATATAAAAAAGTTCTCTATAATTAATGGATTCAATGAACTCAACAAAGTAGGATGCAGGAAAAGAAATACCAATCATTATTTTCAATCTTTTTGTTTCACACACTGTATTTTTCATCTTTAATAAAACCTCTCCATATATTCGATTCCAAATGCACCTAATCACTCCAAATATCTTTTTTTTAGGAAACTCCTCATTCGATAAAGATATTCAATGCACAAATTTTCATAATTGGTTCAAGGAATACAGGGCCGAACAACAGCCAGAGTTTCAACTATCAAGCAGAAAAATAGAATAAAAATATAATAAAATGATTATCAACCAAATGTTTCTGTGATGGTATACAAAATGGTAACAATAAAGCTTAGCTGTATTTCGAATTTTCCAATCGAATCCTGTAATTTTAACTTGTTTGCCATAATTCTGACTCAGATGTCGGATTTGTGACTTAGATGTTTTAAATCTTGAAAATTTCGACTTAGATATTAGATTTCAGACTTAGATATCATCCGATATCTGAACGTCGGAATTTTAAGATATAGTCGTATTTTTGAGATATAGGTCACAAAAACGCTTATAAATGAAGCTTTAGTATTTTCGTGATTTTTATATTATTCAATCATGAGAAAGGTATTTGTGGAAGACTATACAAGAGTAGCAATCAACAGAGAAATAATCAAGAGCTTTTGAGCCATGAGCCTTCAGGCTTGTACTCATCTTCTACTTCGACTACTGGCGCCGGAATACGGCCCTGCTAAATACCCACCATATCGCTATTCATCCACAAGCACCGATAATTTGTCTGCGAGCCGATGAAAAATAAGTGTGATCTACAATGGAACTCCTAGAAGATCCAATAGGGCATAAAAGGTTAAGTATGCCATTCATCACTAGACGATAATAAACCGGATGTTTCAATATGTTATTATCGAACGCAAAAATGTTTGTACAATGTGAGACGAAGCAATAAATCAATGAAAGTTTTCTGCAATATATGCGCCTGAAAACGTGAAATTGTGAACAATGTAACATGAGAAACACCCACACTTGTAACTGCGACTGTGATGGAACGAGGTCGAATGTCATTGCGATTTTTGCTTTACGAGGATCAGCAGTGTTAGAAACGATTTGTCGTGATTAACGGTACCAAGTTGGTTATGCAACGTTTTGTTATTATTGTAGCATTCCCTTGTGATTTCGCAATGAGAAAAAATGGGTGAACTGTACAAGGCATTACTTTTTCCTTATTGGAATACTGTTTCATGTTACACGTTATGGTACACCAGCAACATTGTGAGCTATCATAAATATCCCAAGTAGCATTTTGGTGACCACATAATACACCAAAATTAACGTTGAAGTTGGTGTAGAAATTAGTCATTTATGAAACGACGCTCTCCAAACCACCGGTCAACGTTGTTTCAACGTTGAACATGACATTAGTCAAGCTACGACGTTGTCATAACGTTTACTCAACCGACTACAAGTAGTAAATATTCTGGAATGGGAATAATGTTCTGAAAACGTTTAAGTAACAAATTCAGTTATTTTAAATGTTTTCCCGACGGTAAAGCGACCTTGTGTTTCAGTTGAGTTGAAAACGTTCTCGCGGAGTCATCTTCACAACTAACCTTCCTTGAAATATTTACTGCAGAGGACGTGTAGGCCAAATTTAGATAATGATGATTTACCCAATTTATTATATTTTTTTCATTTCAGTGACAAGAATCATTGTTTGCTAAATTGTTTGACAAAAAATGCATTTATAGTAAAGGAAAAAGGACTAGAATGACCCTAACCTAACTTTCGGATCGTAAATGAAAAGTGCTTACTAATACACTGCCTTCTCATACAGACAAAAAAAAAATAAGTCGTGAAGAAACTTCACGGGCACAAGCTAACATAACATAACAGTTTGGAAATCTTAAGTTTAATTTCTTTAGGAACAAGTGCCAACCTGAACAGAGAGATATTGATGAAAGCAACTACTTTTTCAGATTAACAACTGTTTATAGCCAGGAGAAACAACTGTGAAGCGGAATGTATTCGTTAGTTAAAATTGGTTCAGTTTTTAGTCCGATAAGCAACTCCAGTCGCGCTTCGGTTATAAAGTTAGTTGTCTGGCAGACTAACGTTAAAAAGTAAAATATTTTTAGTTATCTGACAACCAAGGTCGCGTTACAACTTGTATACTCCTACGCCATATTGGAAGTGTAATTCTCTTTGGAAACATGGTCGGCCATTAAAACTTGGAATGTAAAACAAACATTCACAAAGGATTTTAAAGCCTCATTTTAGTTTTCTAGAAATAATTCATAGGAAATCCGTACAGTTCACGCTTGAATGGATATAAACATTAAAAATTGTTTATAAAAATATATATTTTTTACTCTTGACATTTGAAATCTTCGCAACAGATTGAAAGTCCGCGTGTTTTTTTAGCATGAAACAATGGTATATTTGACATTGAAATATAATGCGTTGGCAATTTTTGTTTCGTAATCGGTATTTTTTGGTAATATTGAGCATGAAATATTTCGATATTAACTTGCGGTAGTAGTTGCCAGAAAGTTTTTTCTCAGTGTCCATTTTGGCCATAAGTAATTATTTGGTTGATGAATCAACTATTTTCTGAACACCATAGAAAATGAACTGTCATTGCCGCTTGAGAGGGCGCTGGTGTGCAGTTGTTCTTAAGTAAATTCAGCAACGTTTAGGAAACGACAAACTGTTACCTACAGTTGCAGCAGAAACATTGTAAAAACCCAAAAATTATTGTCCAAATTGGTGTAAAACAGGGTTGTGACAACGCTGCGTTGACGTCAGCAACGCAACTTATGTTTGGTTGCACAACTTCTCCGAACACGTTGAATTGCTACTTGGGATGGGTTGTTGACATCAGTGAACTTTTTGATTTTTTCAACATCAATTTCATGTGAAGTGAATGTTTGGCCCCTGGACCTGTATATGAGCTTGATAATACAGACAGGATGTTCAGCTTGCGGATACTGGGAGTATTGTTGAAACTTCTAGCTTATGACCCAGCAAATAGAAGAGCTGGGAACACGATTGACTCATTGTTGAAGCTGGTTTTCGGAGCATATAGAAAAACGCCCACTGAGAGCTTGTATTCGAAGCTGGAAAGAGACGTCAAAACTTGAGTATAAGATATACAGTATCGGAAACTTTTTAGCTGGGGTTTAGACAGAAATCTACGTGAGCAACAAGGAACGCAATGATACGATGATACAACATAAACAAGAGAGTCGCACTACTGTGCGTATCTCCTGTTACCCCATCCGACGCATTAACGGACCACGTCGTTAATATCCATTTCGAACCTATTACTTCCATTGGACATCACCCTACATATCCAATGATCCATGATTACTGCTAAGGTCACATCAACTTCCAAGACATTGCTGATAAAATCGAAGACCCAGCTGATTCTTTCTTACGTTTATAAGGCAGATGTTTGATTTCAAAAATACTCGAATAACCCGACTCAAACAAAAGTAATTCAATCAGGAACAAAAAAGCCAACAAGTCGAGTGTGCAGAGCTTTGTGTATCTTCTTCGGGTTGTCAGCTTAATAAATACCTATCATATTTTATGAGCAGTTGTTAAGGAGCAGTTACTGAGGGTTAGTCAGCAATTCTTCGAAGGTGGGACGCTTCTGTAATTAAATTTAAAATGTGTATATTAATATTTGGAAAGGTAATTTTTCATTCTTTCATGTTTTAATCAGGACGTCGGCCCGTCGATGGCAGCTTCGGAATGTACACTGTGGAACCGAAAAAATCAATATATAAAGGGCATTGTTGAAAAGATTATGTGAACGTGTTTAAAAAGGTTCATCTGTAGGATTCGTTCATGTTTTAATGCAAAATGAGAAACAACACTGGAAAGTTTTTGCCGGTGGTACATTCAACTTATCACTTCATCTGTACCTTCTTGAATGAACTACATTAATGAATTATTATTGAATAAAAATTATTGAAGGTTCTGGAAAATGTTGGTTTTAGAGGCATCTCTTCTAAACTCTTCAGCAGGTACTTATCTAATAGGAAGTGATGTGTCCAGATTGGAAACTCATACAGCTCTAACCAAAATATACGGGGTGCCACAGGGTACAGTTCTTGGACCTTTATTGTTCAACATATATATTAACGATCTTTATGAATCAAATATTGACGGAACTATAGTCAGTTTTGATGACGATACCGCTGTATAATATCGCGATAAAAATTGGACAAACCTTAAGAGTAGAGTTGAGAATGATTTCATTAACATAATCCAGTGGTTTGCGAGCAGAATACTCACAATTAATTTCACTAAGACCTTCTTGTTCCATTCGCAAACTACAACAACAATCTACCCGACTATGCCACACTCTCCTTCAACAACGATGGGACTATTATTGAAACAACTATAAAAACACATATAAAATATCTAGGGTTAATTATAGATAAAAACCTGCGATGGAAGAAACACGCAGAATACGTCGCAAGAAAATTAAGATCCCTATTAATCAAGTTCAAGTTCTACAAAAAAATATTTGCAATAACACAGTTAAAAATGTTGTACTTCAGTTTGGTTCAAACGCATATAAACTATACAATAACTATCTGGGGAGAAATAACAAATAACTATTTGAATATAATTGAAGTTACCCAAAAATGGTTGTTGAAAATTATATTTAACAAAACATATACATATGCATCATTGAAACTTTTTGAAGAATCACAAACATTCACTTGTCGACACCTATATTTCCTGAACCTAGCTATCTACCATCATAAAAATATAATACAAGATATAAAAACATCAAACATACCCAAAGTGGGGACAACAAAACCCCAAAAGTTTCTGACTTATCTGAGTCCTATCGTTTATGCTGAAATACCCAATGAGGTAAGACATACCCGTAACCTGCACATATTCAAAAAAAAAATTAAATGTTGGCTTCAAACAATACCTGCAGAAAGAGTGAATCAAATTATTGAGAGAAGGATGTATTGAATAATTTCCACGAAGGCAATGTTGAAAAAAAATAAAAATAATGTTTCCCCAGTTCCAGAATTGGGGTGAAACAACTTAAAAAAGTGTATGAAAAATAAATTAATCAAAAATAATTATAATATAAACAGCTTAAACCCCAATGAATATAATTATCGAAACTGTTTTTTTGGATGATACGTGCTTGCAAATAATACTGAATGCACACTGTATATGTATATGTATTCATTATATCTAGGTATAGTCCTTTATTAACATAAAAAAAATACATCCTTACCTACATACATACCTATATATTTTCAACTTTTTACACAATTTTATATCTTTATTCATATTTATACATTTTACACTTTTACACTTCTATGTTTTTATATTCTCCAGTGTTAACATTTTTATAGATTTATATTTTAATACTTCCACAGTCATAACTACATTTTCACAATTCTGAATTCTGTAATTATTGTTTCATCAACTACGTAATTAACTTTGTAACTTTTCATGTAATTAATTAGGCTAATTGCTCATCCACAAGGTTTTACCTTTTATGGGCAACAGCTCTATTTATTTGCCAAAAATTGTATTCATTGTTTTTTTATATTTACTGATGGCAAATAAATTATTATTATTATTATTTATATTTATAGAATTATCGCGGATGAATTTCATAGAGACTTATATCCAGTAAAAAATGAAGAAATAGAAGAAGGTAGAATATTTATCAAGAGTTATCCGAATTTTAGCTATTGCTTGTTTCTTTTAATATTTTGCTATAGTGAGAATGAGGGGCGTTCCGTTGAGACGCTTTTCGTTGTTTCTACTTATCCCAACTGGTTCTAATACGGAGAGGATCTCTGCATTTCCAAGAGCCCGCTTTATTGGAACATTTACTATGATGATGTCTTGAAAAACGACCCGAACTGAACTTACATTTCATTTCATTTCATTCTGTAGCTGAGTCAAGGAGTTGTTTGTATATTGAATCGATAACTGGGAAATCCCAGGCTTTCTGGAATTTTATATCCTAGTCTTATTTTTCGTTTGATAGATCCACTTCTTTTCGCCTTCTAAATAATTGACATCAGATATTTCTGAGAAAAATGTTGTTAAAACTGACGATATTAAAGGACGGGCATTTTTGTAAGATGCCAGGAAAAGCCAGTTGTACACCTGAACCACCACAGTTAACAGAAATTGTAGCTTAGTTCCTAGTACCTACTTCCATATAATTTATTGTTAGTAATTTGTTCTAAAGAATTAAGCAGTATATTATCAAATTCCAGAAGTTCTTTTTGACGATGCCAAACATATGTCCAAGAAAATCTAATGAATAGTCCGACTGAGAACCATTCCGACTTCATTTATTTTTAATAATTACTTATTAAATACAAAATATTTGAAGCAATCTATTTGAAAAATGTAATTTTTTTTTATATTTTAATGAAAAAAAAAATAACATCTGGGTTATTGGACACTATCCGCAAGCGTGAGGAAAGTTACTTTTCGCGCCTGTGCAGAAAATATTTTGCACGCTTGTGGATATAAGCCTCTTTCCGTGGGACTATACAGTGCGATATATGTTACTTTCCTATGTGGTAGTTGGAAAATAATTTTTCTCAAGTATAAAGGTATCGATGGACTACCACATGATCGCTGCAAAGCAAGCGTTGCCAAAATATTAATCCAGACGTCTAAGTTTCCACGGAGCGCTATGGTAAATAATAATCGTAGTCCTTTACCCCTACAAGCCTAACCTTCGGGTAGAGTCTACAAATGTTCATAAGAGGGTTCTATTGTTATTATTATTTCAGATTTCTATTCTTAACTTTCAGATCATTTTCCGTTTCCCACACATATTTCACAGAAACGGACATAGACCAATAATTTTAGATCAAAATAATGAGAATTACAACAAATATATTTATTGGGTACGTTCTCTTTCACTCTTAACATGATGCACCACCGTTTCATTCTAATAATCAATAGACCACGGAAAATGTCAGCTGGAACAATTATATAAGCAAGATCCGCGATGAAAAAATTTGTGAATGTTTCTCCGACCAGGTTATATGCATAAATTTCACAAGTCGTGACAAAGGATTCACATACCGCGACTGATAATACTTGTTTTCGCAGCATTTTATTTGCCATTTATGTACTTGCAAGATAATGATATTCTCCTGTGATATTTTGATATATTTCCATAAACGATCATATGACGCAAGCTTTGTGAACAAGCGGATTATAATAGACGCAACAGCTTACATAAATATGCAAGAAAGAGACACAAATTGCTTGTGTTTTTCAATGAATCAGAATACATTGACCGGCAAAAGTATAGAAATACATTCGTTCAAGAAGACAACTGTAAAGGATACAGGTCGATTCACACATAGCAGTGCCGTGACCGGTACGTGATTTTACCTACTATCAGTATGTAATGTCAGTCATTACGATACTGATGAGTTTCGTAATGAGATACTTTACCGCACTAGTGTAAATTCATTTGTTTGTCTTTTTAAATGTCAGTCTATTTGATGGAAAAGAATAACAAGAACTAATTTATTATAAATTTGAGTATCTATACCAGGATTTATCAGGTAATAAGTTTTGAATTTTTTTATTTGTAGCGGATTCTATATCTGAATCTATTCTCTAATGGTGTGAACTAATGTCGATGAAATTTTAGTAAATTGGAATGAACGTGTCAAAGTTGACAGTTGGCAAAATAAATCAACAATGGGCGCAACGCTTGCTTATTGCATGATTCTAATGTTATTAATTTAAGGAATATTGACTGATTTTGAGTAAATAATTGTCATTATTGATATAGTAGGTAAAATATTGTACAATATTTGTGTCGTAAATTCATATTTCGGTAATCAATGGGTTATCAAACACGGCCTAAAGGCCTCGTTTGACAAATATAAAGTCATAGTGATTTCTATTCACATTGGTGACAGTGTAGTTACATGTGATATCGAAAAAATTTGGGTAAAACATTATTCAATATCTTTAACTTGCTTGTAACGACTCGTGTTCATTATGTTGCCAGATAGTTATATTATTTACTCTCCTTTTAATTTCATTTTTAATGCTCCTACTTTCCTCCAGATAGCGTTCTTGAAATCATTGTCCATGTATTTTGAGTTGCACATGTCGTACAAGACATCACGGACCAACTCAATCAATTTTTCGTCATTTATAATTAAATACACAATGCATAATTGGTACGGCCGTGAAAATGCCGAACTTTCGCAGGGGACTAATTTGTTTGATACCCAAGTAATTCACCAGTAGTACCCGTATCA
Organism: Chrysolina haemoptera; assembly: GCA_958298965.1. Classification (NCBI taxonomy): domain Eukaryota; kingdom Metazoa; phylum Arthropoda; class Insecta; order Coleoptera; family Chrysomelidae; genus Chrysolina; species Chrysolina haemoptera. The sequence continues at coordinate 4,118,324 of OY282585.1, read as the reverse complement.
CCAGTAGTACCCGTAAAGTTCCCCAGCGGACCAGAGCAACCAAATAGATAGAGTTGTGGGATGATTTGGACGGGAAACAAATGGCCTCAAAGCTGTCTGTAGTGATGTAAACAATCCCTGAGACAACCGGCAGCAGACAATCAGGTCACTCTGATGTGGGTGCCGCAGATGAATTGAAGGCAACGAAGAAGCGGATTGCCTTGCCAAAGACAGGAAAAACTCTCAATTTTCCGGCCTAGAACCCTTCTATGGGCTCCCCAAAGCCCACTTAAAAGAAGAGTTCCGACGCTGGGAATCCCATGAAATGAAATCTCACTGGAATATAGTGCCAGGACAAAGACAAGCGAGAAGACTAGTGTGCCTGTTGCCAATCTGAGCTAAACAGCTTCTCGAGTTGGACAAGGAAGACTTGAAGAAGGTAACGGAACTCCTCACTGGACACTGCCTTCTGGGGTACCACCTTAAAAAGATGGGTAAATCTGAGGGTGATATATAGTTGCCGCTACTGCGAAAACTTCGCGAAAACTGCAGAACATTTGCTCTGCGAATGCTCAGCGCTTTTCTGCAAGAGGCTTGAGTTCCTTGAAGGAGCCTTCTTAACGTCCTCTCGAAAAACTCTCAATTTTCCGGCCCAGAACCCTTCTATGGGCTCTCCAAAGCCCACTTAAAAGAAGAGTTCCAACGCTGGGAATCCGATGAAATGAAATCTCACTGGAATATAGTGCCAGGACAAAGACAAGCGAGAAGACTAGTGTGCCTGTTGCCAATCTGAGCTAAACAGCTTCTCGAGTTGGACAAGGAAGACTTGAAGAAGGTAACGGAACTCCTCACTGGACACTGCCCTCTGGGGTACCACCTTAAAAAGATGGGTGAATCTGAGGGTGATATATAGTTGCCGCTACTGCGAAAACTTCGCGAAAACTGCAGAACATTTGCTCTGCGAATGCTCAGCGCTTTTCTGCAAGAGGCTTGAGTTCCTTGAAGGAGCCTTCTTAACGTCCTCTCGAAAAACTCTCAATTTTCCGGCCCAGAACCCTTCTATGGGCTCTACAAAGCCCACTTAAAATAAGAGTTCCGACGCTGGGAATCCGATGAAATGAAATCTCACTGGAATATAGTGCCAGGACAAAGACAAGCGAGAAGACTAGTGTGCCTGTTGCCAATCTGAGCTAAACAGCTTCTCGAGTTGGACAAGGAAGACTTGAAGAAGGTAACGGAACTCCTCACTGGACACTGCCCTCTGGGGTACCACCTTAAAAACATGGGTAAATCTGAGGGTGATATATAGTTGCCGCTACTGCGAAAACTTCGCGAAAACTGCAGAACATTTGCTCTGCGAATGCTCAGCGCTTTTCTGCAAGAGGCTTGAGTTCCTTGAAGGAGCCTTCTTAACGTCCTCTCGAAAAACTCTCAATTTTCTGGCCCAGAACCCTTCTATGGGCTCTCCAAAGCCCACTTAAAAGAAGAGTTCCAACGCTGGGAATCCGATGAAATGAAATCTCACTGGAATATAGTGCCAGGACAAAGACAAGCGAGAAGACTAGTGTGCCTGTTGCCAATCTGAGCTAAACAGCTTCTCGAGTTGGACAAGGAAGACTTGAAGAAGGTAACGGAACTCCTCACTGGACACTGCCCTCTGGGGTACCACCTTAAAAAGATGGGTGAATCTGAGGGTGATATATAGTTGCCGCTACTGCGAAAACTTCGCGAAAACTGCAGAACATTTGCTCTGCGAATGCTCAGCGCTTTTCTGCAAGAGGCTTGAGTTCCTTGAAGGAGCCTTCTTAACGTCCTCTCGAAAAACTCTCAATTTTCCGGCCCAGAACCCTTCTACGGGCTCTCCAAAGCCTACTTAAAAGAAGAGTTCCAACGCTGGGAATCCGATGAAATGAAATCTCACTGGAATATAGTGCCAGGACAAAGACAAGCGAGAAGACTAGTGTGCCTGTTGCCAATCTGAGCTAAACAGCTTCTCGAGTTGGACAAGGAAGACTTGAAGAAGGTAACGGAACTCCTCACTGGACACTGCCCTCTGGGGTACCACCTTAAAAAGATGGGTAAATCTGAGGGTGATATATAGTTGCCGCTACTGCGAAAACTTCGCGAAAACTGCAGAACATTTGCTCTGCGAATGCTCAGCGCTTTTCTGCAAGAGGCTTGAGTTCCTTGAAGGAGCCTTCTTAACGTCCTTTCGAAAAACTCTCAATTTTCCGGCCCAGAACCCTTCTATGGGCTCTTCAAAGCCTACTTAAAAGAAGAGTTCCAACGCTGGGAATCCGATGAAATGAAATCTCACTGGAATATAGTGCCAGGACAAAGACAAGCGAGAAGACTAGTGTGCCTATTGCCAATCTGAGCTAAACAGCTTCTCGAGTTGGACGAGGAAGACTTGAAGAAGGTAACGGAACTCCTCACTGGACACTGCCCTCTCGGGTACCACCTTAAAAAGATGGGTAAATCTGAGGGTGATATATAGTTGCCGCCACTGCGAAAACTTCGCGAAAACTGCAGAACATTTGCTCTGCGAATGCTCAGCGCTTTTCTGCAAGAGGCTTGAGTTCCTTGAAGGAGCCTTCTTAACGTCCTCTCGAAAAACTCTCAATTTTCCGGCCCAGAACCCTTCTATGGGCTCTCCAAAGCCTACTTAAAAGAAGAGTTCCAACGCTGGGAATCCGATGAAATGAAATCTCACTGGAATATAGTGCCAGGACAAAGACAAGCGAGAAGGCCTGTTGCCAATCTGAGCTAAACAGCTTCTCGAGTTGGACAAGGAAGACTTGAAGAAGGTAACGGAACTCCTCACTGGACATTGCCCTCTGGGGTACCACCTCAAAAAGACGGGTAAATCTGAGGGTGATATATAGTTGCCGCTACTGCGAAAACTTCGCGAAAACTGCAGAACATTTGCTCTGCGAATGCTCAGCGCTTTTCTGCAAGAGGCTTGAGTTCGTTGAAGGAGCCTTCTTAACGTCCTTCGACATCAGCAACTTAGCTCCCAGGAAACTGATAAACTTCACAAGAAGTCTCGGAATCCCGGGCCTCGAAAGGATCAAGCGTCACGCACAAAATAACTTATAGGTCGAAGTGCTTGTGAGGTTGCACAGCCGGTACGACCCCCCTACCTTAGACTGATGACGAGACAGACACCTCGAAACTATAGTCTGCAGGTGGTACTCCTGCCCAATTCAAAAACTTTGTCTCTTATCTGGTTACATGGATCACTTTCTTTCCTCTGCAATGAGGTACATTGCACAAGTATCTGTTAGATACGATTCAATACTCATGGCGTTATTAGCCAGATGAGTAGTTCTTCATCAGAATTAACCTACGTTGTGGGTGTATATAGGAGTAAAAACGGTATCTATCGGTAACGACTCGTTATTAAACGATCTTCCAACTCTGAGCTTTGTGATCATATATCTGAGTGAGAGTGATATTCAGAATTTCATACGATCAGATATTATATCTTAGCAGTTGATTTCAGTTTTCGTGTAAGATAAAAACTGGTTTGTAGTAATAATCAACGCACAGGAATTGAAATCAAATCATGATCGTAATCATTTATTCATTTCGTTTTTTCTTCACTGAAATCGATTAATATAATATTCGATTATGACAATTTCCAAATATTTTTCAAAATATTTTTTTATTGATAAGTTTATGATAGAAACTGTTGTGAAAAAACAGTTTTACTATGATTCAAATATCCGTAGAAAAAGTATAGTGCACAATGAGCACGAAATGACCATTTTCCAATGGTTGTGACAAATTTTGTTGTAGGTACAAGCTCAGCGAGTTCTGAAAAATTTCATACAGCTACTAGAGGGGAATGCGAGTTATTTCACACTAATTGTACAATAAACTATTCTATCACACCTACTCCCGCTTTTCAATTGTATTAGTCGTCACTATTTTCAGTAAAATTGGAATTAAAAATTTTTGAATGACGTAATCTGCATTTTCAATACTCTCGTTCGATACTGCACTCCCAGTGCGGGCAGAAAAATACATTTTTGTATTATTACGCCGGCAACAGTATTCCGTTCATGGGTCAGATGTCTTCCTGAAGATAGATTTATTCTCGTTCTCTTCTGGTGGTACCATTGTTTGCAAATCCGAGTGGCTTGTTATCCGCCATTGTTAGCGGTTTTCTTCAACGCTGTGGCGCGACTCGCCTGAAATATGTACCTTAACGGTTTCGAAATAATTAATTCCTTCAAAATGATTTATTTCCGGGAGATTGGTTCCATTCGTGATGACAAATGGTCACAAATGAAGCTCTTTAGCCAACAGATCTTCTGTGAAATACGACTTACGTGGCATTCGAGAGCTTCGAAAATGTTCTGGTGAATTGACGGAGATTCTTTCCTGAAGTTTTGATTGGTTTCCTGGTTTTGCCTTGGTCTTCTTTGATTTACTTCTCCAAACGTTTCAACTGCAGATGCGGAAGTCATCTTCAGTGGCGTGCTCGAAGTACTCTTCTTCAGTTGACACGTCATCAACTGAAATTGATATTTCAAGAAGAGAATCAAAGAAGACCACGGTGAAAGCTTTTCTTTCGTGAAGTTTTTGAGGTGGGGTTCAAATTTGGAAAATGTATTTCCTATTTTTTCAGGTTTCGCGGTATTTTTCTGTTATAGGCAATCAGCTCGATGAGAGTGTCGACTGGAGTGATATATTTCAATGCAACGGAGTTCATTGAAATCATAAAGAAAAATTTGTACAAAAATTATTATAATTGCCAGTTTGAAGTGACAATTGGATATAATTACCAGTTCAAACTGACAATTATACATAATTGCCAGGTCGAACTGACAATTAGACATAATTGCCAGTTCGGACTGGCGATTATAACATAATTGCCAGTTTGAACTGGCATTTATTCCAAATTGCCCGTTTGAACTGACAATTATACCTAATTGTCAGTTTAAACTGGCAATTATAATATTTTAATTGCCAGTTCAAACTGACAATTAGGTATAATTGCCAGTTTGAACTGACAATTATACATTATTGTCAGTTTGAACTGGCAATTATAGCTAATTGTCAATTTGAACTGACAATTATAATATTTTTTTCATGTCAGTTCAGCGCTCTCGTAAATTTGGAAAATGAAAAATAAGAAATAAAGCTTCCTATATATTTTTTACCATTTCATAATTGTAACACTATACAGGGTGTTTCATAATTGAATGCTGACCCTAAAGGGCGATAATCCTTGATTGATTTTAAGAAAAATTCTTCCTATGAACATAGGTCCGCAACCACTTTATTTCTGAGATACAGGATGTTGAAATTCAACAAAAAAATCAGTTTTTCCCCAATATCTCTAAAATCCCTTCGACTTTTTTTTTTCAATTTTGGTATATGCAAAGTACGCATAAATATAAATTTTTTCAATGGCAATGATTTTCTTAATTTTCATCGGTGGCGTCACTGTTAACACGCCCTGCAATATTTTTAATCAAAATAATGATATGCCACTTTTTTTTCCAAATAAATATTATTTTTGTAATTGTCATCTATCTTCTAATAATTTTTTTTTTCGCCCTGGATTTAAAAAATAAAATGCCTTCATTTGCGATTTTTTGTGGGTCTCAATGAAATGCAATTTGTTTTTTAAATGGAAAACTCTCCGCCAGGCGAAAAAAGTCAAGAGAGCATTTTTATGAGGAGGTAGGACAAGGATGAATATAATATTTTATTTGAAAAAAAAAACATAGTGGCGTATCATTATTATTTTTGTTAAACTTCAACACCCTGTATCTCAGAAATAAAGCGGTTGAGGACCTATGATCATATGAAGAATTTCTCTTAAAATCATCCAAGGATTATCGCCTTTTAGGATCAGCAGTAATTTATGAAACACCCTGTATACACAAAAAATATCTTATTCAATCACATCCTTGTACCTGGATGTCAATGTTTTCTAAGAATTCTAAATAATTGATTTTCCAACCATTGCCGGCATAATGAACTAAGAAGTTTATGAGAGTAAACAAATTGAATACTGATAACGCTATTGAAAAACCGTTATTATAATAATATTATTATAATCTTTATGCAGTCATTGTCCACTGTGGTTCTGGCGTTGTGGTCATTATTCCGCATTGGCCAAAGACAAAACGGACTGGTTTAAGTTTGATGATAGTTGTGTCACTGAATGTTCTGACGATGTCTTGAATTTATTGGAGCCTCTGGAGACGCCCTACATTTTATTTTATGAAAGAGATGGCATTGGCAGATTGAGATCTTCAGATGATGTGGTGCTATAGGTTTTTCCGGGTTTTCCTGCAGCTGAAAAAGCAAATGCGCCACTGGAATCAATCAAGTTGCACCAGAGCGCCAATTAATTTTTGTTGTTGTTTTATATTTGTATTACTTTCGTTCCATTTTTTTATTTGTGTATTTTATATTATTATTATTGTATCGATTAATATTAATGAGTTTCATTTCATATATACAGGGTGTTTCTTAAAGACATGCTAATATTTGAGGGGGTGATTCTTTGACTTGTTTTAAGGAAAAAACTTTCTATAAACGTATGTCCTAAAAGTCCTAACTTTTAAGATACAGGGTGGTAAATTTTGAAAAAAAATCAGTTTTTTAATAATAACTGAGATAATATTGTAGACGTTTTTATAAAATTTGGTACATGTCTTCTATGCATCAAGGTGCATTTTTTAATGCACAAACATTTTCATTTTCTCAACCAGTGGCATCCGTACGGGTTTTGCATTGAATATTTTTGGAGAAAAAAATACTACGCCACTGCTTTCTCCTGAAAAAAAAAAAACACTTTTGAGATCCTCATTTATTTTTCAGCAACTTTAATCTCTTGAGTTTTCTTTGTCCGCCACATGGTTTTCGCTTAAAAAAATAAAAATCGTTTTACTTCAGGATCAATTCCTCAAAAATCTGATGTGGTGTGGAAATGATTGTGCATCGACTTAAAGCAAATAAAGGTATCAGATTTGTTCCAAAATGAATGAGAATCAAAAAAATATGGATTTCAGCTTGTACAAAAACGAATTTTATTTTATTTTATAAAAGTAAGTTTAAATGAACCGATCAAATTCATTAATTATTGACAATACTAACACTGACTATAAAAATTGTTGGAAATGGCCACCTTCACTTAATAGGCATGCTTCCGCCCGTCTACGCATGGAATTACGCACACGTTGAAATATTCCCGGCGTATTTCGAATAGTTTCACACGAGGCAACTATTCGCTCTCTTAAATCTTCTAAAGTATTAACGGGAGTTTTATACACTAGAGTTTTAAGGTGCCCCCATAAAAAGAAATCTAAACTGTTGAGATCAGGGGATCTTGCTGGCCATTGCTGAGGTCCTCCGCTTTCAGTCGATGCACAAACATTTCCACACCGCATCAGATTTTTGAAGAATTGATCCTGAAATGAAACGATTTTTATTTTTTTAAGCGAAAACCATGCGGTGGACAAAGAAAACTCAGGGGATCAAATTTGCTCAAAAATAAATGAGGATCTCAAAAGTATTTTTTTTTTCAGGAGAAAGCAGTGGCGTAGTATTTTTTTCTCCAAAAATATTCAATGCAAAACCCGTACAGACGCCACTGGTTGAGAAAATGAAAATGTGTGTGCATTAAAAAATGCACCTTGATGCATAGAAGACATATACCAAATTTTATAAAAACGTCTACAATATTATCTCAGTTATTATTAAAAAACTGATTTTTTTTCAAAACTTTATCACCCTGTATTTCAAAAGTTAGGACTTTTAGGACATACGTTTATAGAAAGTTTTTTCCTTAGAATAAGTCAAAGAATCACCCCCTCAAATATTAGCATGTCTTTAAGGAATACCCTGTATATATAGCATTATTATTGAAATTGAAATTAAAATCCATGAAACAATTATAGGAATTATACCCAAATATCAGATAGCACGCGATACAGACATATAAATATAGCAGCATCAATTAGTCAGGCAAATTTTCAGAAAACACAAAACAACAACAGCATTTATGTATTGATAACTTGGGTAAAATTATCTTCAATGCGAAACCTAAACGCGATAGGATGAAAAATTCTAACAACAGTTCAACCAAAACTCATGCATTCAAAAATTACAAAAAAGTGAAAATGTGGAAAGAGGCAAATTCCAAAAAAAAAACAGAACAGGAATGCAGACAAGAGAGAATCAAGATAAAACATAAATATTCACGTACGCATTTCTCCAGTAGTTCTTTTCAATTCCACAACCGCTTTTTCAATAGCGTTTCCAGTATTCAATTTGTTTACTCTCGTAAACTTCTTAGCTCAGAATAATTCAAGAATTTATCAAATTCCATTATCAATTCCGACTTTATAATCATTATGGAATTGGCCTTTAGCAGCGTGTTTGACTGGTAATCACCGCAGGATTCTTGTTCATAATTAGCCAATCGATTTGTTCATTCAATTATATTACTCGGGAAACAACGGGGGTCATAATTCTCACATTTATGCTGCAATAATAATGCTCGTGTTCACTTTCATTCGTATCAATCTCATTGTTTGTGCATATTGCTGGTGATATAAATGCCGATGCCAGCTTCAATTATGTCAAAGTAAAACAAAAAAGCCATTAATTGTTTTTGCGTTAACAGAAGCACTCAGTTTTTCCAAGAAATCGACATGTTTTCAAGAGAGAGTGTATAATAGTGTTTTTCGTCGAGCTCTACAAAAAATTACATTTTACGTACTAATTTCCGGGCGAAAAATCGACTATTTTTGAGGGCAAGTACTTTTCGTTCGCAAACACTTTTCATCAGGCAAACGCTATTCGTTCCGCAAACGCTTTTCGTCCGCTGTGGTCACTATGCCGTATCATAATGACCACAGCCGACAAAAAGTGTTTACGGACGAAAAGTGTCTGCAAACGAAAAATACTTCCTAATGAAAAAGTAGGTTTTTATCTCATATTTGAGCCTTCCAAATTCGTTGCGATATACCAGGTGGTTCAAAAATTAGTAGGGGGCGAACGGACTTTAGACTGGCACTGTATAATAGGGAGTGCTCAAAAACTGAAACTTCAGAGAAAAAAATCAACCCAGACGAAGGTTTTTCCAAAATATCTTTATATTTAAAAGTAATTAATGCATTCCATACTTTATTGGGGCACTGCATGATGAAACTTGATTTTCCACAAAGTTCATACGCCTTGCTATCACAGTATCATTTTTACAGAGTATTCATTACTGCAAACCATTTGATTCTCCATTAATTCTTCTCCTCTATTTTCAATTTCTTATCAAAATCTCGCAAATAAACATCCACGCACCACATTCCGCAACCGTTCCCGATAATTCATCAATTAATCGTTATCTCAGATTATAATTTCCATTAAATACCCACCAAAGTAGTCCACGCACCCATCCGTAAACACACAAGCCGACCATTTGTCTTGACGATAAGATTTTCCTGGTGTTGGCGCGTATTAATTTTCCCCGCCGAACAAAAAAAAAACGCAAGTGCGATTCGAGACGGAGAAACAAATATAGCGGCTAATTACTGGGCGGCGACAAACAGTAGGAAGAAGAAGAAGACGAGGTAACCTGTATGTTTGTGTCTTACCAGGAGATAACATTTGCATATCGCGATGGGTGATTGCCCTGGCACTTCAATTAACACTCGTACTTACAGGAAATGAATTAGTCCGTGAATGTAGATCGCTGGGACTGGTCCTCAGTTGAGTTGGATAGTTGGTTGTTGATGACGATATTCAGTACATCGTCAACACGCCTTCTTTCACATTGCACATTTTTTAATTATGTAATTACCAACGATTTTTATTTTTAAACTTCCAGTTCGAGCCTGTGAACATTATTCAAATGACATTGAGGGATCCCAAGGAATATAGGTAGAACTTGTTGTTTCACTTGATGCTTTGGAGGTTGTACGCCTTGTACTGTATCTACTGCTGAAAAGTGAATTTGCCACCGGAAGTCAGTTCGTCGCCAAGGAGCCAAGGAGTCATCAGCGACATCTGTAAGTCGGTAAGATGTCAAAATAATATACATTAAGTCATTTGTCAGCCTGTCACATGTCACTAGTCGTTCCGAGTTATCAGCGACATCTGTGAGTCTGTAAGGTGTCATAATGATATTCATTACGTAAGCCAGTCACTCGTCGTCATTAGCGACATCTATGAGATTGACAGATGTCATATTCGTATTGAGTCACCAGTCTCTGTCATGTTTCACTCTGGGAGAATGTATCGGGCCATCTGTCAGCCTATCGCTTCACTACAACTCACTCACAGAATAAGTTACTGAACCACCTAAACACTGAATTATCAATCTTTATCAGTGCTCAGTCGTCGGTACACTGAATGGTCAAACACATCATTCTAGATGGCTATGGATTTAATCAAATCACTATTTCAAGTCCTAAAATTTTTGGAGCATACCGTTTTCAGTAGAAATATTTCATCTATATAAAATATTATTTCAGAACTTGTATTATTGTAATGATCTTGAAGCCAGCCCTGTCAGCGTTACGCTAAGATCGTAAACAACGCCATAAATTATTACTTATTCCGCTACAGGAACGCATGAGTCATCATAGCGCCTCACCGTTAGCCAGAACGGTAGCAGTTCTCGAAACAACAAGAAACATCTGCACGTGAACTCTGGAACAGTAAACTAAAAATCAAGAGATTTAGAGAAATATTACTGTAGCACAGATATAATGTAGGGCTAGTCCGACGGAGATATAGGTAAAGAGGAAGCCAATAAATTTAGAATTGAATAACAGAGACGACCTAGCACAGAAAAATTTTCTGAAAAAATAAGTTATATAAGTGATGGATAAATTACCTAGATACTATTATTATTACTATTTTTTTCAAATAGCAACATTGTGTATATAACGCCCACTATTAGATTTCAAACAAGCTTTCGTTAAAAAAGATTATTCAAGATCTTCCTTGATATGAGACATATTTTAAGATTAAAATAAGAATCAAGAATCAGTGAGTAACTTGTGATCTCCACAACTGATAACACAAAATTATCAAAGTGTATTGATATCACTTGTCGATATCTCATCTTACTTTGCTTCTGAAAAAGTAAATAAGGAAACTATTGTGTGCGTTCAAGAACATATGCTATACGTTTTGTAATTGATGGTTTTGTTATGTCAGTTGTGTTGGTCACAGGTTACTCCATGGATTCAAATATTATTTTAATTTCGGAAGAAAAGAAGTACAGCTTGGCAAATGTAGCTTTGATGTGAAATCTCCACGCCTATCCATGAGTGATGGCTCCGTATATACCGTTAAACAAGTATAAGTAACAACGGGTCAGTCGTCAGGCTTCATGCTTCACGCGTCAGGCGTCAGGAGTTGGATTAGCAACAAGTAAACAACATTAACCGTTTAGAGAATAGCCACCGTGAGTGATCAAAAAAACTGGATCGTGCAAAAAGTAATAAAATCTCACTCCAAGTGTACTTCAAACAGAATATTTCCATCCGTTTTTATTTTGTGCAGGTCGTCAAAAAGTGTCTGATGGTTTACGAAACACGACTGGAAGTGTTTGCAACGACGGGGTGCCGCAAGACGACGGACCGAACCCAATCGCAGGTGTCCGTTTGTTGCCGCAGCCACTTTGACCTGCCCGTCGACTGGTAACGCTAACGACGAGCGCCCAGTCACTCAATGTGCAAATTTAGTTTTTGATTGACGGCTCGTAATTGGGGTTAATGGATCCGGAGGAGTGGAGGTTATTGTGCTTTTCGGGATGAGGCTTCATAGTTATTGGGATTTTTTTTGGAATGAGTTTTTTTTCCGTCTAGGATCCGTGTTGCATTGTGACTTTGGCACAGCACGCTCATTGTTCTTCTGCAAGTGATTATTTCAAACCACACTGCCTACTCATGTGTCTCGTACTAACGATCTGAATTATAAGGATTCGAATCCGGTTTTCCTTCTCGAATATAAACTCATTTCTTCGAATTTCCACATGTTGTACGCTTTTTTCGACAACATTTCACTATTCTATACTGGTATGATATCCGTATGGAGAAAGTGGATAATGGATATTAACAGAAATATGGCAATTTTTACACAAATATCTGGTGAATGTGATAGCAATATGGCATAGTAATGACAGGCATTAAATTGTTATGATTGATTTATGATTCAAGAAATAGAAGCTACCCAAAACACCAAAACTACGTCACTTTCACTCGACGCGCGTTTCGCTGACAAAGTTAGGTTAGGTTAGGTTAGGTTAGGTTAGGTTAGGTTAGGTCCAACCTGATGATGAGGTCTTCAAATTCCCAATACTTCAGAAGATTATTTTACGATAAGCCTAGATACCTAGCATCTGTTATAGCCGTTATTTGAGATTTTCACATACTATTCATACTATTACTCATTTTTCAAAATACATTATTTTGCGTCAAATATAAATTGATAATACGATGACGATTCATAACATAAAACATTCAAACTAATGATACAATTGCTACAATTTGGCAATATAATAACTATCGATGAAAAAACTCTGTAGGTATGATAGAGTTTCATAAAGAGCTTTTTTGTACTCGCGTCTTTGTTGAACTTGACTGCGCCTCATTCAACAAACTTCACGTTTATACAAGTCCTACTTTACGAACCTATATCATGAATATCTATTATGTTTCACTTGATCAGCCTTAACCTCAAAACATTTGTAACATGCTTGTTGTTTTTCAACCGTTCTTTCTGACACATTTCCCCTGGGATTTTCAAGAACTAAACATTAGTTATTTCTTCACTTACACTGTTGCTTTCACATTCCTAAATTCGGATGCTTCGAAACGATCATTGTTTATAAGTAACTACTACTCCATCGAGAGAGAAACAAGATGTCCTGCAATACCAGGACCACGCTTATTGCCATAATCCTATACAATAGGAATCAGCTTCTGCCTTTACATGGAGATTTAGTTGAATCATTTGTTGCAGACATTAGTTATTGTCTGCAGAGACCTACCCTATACTGATGAGGGCAAGAACCCAGAAATCGATCTATGGTGGTCCAAATGTTTCAATGAACATTTCCATGCAATTAGCAATTGCGGAGACATCCTTGAAGGACTCTGCACGGAAATTCATTAGATGTTATTCAACGTTCGTCGTGGTATTAGCCAGGAAAGTAGTTGTTTTCTGATGGATTTTCGACTCAATTATTCCTATTGTATAGGATTATGGCAATAAGCGTGGTCCTGGTATTGCAGGACATCTTGTCTCTCTCTCGTCAAGCTTATTGTGAACAATGCAATGCAGATTTCTTTATTTTACTACTCCATCACCACAAAAAAATGTATCGATGGTAAATTATTTGAAATTGCTTACACGAACCCTTCTGATGGAATTTTTCGTTGGTATTGAATAAATCGTGCATAGGTTTCACTTTGAAACCAACAACAAATCAACTCTAATCACGAAAACCACATTTCCAATGCGAACAAACGTTATTGATATGAGTTCTGACGTCATGACACACAGAACCAATCAGATAACGTTTCGATCACCGTCACATTTTTTTAAACAATTTTTTAACGGATAGTCTCAATTACAATTGTTATACAAAAATTAATAACATCTTAAAACTAAAAATAATCGAATACAAAATTCAATAATTATACCATACTACTAATGATAACACATTATGATATAGTGGTACAATACAATATTGTGGTACAGTTCAATATAAAAATACAATACGATATAATAGTACACTACAGAATAATAATACAATACAATAAAAGGGAGGAAGGAAAGAATAATGTGACTCAGTTCAATTTTGATGGCATTTATGGAGCTGCTAAAGATATCAACCTATTAAAAAATATTTCCATTTCTGAGCATTCGGGTGACAGGAGAGAAACAAGCCATAATTTTTAGGGTGAAGCTGTTTTGTCTGTTGACATTTAAATTTTTTAAAGATAAAATCTCACAATAATTATTCTATTCTTCAAAGACTGATCTCTTATGTTGTCGTATGAAAATTCGCTCCTCCTTAGACCTGACTTAACAACAACAATAATATTGTCTGATATTACTGACGATGAGAGATTTTAATATTATGGTTTTACTTATTTTATTAGAGTGTACTATTCGGAACTGCTGTCAAAGTTCACATGCCCTCTTTGAATGTACAGTTGTGTTCAATGAAGTGTTGTACAGCAATTCCAGATTGTTGTAAATCAGGCTTGTTGAAATATGTCACTGAAACTACTGTCATTGACAATACCCTTCTGTCAAAGTTATTATAAAAAGTTATCATTATGCCTGCTATGAATTCAGTTCAGAGAGCACAAATTATTGTTTATATACAAGACGGGATACCTATAAGGGAAGTGGCTCGCATGATGCATACAAGCAAAAATACAGTTTTGAAAATAAAACAAAGGTGGGAAAGAGATGGGACATTAGAAATGAAAAAACCGGCGGGAAGATCAAGAATTTCAAAAGAAGACGAAGATAATGCTCTCGTACAATATTTGCAACAGAACCCGTTTGAAATAGCACGGGTTGCTATAGAGCAAACCAATTTTCCAGGATCGAGAATAACTGCATGTCGCAGCATTAAAAATTCTGCCTTGCGTAGCAGCAAAAAAAATCAAACTGACCGATGAGCATAAGCAGGCAAGAATAATTTTTTCCTTAAACAATATTTTACGAGAAGATTGGAATAGAGTAATATTTACAGACGAAAAGGTTTTTCAGTCTGCATTCAATGGCCATATTAGGGTATATCGACCCCGAAACACTAGATTCGATGGACAGTTTGTGAAGAACTACGACAGGTCTGGACGATTTTCAGTGAATATATGGGCATGGTTGAGTATTCACGGATTTGGAGTTTGTTGGACGATTGAAAACCGGTTTAATGCAGTGAACTATAGAAATATTTTAGAAAATGTGATGAACATTTTCCCGATTATGATTCCATATTTCAACATGACAATTGTCCAGTGCATAGTGCTGGAATTGTCAGAGATTGGTTGGAAAATAATAATATAGAGACAATGTTATGGCCTGCGAAGAGCCCCGACCTTAATATTGTAGAAAATGTGTGGGGTTTGATGACAAAAAAACTCTATGATATAAACTTTCGACCTGAAACTGAAGATCACCTGAATAACGCGATAGAAGAGATCTGGGATGAACTAAGCGCTGATCCGGAATTAACGAGAAATCTGTCATCTTCGATGCCTCATCGACTTAATGCAATCGGATGGGGCTATGACAAAATATTGAGATATTTTCGTGTGAAAAATTCTTTTCTATTTTTAGGTGTGATCACAAAATAAATAGTATGTAGTTTCATTTCATCAATAACTCGTTAAAAATAAACAAATATTTTAAAAATTTGCCATTTCAATCAAGGAAAACAAGAGTTATTTGGTAATCAAAGCGTTGTACAACACTTTTTTGAACTTTGGGAAATGCAAGGTAAGTTTACACAGCACAATCGCTGTACAACACTTCATTGAACACAACTGTACGTCCCACAACTCGACCTTCAATTTAAATCGTTGGACCATCGTTATCAGCAGCATCAAGATCGAACGAGCTGTTATTCACGTCCCCATCCGCGCGCACGTACATGGACCCGAAACACTTTATAAGTTTGGATGCATCGTACCACAGCCCTTGTATCCGATTTATCAAAAAATAGGTGACACCTCCGCTTGTCACCCAAACCGACATCAAACATCGATAATGGAGTACGAGTGTAAAGACGAGCTCAACCATAGAATAAATCATGTTCCTGCCATCCGGGACATTGCTAGCTATAAACATGGACGCGAAAGACATGTATTCGGACCAGTGTTCTGCTGTCGAGTCAAAACACCACTTCTTCTTCTTCTTTATGTCCGATATCGAGAAGGTAAGGTTGCATTTAAAACAGGGACGAAGACGTAAGTGATTCATTTTGAATCGCACAGGGAACATTTTTATAGAGATAACGATGATTATACATGGCTGTATTTTTGGAGGATACCAGTAATGTTATCTTGATGACTGTAAGAGATATCAGGAACGTTGATTGAAACAACAATAAACACTTTGTTGAATATTCTGAAGATGTCAAACTCAGCACAATCAGAATATCCATGTCGTAAATCTATTCTATTCGGCCTTGCGGTATATCTATTAGTCTACATAAATGTTGTTGAGATGAATCAATAGAGTTAACTGCATTTTTATAATAACAAGTTCAACAACTGATGTCGCCAAAACAATATTACCATAAATATAAGTGATAAAAGAAGCAATTTATTTCCAACAGGGGTACCCAGTTACAGGAAATGCAAATACAAAATTAAATAAATTAAATGCTAAGTAAACAGAGTATATTATAGTAAAATTATTACTCCTAAAATATAAATAAAGTATTCTAATAGAATAATGGAATTGCTTAAATAATATATTAATAACGTAACTTTACACGATTATTGTAAGTTATTAACGATACATGATATAACAGCGTTCAAAGAGTCATAATGAGTCACAATTTTAACAAATTTTGTTGAAGCTACTGCACATGAAATTCATAGGTGATCGTATCATAACATTTGTTCGTGATGCTTCACAACAAAACTTTAAACCATGTCGACCTCCGATTCTAGGTACTAAAAAATTTACATCGTTTAGAGGAACACTACTATAGATATTGTTGTTAATTAATTTATGCAAGAATTTTTTATCAAGTATTATTCTTCTTTTTTCCAAAGATATCATTTCAAATCGCAACAACAAAATGTTATGATCAATACCTCTTACAGGATATTGTCCGTCGACTTTAAGACACAAATATTTCAGGACCTTTTTCTGTACACTTTCAATTGACTTTTTTTGGTAATCGTAGATTGGGTTCCATATCAAAGAGCCATGTTCTTACTTGGATCTGGCATAAGCAAAATACAGGAATTCCAACATTTTTGAAGTTATTACTGTTTCTGTAAGTGGAACCAAGCATCCTATTTTTGTCGATTGCATAATCATCTATCAAGGTACTCGATTTTTTTGTAAATGATATTATGTTTCATTTCGTCACATTCGGCCTGTACTCGTTGATAATAATAATAATAATAATAATAATAAACTTTATTCATATACAAAAAAATGTGAACAAAGTTGAATTGCGATAAGTACTGTTGTACTTGTTTCGCAAAAAAGAGAAAAACAGAGTTAGGAAATAATTAATAATCTAAATGAACAATGAAATTACCTAACTGTAGCATTATACAAAAATACAATAATATTGCTGAAATTAAACTAGAAACTTAATGTTTCATGAATAAAAGGCGGTCAATATAATTAAAATGAATAATTTTCATGCGCATGCATCATTAGGTGCATTAAAATTACAATAGTTTTGAAAATGTATTAAAATATTGGTATAAATGCATGAAATATTAATAATAATACATTAAATGTAGAAAATTATATATAAAAAAAGTATTAATGATAAATGGATGAACATACATACTCATCATAAGTTGCAATAAAATAACAGTAGTGTTCAAAATGTTAAAAAATTGAAAAGTACTATATATATATATATATATATATATATAAGTATTAATGCAAAATGGATGAACATATTTACACAAAAAATGTTCGAGAAAATATTACTGAAGAAAATGTATAAGCTATTGGACAAATTTATAATAACTTAGATAAAAAATTCATAAAGATAGGGATATAAAAGTATATACATATACATATATCAAATTCAACGATTATAGAAAATATATAAAGTTAGTATTAGTTTAGGATATTCATTCAAGTAGATTTATTACGAATTGCCTTTCTTTTTCAAAGATAAATAGTTTCAATTTATTCTTGAACATTGGTCGAGAAGTTATGTTTTTCATGTTGTCTGGTAATGTATTATAAAACTTAACTACAGAGTAGGAGTATGCCCTTTGAGATATAGACTTTTTTAATATAGTTGGAAAAGTAAGTTGCGTATGGTGACGTGTGTTGTATTGATGGTTCCTAGATTTTGCTTTATTTTTACTAAAATGGTATTTCATGTTAGTACAATAATAATATAGTTGTCTCAGGTCCATTATTCTACTTTCTTTATATAAGCTATCTGACGAGAACCGCGAACTTTTAGATAGAATTAATTTAAGAAATCTTCTTTGTATTACTTCTATTGCGTTTAGATGTGTCCGTAAAGCTGCACCCCAAGCAGTGATGCCATATCTCAGATGGCTTTCAACGAGGGCGAAATATAAAAGTTTGAGGTCTCTGACTGGTAGGCACTTTTTCAGACAGCGGAATCTGTAGAGGACCATTTGGAGCTTTTTTATAGTGTATCGAATATGGGAATCCCATTTCATATTACTGTCTAAATATATTCCTAGGTATTTTATTTCTTTCACAGAATGGATACTCAAAGTATTTCCTTGTATGCCGATATCAAGTTCTCTGAACGGGCAGACACCGGATATATTACAGCTGAATGGCAGAAAGTTCGTTTTTGATAAATTTACTGTTAAAAGCCTGTGGTCGAACCATTGCTTAACTAGTTGAAAATCTGTCTCTACTTTGTTTTTAAGAGTGGTCCAAGTTTCTGCTTCATAAAATATTGCAGTATCGTCTGCAAATCCAATTATGTTACCAACGCTGTTCAGTTTGAATAAATCATTAATATACATATTGAATAATATCGGACCTAATACTGTGCCTTGAGGCACACCACACTCAATTTGCCTTCGATCACTTTTGACATCAGCTACCCTTACTATTTGCTGTCTGTTTTGTAGATAGCTTTCAAAAATGTTCAAGCAACTTCCTCTGATGCCATTTATTTCTAAGGTTTTCAAGAGTAACTGATGATCGACAGTATCAAAAGCCTTCGTCAGATCTATAAACAGGCATAATGAGGGTCTACCTTTTTCTAGGGATTTGTGAATCTGTTCTGTTAGTTCCAAAATAGCATCTTCGGTGGAGGTTTTTTCTTTAAATCCAAACTGTTTTCGTGAAATGAGCTCATATTTATTGACAAAGGATATTAGTCTATTTTTCAATAGTTTTTCAAAAATTTTTGAGAGATGAGTGATTAGAGAAATGGGCCTGTAGTTATTTGTGTCTGTTTTGTCTCCTTTTTTATGTATCGGGGTAACTATAGTGATTTTGAAACAGTCGGGCCATATACCAGTTGATATGAATTTATTTATGATAAATACTAGGGGGTCCAGTATGTAGGATGTGATGGATTTCAGTACTGCTCTAATTTCGTCAATCCCAACCGATTTATTATTCTTTAATTCACCAATCAGGGAGCTGAGTTCTTTTTTATCAGTTGGTGTTAAAACTAAGGAATTGGGTAGCCTATTGTTTGTTGGAATATAATTGGGATTTTTTTTTATTTTACTAGCCAAATTTTTGCCAAAACTTATGAATTTGTCATTAAATTCATTAGCTATATCTTCCTTTTTTTCCAATATTTATTGGTTTTTCAAAATAATATTATCAGGGTACTTCAGTAGAGTTTGGAACATGCCATTTTTTTTATTGATCATTCTCAGCAATGAGTTAGTTAACCATGGAGCAATTTTTGTGTTTTTCCTATGGGACTTTTTCAGTTCGGTGCATTCATTCAGTGTGTTTATAATAACGGCTAACGGTTGACAATCAGTAATGTCTAATTTTATAATATACTTTAAGATCGCCCGCAAATAGTAAGTTTGGAATATTTAGAGAGGTCGCCAAATCATTTATAAAAATTAAAAACAGAAGAGGCCCCAGATTGGAGCCTTGTGGCACGCCGGACGTAACAACGTATGAAGCAGATTTGAAGGATTCATATTCTACAAATTGTTTTTTTTTCAACTAGATATCTTCATTAAAATTAGCAGTTGTCTAGAAAAACTCAATTTTTATAGTTTATTTAGAAGAATATAATGGTCTATTTGATCGGAAGTAATGGCTGAATATAGAGCTTGATGAATGAACATGTAGCAATTGCTTTTTCTTATAACACGAAAGTAATTGCATTAAATCCAAAGAATAAAAACCAAAGTAATTAACTTGGCTTTATTCAGCAATTGCTTTTAAAAGTTCCGGAAATGTTTTTAGTCAAAGCTTTTTCTCAAAAAATAGAAGCAATTGCTACCATTCGCTTGAAATGTGATGAATAAATTAAGGAATTACTTTTTCTAGGTTAGCAATTACTTTAAAATTTGAAAGATAGGTCTACTCCTCCATTGTTTTCTTAGTAACAGTCTACTTTGGTTCTTTGCGGCATATGCACGTAAATTGGTCTCTGTTTGTCGCTCAATAATTATAGCTGGAATTTTGAATGAGAGCGTAACAGAAAAATAAAAAGTCTGCGTGAATATTGCAAAGACTGAAAGTTTTATCGATTTGACCGCGAAAATTTTGTGTGGTCAACGAATTATTTTTTGACTGATACTATTGAAAGGCGAGGGTCTGCACTATCACTTAAACAGTATCGGAAACTTTTCATCTGGGGTATAGAAAGAAATCTACGCGAGCAACAACGAACGCAATGATATGATAATACCACATAAACAAGAGAGACGCACTACTGCGCGCCTCTCCTGTTACCTCGCCGGACGAATTAACAGCTCACGTCGATATCCCTTCCTCGAGCGAGTAGAGGAGAAATTGTAATGCTCTCTTAACATCGTAGCAAGCTATTCTTCACGCTCTTATGAAACCACCATACCCAAGAAAAAGACTTTCCGATACTGTATATGGAATGGAACATTTTCTGCGGGAATTGTCAATTCTGGCCATTCAAAATTCTGGAGATGAAGAACTCGGTATTCACAAAACTACTATCTGTCAGACATTTACTTCCCTAATGGATGCTTTTTTGGAGAAAGCCAATATTTATATTGAATTTCCTAGAACTGACCCAGCAAGCTGTCGTGAAAGCTTAACAGTTGAGACAATATTGTTACAATATTGTGAAAATATTAGCAAAATATTGACCTCAAAATGTTAATCGATATCGGTACAATATCGCTGTAGCACACTTACATTAGAATAATATTAGTGAAATATCATAAAATATTGGCCTCAAAATATTAAGCGATATTGGTACAATATCATTATTTGTATATACTGGTAAAATATTCAAAGTGAATATGTTGCCTTGGAAACATCAATGAAATATTTCCAGAATATGTAGAATAATTTGAAAATACTACAATTTCATTTCTACCTCAATTAACCACAGAGAAGAGTGTCTTGTAGACGCATTTTGAGAATCCTTATTTAATATTTGTGATTATGATTCAGCTGTCGTTCTATATGTGGGGCCACCTAGCGGTTTCTTACCCATGTTTGATCATAATTCATTTCAATATTGTTTATTGAATATTCAAACAATAGTCAATGTTCAATGACAGTAATACCTTTATTTTGTAATATGGAATCAATATTATCTTTCAAATATTTTTTCAGAGATTTTCGTAACAATCTTTATCAATATAGGGTTGATATGATTCATTGAATATGGATGGAATAATATTCAACCAATGTGCTATCAAACTTGGATATACAATATTGTTTTTTATGTTTAAAATCGATATGAGAAAAATATTGAAACCGCAATATTGAAGCTAGAAGCTGGAAATAATATGAAAGCAATATCGCTTTATCGATATGGAGATTTCTATATCCTGTACAGGTGCTAAAATTCTATTTAAAAATGCATTATTTGGAAACTGGCTATCATGTAAGGGTTTTTATCATGTGAAGTTTTCTTTATTTTGCTCAAAATCACCTAGCATGAATGAGGCAAGTTGTGAAATTTACCTTCTCATAATATTAGTTATATAGTATCCCATATAGCATCACACGTTAAAAGGTAGGAGCTACGTTTTCCTTAGTTCAAGTCTCTTGAAGACTTTTGAGGGTTGATAGTAAGTATGCAGCCGGTTGATGGAAATAACAAACAAAAATATCCCTAACATATTGTGACAAAGTATAATAGAAATCAATAGGTATGAGAAAACTTCTCTGGGCTCAGTACCAATGGAGTATTATTTTTTTATAGAAGAATTGTGAAAATTGAAGTAAAATTAAAGAAAAATTTGAAAACATCATTAAAATATCTCTAGAAATAAAAAAGTTACGGGACTTTGAAGTTGCGCTTGAAAGAATAATTTCATTACACACGGTACTCTAGTTTGAAGTCACGCGACCTAAACGAGGCGATTTTCATTCGCCTAGTACTCACAAATATAGGTTATATGACGTCACGTGAGAGACCACAGACGTTCCACGATAAAATACGTAAACTTGAATAATCTATTTCTCAGTACAGTCAAACCAACTATTACATATTTCAATTATTTTAAATTGCGCGTACGTTCATGCTGAGTACCTTATAACTGGATATATTGCGGACTATAATCCGTTGTCAGTCAAGTGCGCTGCACGTATAGTTCCGTCTCAAGCTAGGTTGGTTTTGCTGTGTTACTGTGATATACTATTGATAGATTCTACAAAATTTTCACTGATTTATCAGTTTAGATCTACATATATTTTATTCGTGTTGAATATAGTATTAACAAAACCATCAAACTTGATCATTGTGATCATGGACCTTCGAAATCAATCGAAAACCTCCAAGGATCAACTTGGTACACCATCACAATCGTGTTCGAAAATAACATTTCAAATATCCCGGGTAATGAATGGTACGACAGAGAGACCGTACCTCTTCGAATGTGAAATGTCCATTAAAAATACCATGCTTATTTCGCGAAGTACGCGTAACAGGCACATCAATTTGCCATTACCGTCTCAGGACTCTCAGGTCGAATAAAAACAGCGGCAATCACAGGAATGATGATAATAATGCAAGAGACATGCAGCAACTAGTAAATCAAGCGTCAAGGGGACAATGGTTTCGTTCTTCATTCTTTTCGGTCGGCTGAGGTACGGCTTGATCACGTGACATTGCTACTGGCATCCGATAAAATCGGCGCAAACTCTGAATATGTGGCGAAATGTGGGTCAAACTCTGATGCATATTCAAAATTTAATACAATGGAAAATGAGTAACTTTTGGGAATCATGGGACTTGTGGAAGTCTTTGGTTTCGTGGCCATATTGATCCCTGCTACACAGAAAAAAAACTGTCCTACCTAATAATAATAATAATAAGATGCATCTCAATAGGAGCTTGCATCCTAAATCGTCCGTTCTACGGTTGTACTTTCCCTGGCAGCTGGGAGGCCGTGGACTTTTGAATTTGGAGTGTCTTCATGTAAAGTTATCAGGAGTTCAGATCTCCCTCTCTGCTTGGTCTGTGACTATGCAAAAGCAAGGATAGGAGCATTTCTCTTCAAGGCAGCAGCCCGTGCAGCCGATAAACTTGGTCTCGTTTTCGACTTTGAACGGGTTAATCCAAACCCTGTCACCGAGTTGGAGCCCGTTCAGCAAAAGGCTCACATTGAAGTAGCGGAGACAGGAGTGCTCGAGCAGCTGTATAAGGATAAGAGAATGCATGGTCTTCTTCAAGAACATCGAAGACCTTGGCTTATCCACAAATCTGACCTTGCTTTTCTCAGGTCAAGTGAGCTGAAGTCGGAGACCGAGGGATTCGTAATGGCTTGCCATGATGGTGTCTCCAACACCCTGGTCTACCGTAGTCGCGTGATGGGTATAGAGGTCCCGGACACTAGATGCAGAGCGTGTCGTGGGGCTCCTGAGACCATAATGCATTTGCTGTCCGCTAACTGTGTATTATTATTATTATTATCATTATAATCGAATTGGTAACCAAATACAATCCAATTCTTCTTGTAGATGATCCTGGTTACACATCTTTCGAGCACGTTCTGTCAGTCTGGAGATAATTGCGGGAATATATATCAAAACCACGAAAAGATTAGTGGAGACAAGGCTGAAGGAAAATCAGAGAAGCCTTAGATAAGACAAAATGGGCTCAAGATTTCAAGCTGACCTCTAACTGATATTTCCTCCATTGCCGCACATTGCATAGGATATAGTGGGGTGTTTCCGTTTCTTCCTAGCCTAGCTTCCTTAGTTGTTCTCAAGTCTATATTATTCTTGATGTATTCTTCTCTTCATCGAGCTTTTTACAGCCCAAATAATGGTGCTAGGTGCACGTTTCCATATCGTGTATATTCCATCGGACATTTTTCATAATTAAATACAGAGTTCAATTACTTTTCACCCCAGTTTACTCCAAGGTCTCAAACCCGTTCGTGTACCATATTATGGTATTCCTCTTCATCGCGTGAATTGATTCTGCACTCCATTCTTTCGAGTGACTTTTTTCTGTATAGTCGTTTTCCTTAAAACTGAATTCTTCATAATTTCGTCTGTTGGTTGGGTTAGTAGGTTGCGTGCCCCTAAGGGGCGTGTCCTTGTGGTAGTTCAATGTCCTTTTGATCTTCTCGTCACGATCTCTATGGTCCTGACCAACCTGGAGGGTTGCTGTCAGAGTCCATCTGAAAGTTTCTGTTTTGAGAGCCATTTCATCAGTAATATCCGTCCTCTGCGAGTGGACAGCGGATATTGATATCATTTGCCAGAATCATATTGAAAGACAGACCATGCAGGAAAAAAGTTATGCCTGTTGATTAAAAAGTATCCATCAAACGATTTCCTTTGTCGTCTACTATTTAAAAAAATAATGTATGTCAGTGGCTATCACCCACGAAACGGTATTGTTAAAACTGCCATGAACTAACAGCGCAGGACTGCTGTCTACACAATATTTTTTCTCATAATGCATTCTCAAGTCCTCTCGTATAATAAACCCATACCTACTACATCAATCATCTAATAAATGGTCATCAACCAAATCTAAATTTTCCCGTCACATCATAATTGTCAAAGCAAATGCTCGTAGCAGCCATTCAAAGACAATTAGCATAGACCTTTTGTGGCGCGTTATAGATGAATCCATTAAAGAAGAAGGAGCCGTAAAGTTCGTAATAAACTCGTATATTTCTGAGCCGAGAATGGGAAGATTAATATTATAACGATGTGCGGATTACGAGGGACACAATACGATGCAGGCGCGTCACTCAGCATTACTAGAAGTCGCGTATTGAGGGAACGCATTAACCTCTCACCGATGCTGGTATATGAATAAATACCAGCATAAACTCCCTAATTGGCCATACCATATATTCAAAGTTAGGAGTGGGTTTATATACATTTGGAATAATTCTGAATGGAATGTCTGAACATATGGATTCAGTAACAACGGAACGGGACAAGGGGCACCGAACACGAGACACGAGACACGAGACGGGACACGAGACACGAAATACGAGACACGGGTTACGGGACAAAGGGCAATGAACGAAACGTCCTAGAATATGCTAGAATACAATATGGTTACGTCTTTTCGCAAGTTTTTATAGGGAGGGTTTCGCCTATGATTTGTTTATAGTACAACAATATTAATACCCAATAAAAAGGCAGACTGCAGCTACGAAAGTGAATTTCTCAATTCACTATTTGGTGTTAGGGTCAATTCATAAAAATTCTTGAAGATAATTGAACCATAACAATTTTTAGGATAACGTCAAACATTGAGGAGGTTCAATTCTCAGTTGTTGTGATCTGGTGTTACAACCACGAATACTGATTTTACTTGTATATAAGGATTACAGTTGCTAATAATCAAAATTGGTAGTTTCAAACACCAACACTATTCTAGGGCATAAAATTACAGGAAATATCTGGCAAATTGAATAAAATGTCATTAACAATTGGTAACATTTGACAAGCGTGAAACAAACATCTGAAGTTCGAGAATAACGCTCAAAATTGATCCAAAACACCATACATAATTTGGAAATAGCTGAAAATCCACGAAAAACTTCAAAAAATGACGTTAATATCTCAAAACGTCAAAAAACGTCCGTCGTTGGTCAAACACACGTTTGATCAAAAAAGGAATGATACGACCGGAAACATCTGAAAATAGAATTTGAATTAAATGAGATAAACATTGAAGAAAACGTTAGAGTATCAAAAAAAAAAGCTAACAATCATAAATACCACCAAAAATCCATTGGAAACATATTGTGACGTCTTCAACGTCGTTAACCAATCTCTCAATTTTATATTTATCACCTGAAAATACTTGATCTTTGCTGACTGGTGCTTTCAAATACCATTACCAGATTTCTGCCGAATAGATATCAATTTCAGTGACCACGTCATATTATGAAACCAGACAAAATATTCAATCAAGAAATATGGTTTCCAGGCTTTGAGGCCGTGGTCGGTTCACCTCCGTGGAGGCGGTCCCTTTGGCCGTTTCGTACACAAGAGCGGTTAGCATCTTCAATTTGGATATCGTCTTCTCGAAGAGTGAAACTGATACAGCGATTGGAAAGTCTTTCTCATTCATAGTCACAGCCTGGCTAATTGCTTTGTTCAATAACATGTTTTCGTTTTTCTTGGGGTGACTGGGTTACCCGACCGGATGAGATGATGCCACTGTCTACTTGTCTAATTATATGTTTTATTTCTATGCTTTTCTGGGCTGCGTAGAAGGTTTTGTTGAGCTTCAGGAATTTCTCTTTTCCAATGAAATTATTTTTATGTTGGTGTTTATCTATGGCTTCTATATTAAGGCGGACGTTGTGGTTGAGAGCACTTCAGCATTCTGGAAGTGGATATCATAGGTTCCCCCTGTTCGTAGGTGTGCAATGTCACAGCAGACTTCTTCGTCTGGGCTAGCCTACATTGCCTGGTTTCAACGCTGTGGAGGGTGGTGCCGATCTATGAAGGCCCAAACGAGCACGGTATTCGGTATACACTGGAAGTAGCGAGTTGGACTCGTGGATCTTTCGCTGAACGGAGCAAAAAACCAATCTTTCTGGTCGGCTTGTAAATGGTTTAACATCGTGTTTTGCCAGTAGTGTTTCAATCCGGTCGGTGACTCTTTTGAATGAGTCAGAAATGCTCTGCTTGATGGTTTTGTCATTTTGTTGCCACCATCTCAATGCAACCTAGGATTACTAGCCCTAGCAATTTCTTGCTATCGAAACATATGAAATGCCCAGTCCGTCAGATGTGGAGCCCTTCAATTCTGGATAATATCAGATAAAGTGGAACCACGACAAGAAAACTTTAATGAAGAAGCAGCTCCCGTTCTAAATATATAGTACAGATTATTCTCGCCATATCCAAACCACAGGTTGAATGGAAATAACTCGTTATTTATGAGTGTATTGATGTCAATGTATCTCAACACTGTTATTATAGTGCAAAATATATCTTGCATTCGTAAATGGAATTCAACGTTGAGTGTTTTCAAGGATAGTGTTCTTTTATGCTAATGTGCATATGATACATTCACAAAAGGAATTATTAATTGCGGAATTTCATTGTACAATGAAAGTCTTTTGCTGCGCACTGGGTTAGGCTGCTCACATAGACTTTTACAATAGGGGCGCTTCAATGAATTATGATAATAATAATAATAATAATAACGATAGTTGTTGAAAAGCAATGGTAAATCCGGCGTGCATGCAAGAAATTCAAATGTTAGGTGTAATGCCTGGTAGGACTGTTGGAGACATTGAAAAATGTGTGTGTGTGGTAAAACCCCCGTCATAGCATTGAAAATGTTTTTTCTAAACAAAAATTCTGATGTCCATTCCAGATGAGCATAAACATTTTGCATCAGCTCGTTAGTCAGTGCCTGACGACAAACAGGCATCAGAAGAATTAACTTCCAGATTGCTAATCGAAAAGAAACGAGCAATATCACATAGACACAACACTAGCAGTTAATACCAGTTTAACGAAATATATACAAAATTGGGTGGAAAACCTTCTGTGAATTGCAATCATTGCCATAAAGGTGAAAAAAGTTGTTTCAAGAAGCAGGCCAACATAAAAAGAAAAACTGTTGTTTTATGAAGGCCGGAAAGAACCCATAAAAGAAATAATCCCCCAGTTTCAAATGAGTTTGTAGGATGTTTCGGAAACATTAATTCCAATGATTACTGCAGAGGCACTGTTGTGAGTGTGATGATGAGTTGGAAAGATTTTACGGAAATGTTACCAATATGAAAAAAAATAAGAAAGGTGGAAGTTGGTGATAGTAACCTGTTAACTGTGGAAGTATATGGAATAGTATATCTGTGGGCGTTTAACGGGACTAAATCAGTAAAAACCAGTCTGTCAAACGTGTTATACGTGGCGGGACACAAATTCATCATTTTTTATGTTGGGTGTGCGTTGGATTGAGATTTCCACATGGTGTCAAACAGCAACAAATGTGAAATCACGGACAATGAAATACATGTGCATACAGTTGCATATATGACTGAAACACTCTAAAATGGCCTTCATTCAAGAAAATTCTGAAACTTGCTCTGGAGCTATAACCCAGTTCACACAGTGGCGATAATTACAGAAAAGGTGATGATAAATCATGCTATGCCGTTGAAACTGTCATAATCATCATTTTTTAGCACAATATGTTAACACATCAAGACAATCAGCTTATGAAACAATTTTTGAAATGCAATGATGTAAGTTTCATCGATGATGAAAAATATTTTGTGTGTTGAATATGTTCATCGGGAAAATTTTAAAACTAGTTTTATTTCTATTTTTGTTCAAATTATTTATAATTAAAGTTCAGCTGACCCTGCATATTCATCAACAATAATAAGAAGGTACTCATTTTAACAAGTTTCCTAATTTATTGGCAAACAAGGAACATGACATGTATATCAAACACTTCCTAAACACACCTTAGTCCAATCCAAAGAACAAAATGAAGACAGATATCGACTATAAGAAAGTTCCAGGAATATATTCAATTAAATAATATTATTTTGAAAGAAATATTGAATTGAAAATTTTAACCAGCAGGAATTCAAAACGAGAACCTTCGACTCCTAGTTGAGTGAATTACCACCAAACTACTAGTCCCAATATTTTGACAGAGCTACAAAAGGAACAGACCGTTAACCTGCTCGAATGAATTTTCAAAACTTCAAGGTAAGTTCTACATACACGTTTTTCATAAAGACTGTTTCTTTAAAAAAAATTCATGTTTTATATGCACATATTCCATTTGATATATCTGCAAAAAAAGTTGAAACTCACTGCTGGAATAAGAGCGTTTATTCTGCAATATCGTGACTAGTCTACATCAATATCAAAACTACTTTTACTGTTCTCTCAATAACAAATCGGAGGGAAAAAAAGTTCATTGAAACTGTATACCCACAAATGTCATACTCGTAATTTACGGTAGCACGTACGATGCAACGCAACTAATGATTTATCTAATTCTTGGTAGTGATAGCAATAAAAAAATACCAATCAATTCAATCAGTTTTCCTGACAACTCCAATGAATTCATAACATGCTCCCAGTCGATTTGAATAAAATGAAAATTGCTGCATAATCATAATAAAAGGGTTTGATTTTCATAGCGCTGGCTTTAATCAATAATTGAATCAGAATCATTCAATTGGTATCGTAATAATTACTTGAAGGAACTTTTGTAACTCTGGTCATGACTATAATTGAAACTGACGTTACTGAAAATAATATTCGACAGGTTTATCTGACCGAGCTCTCCAACAAAGAGACATCGAGAAACCACGTGTGGCCTATATAGACTCAATAGAAAGGAATCGATCAAAAAAAGACCATAGTAGTCTGGGAAATCAGAGGATGCCACAAGGTGGAGAACTATGCCCGCTCCTGTAGAATCTATATTCAGGCTCGCTGCTGGAAACTCTGGAAGACGCAGAATATCGAGCCCTCAGCTATGCTGATAGTCTGAGCACACCTGTTGCCTGTCCAACAGTATATGGTTTTCCATGTACATGGTGACAATTTAAATGCTTTCATGAATAAAATTATATAATCATTACGAATTGTCCATAACTGTTACTAGGATATGAAAGTTAAACTAAAAAGACTCATGGAACACCCCCTTATTTCCAGCCACCCCCGTCAAACCCCTGATTTACAGCCACTATTACTCAAATACTTTGGATAGAAATCTCTACTTGTTATAGCTCGTTGGAAAACTGGTAAAAATTGATCTATTCCCAGTCCTCATCAAACAAGTAATTACATATTATTTTTATGCTCTGCTTATAGGAATGACATTAAGAAGGCATCCTATTTCATTTACCTGAATAAGTATTTTCAAATTTCAAGTACCTACAGAAAATTTATTAGATAAATCAACTTAAAAAACCTGAAAAATATTGGTTTTTATATTTTATATACAATTATTAGCATCTTTAGTTTCAAAAATAAAATATTAATATTTTTTTCAAAGATAAGCTTTTATTTAAATGCGCTAAAAAGCAAAAAATAATTTATTTATATGTGTAATATAGGTTTTTCTGTGTGGCAAGCTTTTGACTCTGTAACTCACAGAAAAACGCATATTACACATCTGAAGGAATAAGTTTTAACTTTTTAGCGCACTTCAATAAAAGCTTGTCTTTAATTTTTTTTTATTTAATTAAGATTTAATTAAGATTAATAATTGTATATGGAATATAAAAACCAATGTTTTGGAGGTTTTGTAAGTTTATTTATCTAATATAATATCTGTAACTAACAAGTTAGAATTTGAAAATACCTATTCAGGAAAATTATTCGTTTCATTCCCATACGCAGAGGTTTTCACAGAAATAATGTGCATGTTTGATGAGGAGGGGGAAAAAATCAATTTTTAGCATTCAATGAGGTATCACAAGTAGAGTTTTCTATGGAAAGTATTTGAATGCGGGTGGCTGTAAAACAGGGGGTTGATGGGGTGGGTGGAAATAAGGGGGGTGTTGGGTAGGATTGTTCCATGAGTCATTTCAGTTTAACTTTCATATCCTAGTAACAGTTAAGGACAATTCGCAATGATTATATAATTTTATTCATGAGATGTAGCATTTGAAAGCATTTTAATTGTCCCCCTGTACATGGCAAACTATATACTGATGGACAGGCTGTAGTTGATCAAGACCCATACTTTCCAAAAAAAATTGGCAAATTCTAGCCGTTTGTTTTCTAGTTTTAACGGATTGAGTCAAAATCAAAACGATTGTGGTATTGATTTTTATCTAATCCCATGAACATTGTCTTGCCACGCTGTAATGCAACACCCTTTGTGAGATATTATTTTTTACTCGAATGGAGGGACTCATGAGCTACAACTAAGATACAATAAGTTCATTTCTGAGAAATTTTAATTTTGAATTAGAAAAAAATCAAATCGATGCATGTACCCAAAATAGCAAAAATCGTGTTCTTGACACTCTGTAGCTCGAAAACTGGTCATGGGATCGATCTTTTACAGATTACGTAATGAGGATGCCAGGACCTACAATATACAGAGTGACCCATTTGAAAGCGGGCCACCTCTCTAAAACTGCTTTTTATTATCTGATCCAGAAGTTTCTTACTTCAATAGATAGAGCATCAATAGTTCTAGTTGAGTGACATATAAATAAAATAAAATTTTCCTAAAATTCCACTAATTTAAAATTTTACTATTTTATAATTTTTTTATTCATGAACAGATTTTGATGAAATTCTGACCAAATGTATTTCGAAGTATTCTGAATCCAGTGGTGTAGTCAGAATTTTGATAAAATTTCTGAAATGAATGAGGTGGATTGATTAATTGACATAATTTTCAAATTTCATTCCCATATAACTTTTTTATTCATGGACATATTCCTGCGTAATTTTCACATAAATCACTTGAGAATGTCGTGAATCCAGTGGCGCTGTCAAATTCTTTCAAAAAAAATCGCTAGCATGTTTTTTGGATTTTTGACCTTGAAAAAAATTCGAAGTAGGCCTTGAAATTTTTATTTTAATTTCGAATTTATGGCACTCAATTAGAACTATTATAGCTCTATCTATTAAAAAAAAACTTCTGAATCGGATAATAAATAACAGTATTAGAGAGGTGGCCCGCTTTCAAATGGGTCACTATGTATATTAAAATTAAAGCAAAATTGGCCGAATGCCATTTTACGTAGTAAATGTGCGGGGTCCTTTCACTTTCAATTTTCGTCCAATTATCGATTTTTGAATCGGCGTTTGGGAAGTTTTACCTTGAAAAACTGTAAGGCATAGTTTTCGCCCATTGACACATTTGATCAGAATAACATAAACTACAAAATGGCGGTGTCCTTTTAACTCAACAATCTAATGTATGGTTCCATGGACCACAGCCTTAGAACTCCGATAATAAATAGTGCCAAAACCGAGAATGTCATGTAATCTCGTGCTGTCCTTACTGATTCTGGGGTCTACTTACAAGGAACGAAAGTTTGAGAATATCAACAATACTATTCTGCCGCCAGCAATCCGAGGACCGGTAAAAACATTAGACGGGGATGGCATGTGTTAAATACGGGACCATTGAACCGTCGAAAAAGCCAGCAAAAACAGTTCACCGTTTTCGGCATCCTACGCAACAACAACAAGCTCGACAACAAGCGACGGCCGAGTATGAAGAAGCATCCTTTGTAATCCGCTCGTATGCCGAAACTTTAATTGTATTCGAATAAACAATACCACTTGATCGACAATTCAATACATGATGGATCCGTTCCGCGGGAGGTATCCGTGAGGTATGCAGCCGGGATTGTCCTCCTTTTTTGTTCGCTGCTACTAAATTTTCAGACAAGCTTTACACCGTACCATATTTTACCCGAGTCAATTAAAATTGCTCGAAAACAGTGGTGGCGACAAAAAAGTGGGGTGGGCTTGTCCACTCTTTGTTCTTCACACGATGACATGCAAACTCTATATTAACCTTTAAATGCATGAGTGGGGACAGCAAGTGTTGGATTTTTTAAATTAACATTGTCAATTGCGCCATCTATGAACTAGAAGCTCAGCTATTTGCTTCTTATAGTATTGAGGTTATGTTTATTCCTTGAGAGAAATAAATTGTTACCGTGATCAAAGTTATTAAAAAATTAGGT
The DNA here is from genome assembly GCA_958298965.1 of Chrysolina haemoptera. Taxonomy (NCBI): domain Eukaryota; kingdom Metazoa; phylum Arthropoda; class Insecta; order Coleoptera; family Chrysomelidae; genus Chrysolina; species Chrysolina haemoptera. The sequence goes on along the minus strand of OY282585.1, from coordinate 4,085,322 downwards.
AAGTGGGGTCCTCAAAGTACCCCAGGTATGCATTCATGCTCCTAATATTCGGTATCTCATTGTATATGTAATTTATGCAAATTTCGTACAATTACAATTTCGTACTGGGAGAAGAATGAAGAGTTGAGAAAATTAGCTGAAACCATTGGTGAATCCGACTCAGAAGAAGAATATGGTGGCTAAAATTCTGAAATAGATGACGATGCAGAGATTTTGGAAGAAATAATTTCGGAAACGGAAGACAATTTGGAAATTAATTTTGAAGAAGACTCAGACGTGGAACCAGATGCTGATAATGTTGATATATCTACGGGTAGTCAATATGTAGCCAAGTCAGGAATGAAATGTTTTAGTTGTCCATTTCGTACATCTAAGCGATCTCGTAAAAATTATAAATTTTCCAATCTCTTTATAACTCTTGATATGAAAGAAGTCATCTGTCGTCATACAAATGAGGAGGCTGTTAAATTTTATGAAGATTGGAAAGAAAAACGTCCAAATTCAACCACAGAGTATATCAGAATTCCACGACCATTGTGATGACATGACACTCTAGAAACATGGCATTTTACACATTAAAATCAAGTTTCGATGATAATCGTGCCAGAGCGTTTCACTTCGCATGCAATGTTGAAAACTCTAGCCTCTTTAATTTGACGCACATTTCTAAGATTATGTGCGAAGTGAAACGTTCGTGCACGATTATCATCAAAAATTGATTACAATCGGAAAAACACGATATTTTTGGATTTCTCCATCATCCCAATAATCGTGAAATTCTGATATAATTGTTAGATACGAACCATTGTAACAGCAAGGGTTCTGACAAAATTCAATTGTTTTAAATTAGTGCTCTCTGATGTGGAGAAATTGAGAAAGTTTTGTTATTATCATCGGAATACAAATATTTCAGAATGGTCAAGCTATTCATCAGAAAATAATTTGATATTTTTGTATAGCTAGAAAAACTTTTTCAATTAACTTTTTTCGATATCTTGCCATTTTGCCCGACTTTTTGCCTATTCATAGTAATTTTTTTCAATTTGCCGCCATACCATCGATCACGTGACATGTGTCAAAATCGATTTTTAGGTTATCGGACATGCACAAACTTTTCCCCAGAATCTTTTTTCCAATACTCTAATAATAAACTTTTTTCCCATATGGTACATACTTTTTGGCCACTGTATAAATGATACTTTCTATTATTAAGACAAGTAGCCTTCGAAATCTATTTGTTGGAAAAACGGAAAACTCTGAAATATCGATCTGTAACCATCTTCAACTTTGTAACTAATTTCCTTCTCCTATGAAACATCATTCTGCGGCCGTGTCGGACATTCCACAAATATGTGATATTTTAGCGGCGTTGTGCAAACACTCACAATCTCATTTTACGGTAGTAGATAAACATTTCTCGAAACAAAGTACACAAACCGCAGGTTAACCGCGGAGTTTAACGATGGGATGCTCGATCTCGGCAAGAGGCTACTAGATCACAGACCGACTGCCGTTTTATGCTTGTTTCGGAAGGGAAGCGTAGAGCTGCGCGATTTGTAGAACATAGACCGTCAGATAATGACAGATTTTGCTGCCTTTTTTTATCTTGTGCATCACAATACGTAATTTTCTGTTATTGGTCTTCTGTGATTTCAAAATATAGTGCTATTAATAACAAATTTGTTAATGCTTTTTTATGTGAGTATGTGTGCGTTTGTATGTGTATATATGTGTATATATGTATATACATAGCAATTTTGACTTCTTAAATTATGTATTTTATATATAAACACTTTCACAAGTTTTGTGTAAGTAAATAATTCAATTTTTATATTATTGTGACTGAGATACTACATGGTACTCATTGCATCTTTTGATTTGTCTGTGTATATATACAACTAATTTCAGTTAACCTGTCCAAGTAAGACATTATATGTGTTTTTTCAGTATTTTCGAACAGAGAGATTGTGCCCACTTATTAAATAGCTCTTTGTCAATAAGCATATTTGAGTTGATTTGATTTGGTTCTCATGTAACTCGTAATGCCTATATTATACTTTTGCAACAGGCTTACATTCCCTACAGCCAAAGTAAAGAAGATATCAATGAACTTAAGTCATAAGAAGAGTGGTGAAGAAAGATTCAATGCATGTCCTTACTTTAGATTCTGCTTTATCGTTCTAAAACTGCAATTCCTTCATCAACTCGAAGATGGTTTGGGAATGCCTCTGTGTGCCGGGGCATGTCGGAGTGGAGGGCAATGAACAAGCAGACACCCTGGCCCGGAAATGCGCAGCAACGCCACTGATCAGACCAGAACCATTCTGCGGACTTGAAAAATCTTACTTCCGAGAAGAACTCAATAGAGCTGAAGAAGCAATGAAAGCAACACACTGGCTAAGACTTCCAGGTCTGAGGCAGGCGAAAGATCTCGGCAATTTCATCCGAGCAAGATCGAAGACACTGATTAACCTCAGCTAAACTAGTCTAAAGACAATCACGGGATTTTTAACGGGGCCTTGCAGACTCAAAGAACACCTGAGGAAGCTAGGCTTAGAGGAGGACAGCACCTGCAGATTCTGTGGGGAAAATCCAGAAACACCCCACCATATATTGATGGAGTGTTCCGCTGTACATCATAAAAGATTGAATATACTGGGATCACACTAGCTGACTGTGGGAGAAATACCACAAGCAGACCCCCTCAAAATCCTAAACTGCATGAAGGAATTGAGGCTTGAAGGGCTGCTGTAAACAAGAACACCTTGTGATAGCAGAAGAAGATTGGGCACAATAGATCTAATCAGGTCGCAGCGCATCAGTCACCATGCATACTTACCAATTCCAGTACCAATACCAATTGTTCCCTGGTTTTTTTCCCATACCGTACGAACTATATGAGATGTATTCCATTCCATGTACTTGCAAGACATAATCTCACTGAAAAACAATCACTCTGAGACCTATGGATGATTCATGAAAGGTGAGATTGTCGCCAAAAAACAAGTTGGACATTCTCTGCTATTGCTGTTGATCGGGCAGATGAACAAAATAACGAAACAGTGAAAGGTGATGAAGGAGCTATAGGCCTAACACAAAACTGTACAGCTCTGCATCGTTGGATGGTATCTGGACCTAAGATGGCTCGCTTGGTTAAAGAATTTAATTTTACAAAGACAGGTAGGTGGAAAAGAGACTAACGTCAATGAGTCACAAAAGCATTCAAAGATGGTTTATGCGAAAGATATCAAGTCACTCGGTCTGATGCACAGGCCGTTCAAAACTCCAGCATAGCGACAGGCGAGCCCGATGTAGGTACAAGAGATTTTTTCTCAAATACTTTACATCGGATCGCTGGCGACCGCATGCCTTGTTGAAAAGCAAGTGTATTGTGAGTTGTCTAGATGGCAAACTCGTACTAGCTTGAAATGCGCACCGACCACCCGAGGTGGTGCTGTAAGTTTTCCGGGTTTTCCTACAGCTGAAAAGTGAATACGCCACCGAAAATCAGTCGCCCCGAAGCGCCACGGCAAGTAATAATGATAGCCATCCTCTACCCACACAGGCTATTCCTTTAAGTACAAGTGTTAATGAGGGAGTATTATTATTATTACTTACTCGTGTAATGCAAGATCTAGTACTGGTACTTGACAGTAGAGATATTGTACATACGGTAGTAGGAGACACTTTGACAAATATGGAACAAATTTGAATTGAACAGTATGAGGTATATGTAAAGGCCATCACGGACACACTATAGCATATATAGGGCTTCGCGATACCAAGACCAAGACTGATCAGTCTTAGTCTTGGTTTCAAAAAATTGATGAAATCTTGGTCTTGGTATTGGTCTTGATGTTTCAAGACCAAGACGAACCTGCCTCAGTCTTGGACTTGGTATCGATAGTCTTGGTCCTGATAGTCTTGGTCTTGGATCAAAACGCGCCTAGAAATTTAATTTATCCAATTCAATTGTTCAACAGTCTATATGCAGATAATAAGTACTTTGTATTTCTCAGTCTTCAACAAATGTCAATTTGTACTTGTATAGTAGGCGAAACAAATTTTACATTTTACTATAAGTATATAATTTTTAAGAAATTTCATATGCATCAATATACAGGATGATTAATTTTAAATAAAAAATTGTTCTCCAATTCAGCCGGAAGTGACAACAACGCAGTATCCGAAATATTTCCGAAAATTTCAGGTATGGACCACTGCTACCTTACAACAACATACTCTTGGGACAGAGTCTTGGTCTCGAAAATCAAGTCTTGGTCTGGATCTTGAGAAGATTTATCAAGTCTTCGTCTTGGTATTTGATATTCTGGTCAGTCATGAGCTGGACTATCAGCCCTTCAAAGGAAGACATTGAGTTTAGGGCCACCCTGTAAATAAATCGGAATTCATAGTCGTGTACATTGTTTTATAACACGAATTTCAGTGTTTCATTCATTCATTATCAACTCTAGCAGATTGTAGAAATATTTCCAAGTAATTATTATTGAATATTACAACCCCATCATTTGTATTGACGTAACTCTTGAAATAACCCTATAACCTTCTCCAATGGCCTATTACGAAATACTATGAGTCTATAGTCATTATCGAAGCTTTTTACTACCGAACGTAATTAAATGATAACAACTTCGACAATAAATGCTAGTGAAAATATAGTAAAGCGCAATGAAGGCACTCCATATGTGTTAATTCACTCATTTATACCTCTGATAACCGTGGCACATATTATACTGTTGCATGTGAACGTCCTTATCTACGTGGAACGCATAACGACTTTTATATGACGCTTTAATTATTGCTAATATTCACTGAAGAGCATAAAACGAACATAAAACTTACGCAGTTGTTATATGGAGGGTTCCTATTGAGTGCCAATTCAATATACAGTGAGGTCCTGAAGTAACGGATAAATTCATTATTTCTGAATATGAAGATATTCTGGAAAAATCCTCGGAGAGGTCGATTTTCTTTTTCGATGGGCCAATTTTTGTACCCCACCTAAAATAAATAGGGTTATCCACATTTGAGAAAAAATGAATTTGGTGGTATTTTTAAATGGGACACTCATAATATTTTTCCATATTTGGTTATGGATGATAACAGATTTGATGGGATTTTGTCAAACGGCTGAGAATATATGGGCAAAAAACTTCTCCATATTCCCAATGAGTGCGACAGAGACTTTTAATATTCTGAATCGTGTGGAGTCTCACTCATACTCATTAGTCATACAAGGACGTTTTTTGTCCATATTTCCACATAATCCCATCAAACCAAATATGGAAAAATATACTAGGTGTCGTATTTTAAAAAATTCACCAAAATCATTTTTACTCCAATGCGGATAACCCAATATATTTTTGGTAGGCTTCAAAAATTGGCTTGAAGAGTGGTTCCAACTACAATAAAACAATTCACTAATTTCGCATTAATAGTTATTTATGCAAGGAGTGTAATAAACTCTTTTTGCACGAGTTTCATACAATATTTTTTCTACGTTCATGCAAAAACCAGAAAATGTTTCATTTTGGTGGCACAAAACTGTTAGGAAGACATTGTTTGTTTAAATCTATCTGCTAAAAGTAATTCAAAAACATTTTGTGTAAATCAGATGATATTCGAAGGAAATAATTTTATTTTTAACAAATTGCATTTTCTAGTATATTTATAGTCGATTATATGATGAATATGATGAAACATGCAACTATTCAAAAGATAATACAATCTCACAGAAAATGGGCTAAATTTGGCGTCGATTTGAAAGTTTATGTCTGTCATGATGACAGAACGCTATAGTAGAATGACAGATGAGTGCAGTAGAGTCTTTATTGCACTAAGTGCTACTAGAATTAATTTACTTCAACATGCATTTTGATGCAACCAAGTCCATGGACTTGGTTGACCTCATAGTTACCGAGATACAGCGTTTCAAAATTTGGCTAATATTCCAAATGTGAAAATTTTATAAAATTTTCATGCTTCTTCGTATTGTCTGTTTATCTTCAATAATTTGTCTGATGTGAGTCGGTGGAGTGAATATTTATTCAATTGAACATTTTGAAGGGGTAGGGGGAGGAGTGATGAGGTGGTGGTGAGGAGAAAATCCGCCAATTTGTCTCCTTCGTCGTGGATCTCGTGGAAAATATGAATTTTTTGAATATCCCAAGGTAAAAACCTTGTTTAGAAGTCTATAAATGGAATGCACTTTCAGCAATGATAAGAGTGTGAGTATACCTGATATAGTTCCCGGCGACAGTATCTCCAGCGAGTCGTTTGACTGGATAGGCAAGCAGCTTATTCATCTCGTCGTTGTCGTCGAGCTCGTCCAAATCGAGGATGTTGACAAGGAGGTCTACCGTTATTTCAGGCAGGTTTTCGAAAGACTTGCCATTGCAGCTTCCGCAGATGAGAGAACCTGCTTTCCTGCAGCTGCATGCATTTGGGCAACCCTTCTTGCTATTACAGAAAATAAAGTTCAGCAGATTCAGAGGAAAGCTGTATCTCGGTACCTATCAGAGCTACAGAGTCCATTGTTACTTCATATTATAGAAAATGTATTCCAGTTTGAAAATGTATAGGAGTCCATTGTTACTTCATATTATAGAAAATGTATTCCAGTTTGAAAATGTATAGGAGGGTACTTGTCAAAAACATGCTTCTTCAAGGTCAAAATGGGAACAAAACAAAAAAGTTAAAAAATATTCAACAGTTTTTGTCACCTCAGTAACATCCCGTACCAGTAAAAGAAACCTACTACCAATATTTGATGCAACTTAGGCCCAGGCTTTCAATGACAAGGTTACTGAATTATTGAGATCATCTTATTTGAGCACTTTTATTATTATCAGTATTATTGTAGATACTATACTATACTATATAATATACATATATCATCGAAGATTATCAGTATTATAAGATACTATAAGTATCTAAGCTTATCAGTATTATCTACATATTGAGACCGCTTTTTGTGTTCTGTTAATGTTACGGATAGTGGCCTATTTGTTTCTTCGATGTAGATATCTAGACAACCACATATGACCTCATATATGGTAGACCGTCAGATAATGAGACTAGAATTTTAACCTCTGAAAATGATGTGAGTGTTGAGATCAACAAATGAAAATTCAGCGATCGGACAGTGGCGGATCTAGGGGGAGGGGTAAAGGGGGTAATTACCTTCGCCTAAGCCTATTCCAAAATACTCATACTGCTGTCCTAAGGTTTTGAGGATGAACGCAGTATGTTTCAAAATATCGTCATTTGAGTGTTTCAAATACTTTTATTCGCAATTCTTACATACCGAACCACTTTATTGGTTGTTTTTATTATTTCATATGTCTATTGGAAATATTTTTATATTTTACTTTTCTTAAATGAGAATATTTATATTCATTACAGCCCCCCCCCATACCAGTACCCTGGATCCGCCACTGCGATCGGATGTGTGAAAACTTAACTTAAAAAGGCTGACCGGCTCATGGGAATTATTTTTCGAGTTCTTAATGATATCCAATTTCATTCTGTCGATTGCCATTAGCGAGAAAATGCGTCAGCAACCGATTATTCTAAGATGGCGCCCTTATTCCAACCCTCTGAGGACGTGCAAACCTTATGGCTTTGGTTTTTCACTATTAGATTGGTCCTACCTATCAAAATGTTAAAATGCCATGAATGAGAGAACGAAAAAAACTATTTACAGTCGTTGCTTAAATAACTTATTGAAAATTACATGTTTTTTGCAAAGGACAACCACAAATCCATGTCAATGGGGAGTTCGGTCCCAAGTAAATCACGGCCTACTTCTCCTAGATACAGCAGTAATTATAAACACCTGAACGTAGCGATAAATCATGGTGTTGCGGGATTGATGGTATCGTCTTTCTTGTAGTTGGCTATTTTGCAGAGTTGAGGGAGTTTTTATGGTGTACAATGTAGCGTGGAAAGAGCGCCATTAGTTATATACTTAATTATAAACGTATTTCTTCGATTTACGCCAATGATATAATAGGTGAACGCCGGTTTAACGAATATATTCCGATAGCAAAAAGGCTAGAGAGGTGCAGACTTAAGTACTGATAAAGATTGCGGAAGAAATGGATTCAATGTGCTTATCTCATTATTCAACAGCACGAGGAGGAAACCATTTTGTATTAGAGAGTGTCACACATTTCATGAATGTTATGAAACATATGCAGAAGGACTTAATTGTTTTGTCAAAGGACATTACAAAATACATGATAACCTTCAATCTATGCCAAAGAATGTGACGGACGTACACATACAAGTTGAAGCCAAGGCAGTCACTAGTAGGCTGTGCAGAGGGAAGATCCCATAAGGAGAATACACGGTACTGAGTACAACAAACTATAAACAGAGATTCACCTCATAATAGAAGTGTCATCGGATGTGACTGTTTCCCCATTAAACTTTGGAACAAAACAACTATTAATGGGCAGAAAAGCATGGAAGCAAAAATCACATATAGATGCAGAAATTGTTTGCTATACGAATGGAGCACATACTTTTTTCTTTCGAATGGTGTGTTAGGGGCAAAATTTTGGGGAGAGCAGTAAATATGTAAAAGGTGTCGCAGATGATTCCACAACAGATTTTATGAATGTTCGATTCATATTTTCGAACTAAAACCAACTCTAATTGTTCCAGCAAGTCAGTTATGGCGTAGATTCTAGTAGAAAACTAGGTTTCGGTAAGAGTGTACTGCCGGTGAAAATCAGAAACTACCCTGATGCCAAGCCACTGCTTCGATATTATTTGATCAAAGACAAAGAATTTTGAGGTTCAGTATAATACATGTTATATTTCATGAATGAGTAGATATTTTCTACCTTCCCATCTCTTTTCGAAGAGCATAAAGTGAAGCACCAGAGAGTATTGAACAAATCAATATAAATCGCCAGCTGAACCAGACATTGGGTGAAATGATAGATTCTAATACTTCATTTTATAAAAACTGCAAACACTGCAAACTTTGAAAAGTCGATGGACAAATGCATATCTGGAAAATTCGTCGATAAGTGACGTCAGCAGAGCTCAGAATTCAGACAGTAGGTCTGAAGTGGTCGGAGTTGAAATATTTGAGGAATACAACCCTGAAACAAAAAAATACTCGGATGTGTAATTGCATTTCCCGTCTGTTTAAGGTAGTTTGGGGTGGACAGATTTCGTATGAACACAGCGGTTTTTAATTTTTTAGACAGAGGTGCCAATAGATATAACTGTTGAAAATTTAGTGCTACATAGTTACTTTAGATATTGTCCTCAAGAGAATGCGGACCAATACGTGACCTCACGTCTTATACGTCGTTTAATTTTATTACTCGCTAAACATATGACAGCATACCAAGTTGTAGGTATGCACTTTAATTAGAAAAACGGAATGACGTAGATAAAATTGATCGGATAAGATTAAGTCTCACCTCGTGAATAGTTTTGATCATTATGACTCCAATTGTTTTCATACAGGGTTTCCTATCAAAAGGCACCAACTAGAATATCTCCGAACATACCCGAAAACAAGGATCGATTTTGCTTCGTTGAACACGCTTTCGAGCTATTAGTTGATATGCAATTATATCCTCGTTTCCGGTACCACTTGCTTGAGTGACATATTACCATTTCGATGATTTTTCGAAAACATTCCAGAAATCTGATATTTATTCGAATTGGAGTTCCTTTTCAGTTCTTCCGTTTCTATCTGAATCATATTCCCATTCAGAAAGAAGTTCAAAATTTTGTTTGAAATCAACAATAATTACTTACATTCTGCAAACAATTCTCTACAATTTATTTCATAATATGTAAGCCGTCTGTTGCTGATTATGCTGATACTGACATTCTTCTAGTATCAAATCTGCCGCTTTTTTATTTTTTGACTTGTTATTGAATGTTAATGAATATTCTTCCTCATCATGCTGTAGGCAAGAATTTAGCTTTTCGTATTAGTTTTATCAATTCATGCCATAACTTATCATTTCGATTGTAATATCGCCTGAGATTGCTGCTTCATTTTGTTGCAATTCTCTTTCCATTTCATACCATGTTTTTCTGCTTGTGCTATCTGCTTTTCTCTTATCTATCTCATTCTCACCTTTTTCTTTTTGTGCATCTATTCTTTCGCATTCATCATATAGATTTTTCAAACGTTTTATTTCCAAATTTTACCTTGAGTGTTAGTGTAGTTCAACTATACTCTCACTTTCAAACTATACAGTTTCTTCTTACTATTCCTTCTGGCTTCTTCTTCATTTCTGTCATTCTGATAATTTTTATTGTATGAACCTGTCGTTCAATACTGTTTGCTGCGCTCTCGATGTTTTTACTACATTCCTTCACTCACTTTCATTATTTTCGTTAACGATGTTTATCCATTTTCATTTTTCTTTCATATTTCTGTTGTTTCCTTCAAGCCATATTAACGATCCTTCGCAATTTGAAATGATTTCTCTTATTCTCAAAATCAGTTGAAGGAAAAGAAGTAAATTACCAGATAATTGGAACTGCGTGAAAGACTAATTGAGATAAGTAGAACCTAAAGTTGAGAGCGGTATAATATCAGGTGGTTCCATTTTTATTGGGGAAAATTTTCAATTCTTTTTTATTGTGCCCCTGGATATACAGGTTGGCCCACGAGATTTTGAACAGGAAATATCTCGGAATTCGAGAGCAGTAGAGAATTGTGATTTTGGGGTTGTGGATTAAAGCAATTGGAGCGGCTTTTTTTGATATTTTTTGTTTTCAGTCACGTGACATCAGATTTGAAATTATTAATGGGACAACCTGTATATTTTGTCATTTCTATGTTCCTTGCCACAAAAGATTTCAACAAACTATCACACTTGTGGTCTGAAACGATTAATTTAAGAAATACAGGCACTTCAATATCCTTTGTTCCACGAAGTTTTTCAATAATATTTGGATGATTATTTTAATTTTGCCTTGTTTTAATCATCACAAAAAACGACTGTTCAAATAAACGGGGTGACCCTGAACCTAAATAATTTGGCAATTGCTCGTTTTGGATGTCGTATGGGACAAAGGATATTGAAGTACCTGTATTTCTCAATTAATGTCAGACTACGAGTGTGAAAGTTTGTTGGAATCATTTTATCCAATACAGGATGTCCCATTAATAATTTTGAATTTGATGTCACGTGACAAAAAACAAAAAGCTCATTGGTTAATATAATATCAAAAAAGCTGCACTAATTGCTTTAGTTTACAACCCCAAAATTACAATTCTGTACTCTTCTCGAGCTCTGAGATATTGCCTGTCCAAAACCTCGTGGGCCACCCTGTATATTTGTTCAATATTTGATGTTCTATTCAACTGCTTCTTGAATATAAAAATACTTCCTTCGAGTTGATGAATTACTTCAGTTAAGCCTACCGTAAATTATCTTTCGCTGGTGAATTTTATCGCTCTTGAAACAAAGTAACATTTATGTATACTTACAGCTGAGAGTGACCATACTGAAATTAATAATTGCAAACAAAATACGTCCAACGATCTCCGGTAATGCATGTTGACAAACAATATCCACAGAAAACCCGTTCAGCGACACAAAGTTCCACACGAGCTGTTGATTGCATTCAACCGTTTGTTAATTAAATTGCCCTCAAGCTGAATGAAACGTGAAATATTAAAACAAAACGATATATACCCAGTCGTCACGCGAGCAACACTCACTTGTCGAAACCGAGGAGCATCTCATGATATTTAGTGAGAGGAAGGGTGGTGTAGTGTAATGGTGGGAAAGCTTGAAAATGATATAGCAAGAAAAGAGATGGAAAACAAATATTTTGAAAAGCCCCAGTTTAAATATTTAAACAAAAAACTAATGATAAGTATTAATTTATCAATTAAAACTATTTAAAATATTTTTTAACTTTTTCCAACATATCTGACTTTATTCTCAGCAAGAAAGTATTTAACGATTCTACCCCGTAGATCTAGTAATTCCCAAAGTGTGGCTTGTTCTATAATTTCTACATGTATCCATCAGTGTATCCCCACCATCCTTTCCAATGATTGGTATATAATATATCATAAACATTTCTAGCTGTCATTTTATAATGATGCAGCGCACAATCTTGTTGAAATTGAAGCTGATCTTCATCGATTTTAATGATTTATGAGATAAAGAATTCCATGACTTTCATCCATTCAAATTGCCTCAAAAAAGTAATCTCAGCATATGTTTGCTGAAAAAACCATACCAAACATTCAATTTTTGTGGATTGTTTATGTGTTCCAAAGAATATTAGCCTGGCCATAGAGTATTGTCGAATTAATTTCATTATCGGTAGCTCTTTCATGAAGAAAGTTCCATATGAGTTATTATATTTTGTAAATAATGAGAAATTAAATTTCCCGATGGTTTATGAATTATAGAAAAATAAAATTGACTGATATTGGCTTTATTTACAATCTACAATTTATTGATCGATTATGGGGTTAGTTTTTGTAAGAAATACCAACATGAAAAGTTTCAACACCAGAAAAATAACTTTTTTTTTGTGAGAGTAATTCTTCATCTTCTAGTAACGGGTACTAGAAAAAATGTGTAGAAGTCCGTATAGTATACAACAGGAATAAAAAACAAATGAATCAACACACCCCATCATGTGCCTGCCTTATGTTGGTGGTTCATCGGAAAAATTAGACGAATCGGGTATATATACAACATCTAACCATAATTCCAGTTTGGTAACACCATCTGCCTCCAAATCACGAAAACAAGTCCACCTTATGCTAGTAGTGACTCCAAAACTGCATTAATCGTGTTCCTTATAAATGCGCTATGGCTTATGATGAAGAAACTGACAGACCACTGATTATCAGGATCGGTGAAGACAAGAAAAATACCAAACGAGGAGAAATATCTAAATCAGGAATAGCAAATCATATCTGGACGACTAATCTTCGACTGCAAACTGAAATGGAAGGAGCAAAATTATTAGAGTTAGAGAATTGGGGAGCTAGCACCACAATATTGCTCCGCTTCTACAAAAGCTCCTTGATGAGAAAAAAACTGACCATGGATCATATGCTTACATTTCAGCAAGCAAAACAGTTCTTAAATCTCTGGAACAAAACTTCGCTATCAAAAAAGCAGTGGGAGCTTTTTTCAAGAGCCCGTTAGAAAGGCTGCTCTGCAAGGAAGGAAAACGATTGTTTGATATGTGGTCACTGGTCTAATAATCATCATATGAGGACCAAAATTCCTTCGCCCTCCCCGCTACTTTTTTATTCTACATATTCCAAAAAATATATAAGTTGTAGGGTTTTATTCGATTTCTCCAATAGTTTCATACAGAGTGTCTCAAAGAAGCGCAGCGACTCAGAAGTTTATTTTTTAATACGACACCCTGTATTTCATTGCATGAAACCAAGCATGCAATGGGGTGATCATAAGAAATCCAACAATCCCAAGTTTGGTGCTGTTATCTCCGAAGACTACGGAGATATCGCCTATTATTTTATCCATAAGCCCAATGAGTGAGAGAGAGAAACTTTTTTTGGCAGATCAATAAATTGTCTCCCACATTCATTGAGCTAATGAATCAAATAATAGGCGATACATCCGTAGTCTTCAAAGATAACAGCATCAAACTTGGTATTGTTGGATTCTATCATCGTCCCTATCTGATTATGTTATTTAATACAGGGTGTCCTATTTAAAAAAAGTAACTTCTAAGTCGCTGCCCTTTTTGAGACACTATGTATAAATGAAACTTAACCCATTAAAGAGACCAACTGAAACCCTACAACTTAAGTCTTCAAAATTTTTCTGTAATATGTAAAATAAAGAAGTTGTTACGGGTGGAGCGACGGACTTTTGGTCCGTACTGTATAACCAGTGGATTTGTTTGGAGCCTTACCCCAATCTATAAGGATAATTTGGCTTTATGGAGAACCTTTTCCAAGTGAGCTTTTTACAAAAATTGGTTATATAAGAAGTATCTATGAGAGAATCACATCTGATATATGGAATTGCATTTTGGGGAGTGTGTAGTACAAATCTGTTACAAAATGTATTTATATTACAAAAAAGAGCTTTGAGATATATCTGTAAAATAAGACCTAGAGACTCTTGTAGAGAGCTATTCAAAGTACACAGAATTCTTACTGTTGTCTCTTTACACATTCTAGAATCTGTCAGTCTGATCCACAAAAATAAAACTACTTTAGATAGGGTCGACTCACAATACAACACGCGTCAGAACAACTCCCTCAAACTACCAATACCAAGCAACACAGCTGTGAAGGATTCTATAATTTACAATGGCATTAAAATGTACAATCACCTGCCAACCAACATAAGGGATATAACATGTATCCGACAGTTCAGGAAAAATCTAAAAAATATATTGATTCAGCAAGCCTTCTACGATATTGAAGATTACTTTACCACTTCTTTATAGGTTTATTTTTATAGTATATGGTTAGACATTATTGTATTTTGTGTGTATGTATGTGTATTGTATGTATATATGTGTATATAAATATATATGTATTGTTCTACTAATTGTTATATGACTCAAAAAAAAAATTTTAATCCAGAATTATATACCACATCTTAGATATTTTTAAGCTTTGACAACTATATAAATTGTTTTATGTATGGAATTTCATATTTAAGATGTTTCTACTGCAAGTTAGATATTTTTATCCTTTAGCCTTTATATACTTGTATCAATTAAGCTTTGTCAATGAGAATGATATTCTTCGACAATAAAGTATATCTTGATTGATTGATTGATTGATAGAGTTTATAGCATTCACACTTGATAACTATAGATCTTAACAGCCGAAACGTCATAACTCAAGGAATTGCGAAAAATAGATTTTCTTTGTTATTTTTCAAACAATGGAAACGATTCTACTCACACAATATAGCAATATGCAATATTAACAAATAACTCCATTCCTACACCCATATGAAACGTACGTTGAAAAAAACCCTAGAACGGTTAACCAATTCACAACGAACAACGAACAGCCTGTCTGCAACAAATCAAACTTTCCCATAAACTAACAATGTACAAGCGACCGATCGATAGGAAATCGTTTAACAGCAAGACATATGAATCGCAGTAATTAAAAGATACCAACGCCGAGATACAGAGTTGCAGAAATAGAAAAAAAAAGGAATAGTCGTTATAAACGCCCTGACAAATAATTTCAACCTATTCCAACGACGCTCGAGCTTCGGCTGAAGGACTGGGCGAGATCGCCACAAACTATCTGCATTGATGGTCAGTGGCGTACAAAAAACAGGGAAACGTGTATATACAACAATCCAGTACGATTGGGTTTGGAGACAAGAATCGATTGTAGCACCACCAATCTTATGTATGCTTGTAGTTTGAACCATGATAAACACGAAAAAAAATAGTTTACCAAAATTCCAGGTGTGGAAAATATTTTTTTCTTCTTTAAAAATGTATAAATAGATTTTTGCTGTAATCTTGGAAAGTATATAATTTATCGGAAAAACAGGATGAAAAATAATTCAATTTTCCACAAAAATTATTCCTAGTGATTTCTTATGAAATGCGCTCGTTTTCTCAGATAACGTGATTGAACGCCGATATCGAATTTCAGGTTCTGGCGGAGCCGAATATTTGATTAGTCATAACTCTGCTAAAAATAATCGGAAAGGGAAAAGTTCAAATCGTTTCTGAAGACTCTTACCTTCTCATGCAAATATAATATGGGATTTTTTGAAAACCTAAAATGTGTTTTGTTGCACTTCACGGAAATATTTGCGGATGATCTGAAAATCATGAATAATTTAGTAAATTTGGAATTATTATACTGAAGCAGGAACCCATACCTTTTTTGGACTATATGCAACAATTTTAAAGTAGTGTGACAGGTCCCACTTATACATGCCAAAAGAAAAAACTTTGTTTTACACCTGCCTCATTTTCAACTTACCCATAAAATCGGTATTCTAAATGTTGAAAATAATCGCTTATTCATATCCTGCATATATATATATATATATATATATATATATATTAAATAACACTATTGTGAAGTGCAAACCTCAAGCTTGATATCACATATTTCATTTTTTATGTAGGATGTGTATGAGAGATTATTTTGAACATTTACTGGGATTTTGGGCGAGTTGAAATTTGAGGCAGGAGTGAAACACAGTTTTTTCTTTGGCATGTATAAGTTATACTTGTCTCAGTAGCCTTAAATCGTTGCATATGTTCCAAAGAGGGTACTGATTCCTGCTCCAGTATAATTATTTCATATCAACTCAAATATCCATGACTTTCGGATCCTCCGTAAATATGTGAAGTGGGACAAAACACATTATAGGTACTCAGAGACTCACATATTATATTTGCATGAGGAAGTAGAAATCTTCAGGAACTTTTTCTTTTCCTTCTACTATAATTTTTAGTAAAGTTATGATGTGATAAACTTGGTATTATTTGAATAAGTTTATCTGAATAAAACACATGCGTTCGCTTTTGATGTATAATAAAGAATGAATCGATATTGATTACAGATTACAATTAATAAATAGTCAGGTCAATTTTTAGGTTATTCAACTTGATGACAATAATTCCTAGCTATATTAAAAATGCTTATTCTACAACAATATATACCATCACATCTCCCACGGGAGAGTAAAAAAAAATATGAGCTGCTCTTATTTTTTTTTCTTAATTTAAACAATTTAAACAAAATATTTCTTAATCTGATTCTTATGTACTTCTACAAAATGATCATTTCCTAAATCTAATTTAAAAAGAGCTTCTAATTTATTTATATCATTTTTACATTTCAACATTACTCTATCTCCTACTTGATAACTAAATGGTTTTGATTTCATGTCATATCTATTTTTTCTTTTAGCCTTTGATTCCACTAGATTGCACTTTGCATCATTACATGCTGTTTGTAATCTATATTTCAACGCCAGTGGATAGTTTTCGAAATTGTATAGAGGATCGATTGTATCGGTTATGTTTGATGGTAATCGTACAGGTTTTCCAAAAATAAGTTCATATGGTGTATATTTAGTTTCAGTGTGTACTGTAGTGTTGTATGCAAAACACCAATACTGAACCCATGAACTCCATAAATTTGGATGGTTTAAAACCTGAATTCTCAAATAATTTCCCAAACTCTTGTGCGTATTTTCAAGCGAACCTATAGTTTCATGATGGTACGCAGTTGAATTCAATTTTTTGACATTCAAGAGTTCACAAATCTCAGATATAGTAGAATTCAAAAACTCTGTTCCTTTATCAGTGACGAATTCTTTTGGAATACCATATCTCAATATGAAATTATCAACAAAAGATTTCGCGACAGTTAATACCTCTTGATTAGGAATTGGGTAAGCTTCGACAAATTTTGTCAGTTCACACTGTAAAGTAAGGATATAGCGGTTATTGTCAGAATCTTCTGGTAATGGACCAACAAGATCTAAAAATATTTTTTGGAACCCGGAAGAAGCTGTTGTTGTTATTGTCATTGGTTCTATGTTAGGTTTGGAGTGTTTGTAACGTTAGCAATCGTCACACCTTTTAACAAAGTCTTCTACATTTTTTCGTAACCCTGACCAGAAGTAGTTTTTCTTTATGTTATTATACATTCGGTTTATCCCTGCATGTTCTCCAGTCGGTAGTATATGATAGTTATTATCAACTTGATGACAATAATTCCTAGCTATATTAAAAATGCTTATTTTACAACAATATATACCATCACAATGACAAATCTAATTTTTGGCCCTGCCTGAACTTGCAGTGGCGGGTTAGCGAGAGCATAAAATGTGACGTCGGCGTTAAACCACGTTTTCTGAGAAAGCGAGCGTATTTCATGAGGAATTACTGAAAATCATTCTTGTGGATAACTGAATCATCTCTCAACCTATCGAAATCGTTTTTTGATAAATCTTACATTTTCTGAAATAACAAAAACAAAAATTTAATTTTTTAAATGAAAATTTTTTGAGATTCCACCCCTGACTTTTTGGTAAACAAATTTTTTTCTAATAATACATGATGTCGAGATGTCATGTGCAGAGTTTAACAGTGCTACAATCCATTCTTCACTTTATGCTCGAGTTTGTCTGTCGTTACTGTCGTTACAGATTTCCATAATTTGGTATAAAATGTCCGGTTTTGTATAGAATTGATATCAATATTATTCAAAAAGTTGAAACATTGTAACGTTTCGAGACAGTAAAACATAGTTGACAGTTCGCAGTTGAACCAACGAAATAATGATATAAAAAGTACGTACATCCCTGTGATATTAAATACAGACCATGAAAAAACGTGCATTTTGCAAATGTCTCTAACAAACGTCCGCAATCATGGACCACACAGAAGGTGCTCTGGGTTTCGGCTTTCCAGTGACATTTTCGAATTGATAAAATTAATTATCGCCCCGTAACCCGTTCGGTTCGAAACACCTACACCGACACCTATTTGACAACGGGTTTTCCGAAATGGCATTCGCACGCCATGAATTATACATCTCGCGGATTCTGATTGACTTGATAAACTGACTGCTGTTATATTTAATTAACTAACACGGGACTCGGACATTTTAGATACAATGTAGAGGAGATACTCTCCGCCCACGTACCTATACCAATTCGGAGTTCATACATGATAAACAATTTTTTTTATTATTAGTGATTGAAACCGAATAATAATTGTCATCGCATATTGATGTATCATATATGTACCATGTACCAAATTTTAGGTATGTATATACCGTGTGACCCGGTACCAATGTACCCACCTGCATCAATTTTGTATAGATGTTACATATCTGGTACATGTATTTGATGTCACGAATGTACAATTTAGCAAGTATCAGACAAAATTTTACAGTTCCGGTTTGACCGGAAGCGAATCCAATTTTTCTAGTTCAAACGGAAAGTACTATTTTTGTTGGAAAAATTACGATTTGGAACAAAATTTCCTCGCCAAAAATATATCACAATTACATTTCCAATCCACACACCACTGATAAATTTCAGATTTTATAAAGAAATACTTTTTGTACTCCCCCGGAACGGAATATTTTCATGAAAAAAAAATTTTTGTTTCTCCTTATTTTTCAACATCAAAAAACTCATTTCTTTTACAAGTCAACATAAGACTTTTTTGTGTAGGTTAGAAACTGCTATCTATGTTGAAATACAAAACATGAAAAGAACTATTAATTTTTGTTTCCCATTTATTTTTTTATAAAGATAAGTTGAAAAATTCAATACAAATGTATGTATAGGATAGAGATCATATTCATAAAAAATCACTCTTTCATAAAAATGTTCCGTTACGAGGGGGATACAAAAAGTAATTTTTCATAAAATCTCAAATATATCAGTAGTTTGTGAATAGAAAGTATGATTGTGATATACTGTTGGAAAGGTAATTTTGTACCGAATCGTTATTTTCGAAAAAGAATTGTACTTTCCATTTGAACTAAAAAAATTTGAAGCGCTTCCTGTCAAACCGGAAGTATCATATTTGGTCTGATAATTGCCTAATTGTACACTCATGACATCAAATGGATATACCAAATTTGAAACATCCATGTGTAATAACAACAAAGATACAGGGGGGTAAATTGATTCCGGGTCACCCGGTATATACAGTGACCGCCAAAAAGTATGTACCATAAGGATGGGAAAAAAGATTATTATTAGAGGATTAGAAAAAAGATCCTTGGGAAAAGTTTGTGCATGTCCGATAACCTTAAAATCGATTTTGACACATGTCACGTGATCGCTGTTATGGCGGCAAATTGAAAAAAATTATCATAAAAAATCAAAAAGTGGAGTAAAATGGCAAGATATCAAAAAAAGTTAGCTGAAAAAGGTGCTCAGAATTAATTTTCATACACATATACAAAGTTTCAAAAGATAATGAGAGAAAATTGAAAATAGCTATTTTTTTAAATATTTTCCTAGCTGTATTGTTAAAAAAAAAATTGTTAAATATAAAAACATTAAATTATTATCTTATGAATAGCTTGACCATACTGAAACATTTTTATTTCAATAATAATGACAAAACTTTCTCATTCTCTCTACACCAGTGATCACTAAATAAAAAAAAAATGGATTTGTGAGTGTTTTCCAGATTATAATCAAGTTTTGATGATAATCGTGTCGGAGCGTTTCACTTCGCATGCAATTTTGAAAACTCTAGCCTCTTTAATTTGCGCACTATTTTTAAGATTATGTGCGAAGTGAAACGTTCGTGCACGATTATCATCAAAAATTGGTTATAATCGAAAAAACACGATAATTTTGGATTTCCCTATCATCGCAATGATAGTGGAATTGTGATATAACTGTCAGATACAAACCAATGTAACAGCAAGCGTTCTGAAAAAATTAAATTGTTTTAACTTAGTGCGCTCTGGTGTGGATAAAATGAGAACGTTTTGTTATTATCATTGGAATACAAATATTTCAGTATGATCAAGCTATTCATAAGGAAATAATTTGATATTTTTCTACAGCTAGAAAAATACTAAAAAAAATTGGTACTTTCTCAAACTTCGTAAATGTTATTTGAAAAAGATGCTTAGAATTCAATTTTTCGATATCTTGCCATTTTACCCGACTTTTTGCATATTCATAGTAATTTTTTTCAATTTGCCGCCATACCAGCGATCACGTGACATGTTTCAAAATCGATTTTTAGGTTATCGGACATGCACAAACTTTTCCCAAGAATCTTTTTTCCAATACTCTAATAATAAACTTTTTTCCCATCTGGTACATACTTTTTGGCGGTCACTGTGGTGCTCAAGAGATTCATGAAAAATAAAATGAATTTGCTTATATACAGCGCTTCTCTGAATAATTCATCTGAATCAATAAATCAGCTTGGAAAGAGTACAACTTCCTCCTCTCCTATTTATTCTTCCTACGATCGATGTTATTTTGATTTATTTTCCATCAACCATTTATTTCAAATATTAAAAATTATTACCAACTCATTCTTCATACTAGGAACCTACTAAATCAGAATAATTTTCACCAGATGCAGAAATAAACGTATGTTCAGCAAAGGAATTGGCTCAATAATTTTGAAAACAGTGGTAAAAGTTAATATATAATTTAAACCAAAATTTAATTCTATAAGGAACCCTCTAGATCCTATGATTTTATAGAGTTGTTTTGATTGGCACAATAAAACAGAAACATACCTACCAAGATTTTATTTATTTCAGAGATTGCCACATATCGTTTTTTTGTGTCTGCTTCAGGGGTTATCATGTAAAAGGTACTAGAAGACTTTTAATGCTTTTTAGAGGATACATTGAATTGAAGTTTTATGCAAAACTTGGAACGTTAAACATTTTTATTATGTAGAAATTTGTAACATTTCTGCTCTTTGAGTTTTTTGTAGAATGAAAATTTCGTCACTTAAACGGTTATTATAAAAATGTTTTGTATAGTATTCATTGCGCATACACTGTAAATATGTTGTTCCGGATACCTCTATTTTGTCCTCTAAACTGTTTATAACCGAGTAAGCGACGCCTTTATAGGTAGACTTTAAAACAATTATATACTAATTTTATAAAAAACTGTTTTATTCATTACCTCATAAAGCTTTTATATAATCCCTACAAAGCACTCTTCACGCTATTTTAAAAAGGTTTTAAAGCGGTCTCATATGCGTTTTAAAACTAATTGAAGAAAAAACAAAGCTTCAATTTTATAATGCGAGTTGTATAAAATTTTCAATCGCCATAGGTTCTCAACTAGACGGAAAAAAGTGTTTGAGTATAATGATTTCCAGTCTTCATTCATGTCCATCATCTTTATTGAAGAACGTCCACATGCACACATGTGATCATTAAGTTGGAAAATCAATCGTGTCGATTTTTCATCTCGGAACTAGGTGGTTGTACTCAGAATCGTTCCCAAGATCATACAATGTGTTCCATTGAAAAATGTTTCAATTTTTGAGTCCATTGACTCAGATTCCATAGAAATTTGTTCATTTCATACATTCGACTCTAAACAACTCAAATGTCGACACTTTTTCCTCTCATCGGTGTATGTTGCCATACCCTTTTCGATAAATCATCCATAATATTACATAACAACATAAAACGAATGAAAAGTGTAAGGGGAAAATGGTGACTAACTTCTGATAACATCCGATGCCTCCTCTCAATTAATTATTAAGTAGTTAATTGAATTATAGAGGAGCAATAAAACGTCTTCAATTATTAATTCCGCATTTTCAAAGTAATCAAGGAAATACTGTTTCAATTAATAGTCGTAAAAATACACACGGCAATATATTTGTAGTCAGCCATATCCGAACCGGTAAGTGCGATAAATTATTTTCAAAGTTAATTACGGTTTTTTGTAGACAAATAAACATGTCAGAGGTTTCGGTTTTTTAAAGTTATGCGTATCTTGCCGTAAATATTATGTAATTTCTACTTCTAATTAAATGTCTTTTTTTTATTCGTTGGAATATATTTCGAGTGTCCCACACATGCATTCCGAAAAGACTCTATGGGGAATTCAACAGTGGCGTAGGTGGGTACTCTGGAAACATAAAACACTAATTGGCACAAGCAGTATGTTATGTCTTTTTGTCAACTTCGAATACAGGCGAACATATATTAAAAATTACATCAGAGAGTTGTGGGTGTATGTGACGAAGAAAGAAAAGGTAGGTTGGCACTGAATGATCCTATTTCAGATTTTATGAATATTCTATTCATATTTTCGAACATAATAATTCAAAATAATAGCATATACCTCTCTAAGGAACTATTGCACCTAATCTACACTAGATAATCCAAGGTAGCTATGGCTACTTGGCCGGCAGAAACTAGTTGACAACAATAATTAATGAAATTTGTGAAATTGGGCATATATCCAGGTAACGAATTCTTGATAACTATAAATTTAATTTATGTTGAAATGAAAAGCGAAAATTTCCTTGACATAGTTGAAAGAAAGAAAAAGGTATTCTTTGCTTCACGAGGATTGTTTATTTATTTTGAATACAAATCTAAGAAAATAAAAAGTTACTTCGATGGACTAGTTATTCGAAAGTCGTCAATATTAATAATAATAATATTGACCTCGATGAATATGTGTTATTTTAATATTCGCTTCAAATTTTCCATTTTTTTTCCATTTCGACTCTGTCGAAATTATCCATTTCATTTGTTTGAAACTCAACTCTCCGGCAGACTTTAATGAATCAATAAAAATATGCCACATTCATTCCATATTTGCAAAAATATGAATTCGTTATTTTTCTTGACAGTTGTAGAAAAAATACTGTATGAAAATCATGAGTAAGGTGTTTTTTTTACTCGTAGGAATGCCGCACTCCGCCTACGGCATTAACATTATCAACATATTAAAGTATCACTTTACTCACTTGATACATAAATTACTATTTTCATTTTTCAATTTTCATGGAGAATTTTCCTTTCAACATGAATTCCTACCAAGAAGTTATCTTGAACGATGAAAAATAGAGACTTAAGTTAGTCTCACACAGATTTTATAAAAATCCTATTCATATTTCCGAACCAAAATCAAAATGTATATATGCTATTATTAAAAATGATTTAGGAATTTATTACATTCTCAATAGTTTTGGAGAAAATAATCATTTTTGTATTGATTCTCACAATTATATACCTTTTCTAAAATCCATTAAAGATTTACCTCATGCAATAAATTTTATTGACAATTTCACTCACTATATGAAAGTCGCGTCTCCTGCGATATGAGGACCAATCAGAATGGGATTTCGCGAAAGTACACGCTTCCTTTCGCTTACTTTCTTTCCGATCCGGAAAGACCACGTCGTCAAGTCAACCACAAATATAAACAGCAATGATACATCTTGTAATCTAATATGACATAAACGTCAGGTTGACAGACTTCATGTTTATTATTCATTAGTTGCAACTATTGAAGAATTCACTTTGTTTACTCGATCAAATTTCAAATAATAACTTGGTTGGTTCGTGAAATTATCTCAATAAATACGACTCGTGCTCACAATACAATCGATAATGCTGTCAGAAGTCTTTAACTCGATTAAATTGCTTTGAGGTAACACCACTCGTCCCTACGAGACTCGTGATTTCTGACAGAATTATCGATAGTATTGCGACCACTCGTGGTATTACCCCCGAAAACACTGATTCATCATAAGTCACTAAATGCCATTGTTCCCGACCGAATAATATCGTTGATAGTCATCGGTAGTCGAAATATTTTCGGTATTTTCTATCGTCCTCGAGTCATGTTAGGCCTATCGTGTACCACGGATGCCTTTTGTACCTCCAGAAAGATGCCACGATAAGATCGAAATGCCAGGCATCACGCTTCAAAATCCTTTCAAATATTTATTACCGCGATGATTCGAATTTACTGGCAGAGCTGTTCGAGTGGCCCTCTTGCCCCGCGTGTCGTTATCAGATCCGGCAATTAATGAATTCTCCTTCGAAATTTATCAGTTGGTGTCTAAAAACTTCGAATTGCTAGGAAATTCGACGAACGTTGAATATGTTTTGTTATCGTTTTGCCGTCTTTTGTCAATGATCAACGGTATTGTGCGTGCGTGATTCACCATCTACCCGCACGCAATTCAGTTTGGAAAGTGTCATTTTCCCACAGTTGTGCGGGAAAAGTTTTCCCACACTAGTGCGGGAAAAACATTTATATGATATCCTCGTAAAATATAAGTGGTTGGTGACAAAATATGAAAGTTGCAATACTAAGTGAGTTTGTTCAAAATCATCCATCAT
Organism: Chrysolina haemoptera; assembly: GCA_958298965.1. Classification (NCBI taxonomy): domain Eukaryota; kingdom Metazoa; phylum Arthropoda; class Insecta; order Coleoptera; family Chrysomelidae; genus Chrysolina; species Chrysolina haemoptera. The sequence goes on along the minus strand of OY282585.1, from coordinate 4,060,463 downwards.
TTTGCACTATTTATTGAAAAAATTAACAAATATTGATAAATAAAAATGTATTGTTATGAAAATCACCCTATATACACGCAGAAAAAAACTTGGTTAAATCAACAAAATATCATTCAACTCGAATAAATAAAAGTGTCAGTATCCCACAATTAAATATCAATTCAAATGAAACAAATATTGTCATTGATTTGTCTCTCTGAAATCCTTTTAGATTTAATGCAATTTGCTTTCAATTGATTATATGTTTTGTTCATAGAAAATCTTGTTTTTTCTTTTCGAAAACATCAGATGTTTCAGTCGATCATATGATTTGATATTTCAACATTACCTTTTAGAATTTTGATTTGAATTTGATTCCAACCAACAAAATATTTTGATAACTCATTCAGTTCATCGTTTGATTGAACAAAATATTTCTTGAAGTGGAAACTACACAAATCAAAATGAACGAAATATTTTTTTGAATCAATACCTTCAATCTCTTCGATTTGCTAAAGGGATTTTTGAATTTACAAATTATCTTATAGAATGAAAATATTTTGGTAATTCATAGAACAAAATATCCGTTTGAGTGAATGTTATTCCATTACCCTTCTGACAAAATATATTAATTCGATTTACGAATGTTTGTTTAAACTCATTAATTATGTTAGTAGATCGAAAAAAAAAGTTTTATAAAAGAAAACATAGTTTGAATTGATTTGAAAGAATATTTTGTCAACTGAAATATTCAGAAATGATTTCAAATAAAAAATTCATTCCAATTAATCATCAGGTCCATTCAAATCCTGATACATCTTTCATGAATATCTCGAAAACCGTGACAGGGGTCGTTTGAATTTCCGCAAATTTTGTATTTTGAAGCTCTTTAACAAGACGTCCACCAATCAAACACAGACATTTAGTTTAAGGAGATTCAAGAGAGTGAAGATTATGGATATTTTTCACGAATACAGAGTATATCTTGAATTATATAATTAATTTCAGGAGGTAATTTCTTGTCATATTTTATGGAAAAAAGTTTATCGTGTCCTAACTTGCTTCGTTTCCGAGTAACGGGGTGTCAACTGCGACGCCACTGGAATTGAAATAAAAAATCTGATTTCACGAAAAGAAACCCCTTGGTACTACTAACAAACACGAGATTTAATCGAAATCGACCAAAAAAATTTTAGTCGATCATGAAAATCCGATTTTTTATTTTTGACACTCCGTTACTCGGAAACGAAGCAAGTTAGGACACACATTTATATAAACTTTCGTTCATAAAATATGACAAGGAAACACCACCTGAAATTAATAGCATCATTTAAGATACACCCTGTATATCTGCTGAACCAAAAAAGCTTGAGATGAATTTGGAGATTTTTAACAGAGCTTCAAAACACAATTTTGTGGTAACTTTGTCCCTGTGTCTTAACAGTTTTCGAGATGCAAAAGACTCGATTTTGAATAGGCCCTCCACTAGTCGATCCTGAAAAATAAAAATCACGAATATATCATAACTATATTCCTCAAACGAACTAAATGGTTGATTAGTTAAAAAATAAATTATAAGATTTCTGTTCGTCCAGATACATCCATGACTACGAATGAATATTATTCAAATTAAATAGTAAGGTATAAAGATTTTGAAGATCTCTTGGAAAAACCTTCCTAGGTAATCAAGACAGGAAATGAATGAAATGTAAAATACATTTGAACAAATAATTTATTCATCTCAATTTGAACAATAACAAAAAATAAAATATATGATTCTTTTGTATATTATATATAAAACTACCATCATATCATAATCAATTCATTTAATTCTTTGCATAATAAATTATCCTTTGCCTTTATATTTGTCTCATCACCACAAAAGCTTGATCTTCCTTCCTCAGAGCTTCAGTAGATGTTTTCCTTTCACCAAGAGATGGTATGAGTTCTTTCAACTTATTATCGTCCAGCTTTTTGGCAATTTCCAATGTTATGTCATTTTCTGAAAAATTCATTATGACTGAAAAATCGAAAATTGACCTGAATGGTAAAGAAATTGTAATGTGAGATAAATACATAATTGAATTCAGACTGAAATAAATTGAAAAAAATATATTTATTAAAATAGAACCATATTTAAAAAAAATTGATGAAGAAGTTGATGTTGGTTGATCGACAAATGTCGGATAATAAAACTGAAATTGTCACGAGAACGCTTATGAAAAGTGACTGTGAAGAAGTGGTTCAGTTCTGGCGATACCACAAAAAAAAATAGAATGGAATACTTGAGAATTATAATACTTAAGGCACTAAAAAAAGGTAATCAAAAGATTCCAAAGACAAACTAAAATAACAGATAAAAGCTGATCTAGACCACTAAAAATTATGAATTTGGTCTCAATCTATTCGAAAGGCATCTAGAAAAAATGTTAAACTTGAAAATTAGGGCCGGCAAAAACTGCAAAAGTTATAAACAATTAAGTCAAGAAGAATATGTTTGTTTTTTGCAAAATATTTTAAAAACTATTTGAGATATCCAAAATTCAGGCTTTTCTTGAAAGTATTTAGAAAAGATCCTCGTTAAAAGAAGTAAGAATTTTTTAAATTATTTTCATCGGGGATTACGTTTCCAAAGAACGTTTAAAAAAACCTTATTAGCAATCTTAAGGATAATAAAGACAATTGAAAAAAAATCTGTTTGCTAAATTTACGTTTTTCATTTCTCAATGCCTTGGATTGTTAATACAAAAATGAAAAAACAAAAATTAAAAAAATCTAGATTTTTTGTTTAGAAATAATCAGGGATTTATGTTAACTTTCAATAGGTAAAAATTAACCAATTAACAAAAGTATATTTGTTGAATCTAATTTCAATAATTTCCGTTGCAGAATGAGAAACATGATTTCAATTACTTTGGTACTGGTATTTAAGCTCATTAGTTATATTATGTGAGATGGAAACAAAAATAAGTACCTAATTCGAATTCTGAAATAACTTCACTAACCTGTTGCCCTAGAACCGCCATGATGTTTTGAAATGAATCTAATTGATAGTTTTATAGAAACCTTATTATCTTAATACGTTACTTACCAGCTTTCAAATTCTTCAAGGAGCCAAACAATATTATTTTGGTCACTATTATTATAATTAATAGTCACAAACACTAAAAACACAATTGAAAAGAAACCTTGAACTCCGATACAACGCTACTGATGTTACTCATCAACCATCATCCTTCTACATTTTCGACGCGGACGCGGGTTGCTAACTGTGCCAATACCATGTGATTGTTACGCTTGCGTGTGGTGTCGCAATGGTAAATTTGACAAAATATTTCGAAAGGACAATTCGATGTATGTTGAATTAATTTCGTATTACTTGCGTGAACAAATTTGTGTTTTCAATGAAATCTTTCTGGTATTCACGAGGAAAACATATTTTGTTCCGTCAAATCAATTTTTGCTGAAGTATTTCTCTAATTATTTGTTCAGACAGAATATGGTTTTGAAAGAAATTATTATTTTCTGTCTTGTCAATCAATCAATAATGTTCATAGGACCTTCTATGGTTGTTTACATGAAACCATATTATAAATTTAAATTGAACAAACTTCGGATTGAATTCACAAAGTACTGAATCAATTCTTTTTGTTCAACCAAATCATTAAATTTTGAGGTAATTCACTAGTTAGTTGGTTGAACATAATATCTTTCAAGCGAAATATTTGTGATAGTCATAACGATTCACATATAATGTCCAACCAATTCTGATACACATGTCCAATACACAAAAAAGTATTCGACCGAAGTATATATTTTCTCATAATAACAAAATATTTGAGTAAAATATTTTGTTCGTTCAGTAAATGCTGCTAGTCTATTCAAGCTTGTTTTTGCTGCAGATGCAAATAAATTTTTTCATTCAACAATAAACTCTTAACAAAAAGAAAGTGATTGTAGCAACAAAATTGTTTTTACCGTGTATAGGCGTTGATTGATCTGATAACGAGTAGGTAACAATTGATGTTGTCATGCCGATCAATACACAAATTTGTTTGTAATTGTCAGAGTGACAGACAAAGCGTTACTTATATAAAATTTTCGATTCAGTGAAATTGCCACAATGGATTATTCATCTGATGAAGAACTTCTACAAGAAATCGTGCAAGCAGCTACAGATGCGAACTTAGAGTTATTGCCAACGAAATCTAAACAAAGGTATGAGAAGCAATATACGAGTTTTATTGAATGGTGCAACAATAAAAAAGTTAAAACACCAAATAAAGAAGAAGTATTCTTGGCTTATTTTCTAGAAATGTCTAAAACATGGAAGCCGAACACTTTATGGGCAAGATATTCAATGTTGAAGAGTGTATTCAAAGTAAAGCAAAATTTGGATATTAGTAAATTTTACAAAATAACTGCATTCATTAAAAGACAGAATGTGGTTTTCGACCGAAAAAGGCCAAAATCTCCACTCAAGAAGACGTTTCAAAATGTATGACTGAAGCACCCGATGACATATACCTCATGATTAAGTTAGTAGCAATTTTTGGATTAGCTGGTGCTTACAGACGAGAAGAGCTGACAAAACTCACCATTGACGACATAGACGACAAAGAAAACCTGATAATTGTTAATATCAAGGATTCCAAAAATCATTCCTCTAGATCCTTCGTGATATCTGAAGAAGCAAATGATGGTTATTTTTTGAACGTATACAGAAATTATGTACATTTACGTCCAAAAGAGACTCCTCACCGTTGTTTATTCTTGTATTACAAAAGTGGAAAATGTACTGTGCAATGTGTAGGAATCAATACCATAGGAAAGATACCCTCCGAAATAGCAGTATATCTGCGCCTTCAAAATCCAGAACTTTACACTGGTCACAGCTTCAGGCGTTCCTCAGCCACTTTACTTGCTGACTGTGGTGTGGGTATAACTAATATCAAACGCCTAGGAGGATGGAAATCGACTTCAGTTGCAGAGGGGTATTTAGAAGACTCCACCAATCGAAAAAAAGAAATGTCCAACAAAATTCTCAATTTGAACACTACATCGTCTTCCGGGTGCATTTTAGAACCATCCACGTCTATATCGATCGGCGACGATTTGATGCCTGTGCCTGCACATTCGATTTCTTTCGATAATGTATTGCCCGAGTTACCTTCTTCTTCAGGAAATCAGCCATCTTCAAAAAATATGCTGGCTTCCGCTATAAATTTACATAATGCATCAAATTGTACATTTACAATAAATATTACGAATAATTAGTGGATAGAAAATGTTACTCTTGTTAGTTGTTTCCATTTGCATGAATAAATAATTGAAAAAATGAATTTGTTTCCTAAGCTTGTAGAAAAAGTATTGTTCCTAACTCGACTGTCGAACGGCAGTCGCGTGCGGGAAAGCATCACTTTTCGCACTTGTTAGGAAAATTACTATTCTAATATCTTCTGTACTGATAACATTTTCAATTTCTTTGAGAAGCAATATTTCCTGTTCTTAAACGTTCTCAGTTTTGCAAACTTTTCAATCCACTATTTGTAATTGTTCACACTTTTTTCGATGAGAACGAATAAAAAAACATAACAAAATAACTTTACCTACGGTCACTGCAGAAAATAGGCAAAAACACACGACTCACAGCCTCAGTAAATAGCTTCTTACGCACGGTAAACAAATCGCACAGTTTTCGTTAACAAAACGATATATCTCGGAAACGGCTCAATCGATTTGGGAGAAATTTTTTATGTAGATAGGGTTTTGCTTTTTGATTTTATCTATATAGGCGTCCTTCTTGGAAACACATGATTTTACTGATAATAATAATAATGATAATTTTTGGATCTCGTAAACAGCTTCAACGATTCGGATCAAATTTTGGGTTTAGATAAGGTATTGCTACTTAAGTTCATCTATATAGGCGCTCTCCGTAAAAAAATGTGATTTTACTCATTTTTTTTTTGGTGCATCGATTACTAAGATCATTAGCACCACATTTCATTGCTGTCAGATACTGAGAGATGTTACATTTTATTTAGGAGGTCTTTTGCTCGAAGAAAGTCTCTAGATTTCCAATCACTGAGGCATTTCTGAAATTTTCTGCCAGGTGTTCTGATATATCAAAAAGTTGGCGCATATTTCGGTATACTGGGCATACACAAATGGTGTGCAATATGGTGATTCGTTCTCCGCACTGATCACAAATCGGAGGGTCTGTGCCCTTTAGAAGAAATGCATGTGTTAGTTTTGTGTGTCCAAATCTAAGCCGATGTATTTCGACTCTATCAGCTCTGGACATAGTTGTAGTGGGTCGCCACGATCGAATATAGGGTTTCAGCGATTTTAAATTTTTATCAACCTGGTTCCATTGCTCTTGCCAGATCATTGACAGCTCCGACTTGTATTTTGTTTGATATCATCCGACCTTATGATTCTGGTTTCAGCAATTCCAGTCTTTGCAGCATTACGTGCTGCTATGTCGGCCATTTCATTTCCTAATATTCCCACATGGCTTGGTGCCCATATGAATGTTATCGCTTTCTCATTATGATTATGGATATGATATATCAAACACAATATCATTTTCACGAGCAGATCTTCAGAGAATGGATTGGAAATCGACTGGAGAGCGCTGAGAGACTATATATATATATATATATAATTCGTGGACTTTCCACTGTGTTTTATCAGTGGCATCTTGAAGTTTTTTTTTTGAAGGACCTCGTTCCAATCAACTTTTTCTAAATTTTCCAGCAATTCGTGCTCGCAAAAATTCGCGCGTGTTTGAAAAACTTTGTATCCACTTATACTGTAATATACTATTTCCAAACCATTCTTTTAATGTGAGAACGCCTTAAGAAATTAATTCAGCAGAGATCGCATGAAGAGGTATTTAGATCAAGAATAATATATACCAGAGTGTCGAGCGATTCACGGGATTATATACAATAATATCCAGCGATTCCATTTATCTATACTTTGTTCGGATCACCAGAGAGACAAGATGCATTCATTACTGCCGAGATAAAGATCAAGTCCAATCGTTTTCCACATTTCTCTCAAAATTAACGCGACCCGCCTGTGTGGTCCAACAAGAATCTCCGGAGTTATGTAAATTATCCCAAATACTATCGATGGGCCCCTTAATCAAAATTAAAAGGTGGTGTATTCGATTCGGAACTTTCACCTGTTCATGTGTTCCTAGGAATGTAAAGGGCGATATGAAAAATTTACATTATACTTAATGTCTTCAAAAGAAAAAATCCTCCTAGGAATATGGTTTCTTAAAATGTTCAATGAATTTTCAATAAGTTACCAGTGGCGTAACAATGAACAGAAAATTGCAAATATACAAAAAAAGTCACTAAACTATCTCAACTCTATTCAAGATGTCCGACAGAAATGGTCACATCTACCCAGATCTACAATTCAAAGAACAAATTTAATTTTTTCATGGGTCAGTGCTTTGATCACCATTTTTTTTATCTTTTATATTTATTTTTTCTTCGAAGATATTATCATTCTCTTCAAGGGGCTCGTTTTGTATTAGCCTAACTGGGAAGGTAAAAAGCTGTGAAATTTTCACTTTCACATTTTTTCTTTTCAGTTAAGAGTCTTTTCACAATATCTGTCAGATGTAGTTCAATGTCCAGCGTGGCTTTAGCCGGGGACGTAGTTGTTTTCTATTAGATATTACAAATAAATAACATTTTTCATTTTTCAATTTTCATGCAGAATGTTTTCCTTTTCAAGATAAATACTTCGACGAGGTTATCTTGAACGATGGAAAATAGCAACCAAACTTTGTCTTTCAGCCGCAGATGATTCCACAGCAGATTTTATGAATATCTCATTAATAATATCGAACAAAAATCAAAAAGCCAAAAAACTTATTCACGCATTTTCAACTTGCTCAGGTTGGGTTTGCAAAATGAGTATTTATTTCGGCAAATGGCAAATTCGGCCACTGCGTCTAACATATGTTCTGAAAAAAAAAAGACTTTTTCAAGCTATGTTACCGGATGCATGAAGCTCATACACATGTTACTGCTGCAGTTGTCTCTTATTGGATAATCAGCGTGTCTGTTACAATGGCCACCTCGCTTCCCAGACCTGAGTCAACTGAACGTTTCCGTTTGCGGTTTCATCAGAGATGAAGCTTTTGTGGATCCAGCAGGTGATGAGAAAACATGCGACAAATAGTCCAATGATTTGATTCCTGCCTCCATAGATAAAGCAAAAAGTATGAGTATGCAAAAAATGATAAACTATTGTTCAGATCATAACGGAAATGTCTAGGAATATTTGTTGAGTTCAATTGAATTATGATAATTGGATTCAATAATCAAGGATATCATTTCTCCATCATAAGGATGTATTTCAATATGATTAATCAGTATTGTTGTGCAAGTAATCAACTAGTAGACATTGCATATCAGAATGCAAACATCCATTAAGCAAACAATGAACACATTAAAAGCATAATCGCTTTATATTGAAGTTTGCACGTCCCACAATATTGTGTGAATGAATATGATCATACTGCATCCAACATACTAACTGCGTGGCTCTCACTTGTCAATTATTGGATCTCGATGTTACTGCTAGATTGTGAGTTATGACTTCTGGTACTTTTTTTTGCATTTTCATTACGATCATAGCTGATATCTGATATAAAAGTGTGTAACGGAAAATGATCTGTGATGAATACGAAGTACCGCTGAAATGATTTTAATAATAATAATAATAATAAACGCTTTTATTGGTAGAAGCAGAGAAAAAACAAGCATTGACATTGAAATATATAAATCTACCAAAAGGCAGAGTTAGCTTTTGACTGACCCACAGGGGTCAGGCTAGTGCTTTCTACCACTCAACCCTGAAAATAAACAAAGGAAAAAAACAAAAAAAAAACAACAATAAGAATATACAACAGTAGACTAATACAATTCAATAATTGAGCCTAGGTTAATATAAGAAGTAACGCCTGAGTTAGTTATAATAACTAATTAACTAATTAAGATAGCCCATTTGGTTTTTGGGTCGTGACTATCTTATGAAATGAGGTACAGGCATGCAGAATCCTTCTCTTCTCAACATTTAGCTATCCCAACTCATGTAGAGGTTGAGATAAATGAGCTCGCCTGCCTAATCTACAGATCAGACGAATACAGGAGTTCTGAACTAGCTGGATTCGTTGCGAGTCTCTATTTTTGTAATAGCAGGTCCATAGGATATTTTAGCACGTTTATCGAGAACTTTTCTGTTGGCGTATATCAATTTCAAATTGCAAAATGCTCGTCGTATCACCATATAGACATGATAAGTGAAATTCAAAGAGGAATCTAAAATGATTCCTAGGTTTTTAGCACTATCAGAGGGAGAAATAGACATCTCCTTGATTTTGATCTTCAAGGAATCATGACAACGAGATCGGGTCACTTTCTTAACGAACAACATTACCACAGACTTTTCAGGATTTATTGAGAGACAAAACTTTCTCAGAAATTGATACAATGGACTGCGTTCAATTGAGAATTTGTTTCCATTAGACCAGTCTCTGGAAATGACTGATACATTTGCGTGTCGTCGGCATAAAAGTGACACTTGCTGAAATGTATATGACATCCACAACATTATAACAAAATGAAAATGCAAGGCGCTTTAGAGGAAATTTCTCACACTGTATTTATGTACGAAGGAAATGTAGTCCTTATTAAGCATAATTTTGGAAATTTTTGTAATGTCAACTCACAGCTTGAAACTTTAGTCCACTTACTACATTAAAAGTTTCTGCACTTCTTTGTTTATAAAAATGTGTTCTTGCTTTTGAGATTTTTTCTCAGCAGTTAACGAATAATGAATAAATAATGAATGAGTGCTAGCTTGGAGTGCACACCGAACATCCGCGGTGGTTCTGTAGGTTTTCCGGGTTTTCCTACAGCTGAAAAGTGACTACGCCATCAAAAATTAGTAAGTTGCTACTAATTGCTTTTAATATTATTTATGTATATACGCTGCTGCTGCTAATAGCAGTTTTTCGTCTTGAACAATTCTGGGGACAACACATACGTTTCGTTTGTTGTTTGTCCGTTCGCCGTTTCACCGTTCGGTTCGTTCTTCTGTTTGTTGTTCGGCGTAACGTTCAAGTCTGTACGAAGCTTAAGGTTATTGTTCACATCGTATATTCATTGAAAATGAAAAATTAAGCTGTTATGCTCAGTAGCCAGGCTGCCATACCAGTAGTCAAGAATCATGCCAAAAGACGACGAAAGTGATCTTATTCGTTATAAAATCATGTGCCATTTACGCTGCCATTACTCACTCTAATACTGTTAGTTGTTGTCTACTATATGAAAACTTCCTGGTATTGATTTTTTACGAAACATGAGTTTCATTAAAAAATTGTGATCCCAGGGAAGTTGTTCAAAAAATGAAGGTATTTTCCTCAGAGTAATAAAAGACACAGAGATGCCCTGCCTATACCTACACAAATACCTTGAACATGAACTATCCTTTTCTGTTTGTTTACATTTTAGAGTAAGAAGGACCATAATACAAACGAAGAATAACAACTTGATCCGAATGCAATGAGCGGGCATACACGAAACTACCCGAATGTATACGGATTTAACATGTAAAAGGCCAAAGTTATGTTGACTTCAAGTCAAGGATGGTGAAGGCATCTCTATGGTCTTTTATTACTCTCAGGTATTTTCTTGCAGAATTCCAAAAGTCCACAAGTAGAATTACTCTCGTTTTTTGAGTACCTAGTATAGTACACTAGACAGCGTCACATTTCCAAGCCATCGTCACCGGGCGCTATTTATGCGCTCGCTATTCGTGAAACAGTGCGTTTTCTGTTCTTATTTGTTATTGTAATGACGAGCGATGGTATCTCCGGCTGTCCGAGTACGATGTCGGTCCGGCTCGTCCGCCCGTCATGTTACACACGAACCGCATTTTATGTCTCCATACGTATTCAGGACGAACGGGGCCCGTCAAAGAATTTGAATACGCAGGAAGGCGAGACCGGCGCGGCGCGTACGACTGAAAGCGCGTGATGCGATCGGGCAGATGGTGAGAAGACTTGCCAAAATGTGGAGTCCGTAATTTTCAATTCCAACTGATATATACATACCTATTACACCTATTGGCACTCACACATACCTATACATAAATAAAATGGTCTATTCGTCGTTTTGTTTCGATCTGTCCTGCGATCGTATTCGCGAGCATTTTCTTTGATGTCGGAGAGAAAACCGACAAGTGATGGGAACGCCGCGAACCCTTCGCCGAACGGCCAGGATTTGCAAAATTGTTTGGAAACGCGTTCGTAGCCCCGTCCAAATATGTTCTGTTCGCCGTTCGGTTCGTTGTTCTCTTTGTCGTTCGGCATGATGTTCAGGTCTGTACGGAGCTTCAAAGTGTTACCAGATTATTTACTGTTTGTTAGGATAGTACCGAACTAGTTTGAACTTGTTGAAGGCAACACGAAATTTAAGTGTGAAAACTCCATACCAGATACTTCGTTCATCTTTTACCAACTTTAGAGAGAAACTATTAGCTCGGGGGGAAGCAACAGAAAATTTGCACATACTCGTACAATAGTAATTTACGTAACAAGTCCGGAAAACACTGTTTTTTTGGACGAGTGGACAAGATTCTAGGACGAGCGTAGTGAGTCTTGGAAGTCTGCGAGTCCAAAAAAAGTGTTTTCGGACGTGTTGCGTACACAATTTTTTCGGCAACCGTGTAGAATAACAAATCGAAACACATTTATTTATTACATTTCTTTGTAGAAGAAAATTTCGAACATTTTAATTCTTATTTGTATTGAATATTTAAATTCGAACAGAAGATAGGTACTAACAGAAACATTCTAATTCTTATTTATAATAAAATTCAAGAATTTCCCGGACTAGTCCGGGAAGTGATACTTTCTCAAAGAAAAATCGTTTGCCGAAAAAGCTACTTTTTCGTCAGTTTGTTGTTTTGATATAACAAGTGAACAAAATGAGAGTCTACCACCCCAATGATGCTGCGTTCATTATATACACTGAGGTTCAAGAAGTTTGCACCGTTCTGGAAACTTTTTATTATCGATTTATAAGAAAATTGTATTCTTCATAAAAATTGGTGCGTTGTGGGGTATTTGTATTTAAGTTATCAAATTCTTAATTTCTAAACGGTGTACAGGGGAGAACAAAAACTAGAATTTTCATCAAGTATAAATTATTTTATTTACGGTTTGAGAACAATGAATTGCGTAATATTGAATGGATTGTAGTTGCCCAACTTGAACTGATTATTGTGGAAAATGTCGGAGTTAACTCCCAAAAATCTTGAAAACAATATATCTGTATTTCGAAAACCAATCCGTTTGGGACATATGTTTATATGAACTTTTCGATAGATAGAAGTCACAAGCAGCCCCTTTCCATTGCGTTATACTATTTTCAACAAAACTTTCTGATATATTCACTCAGATCAAAATATTATTATATCATATTCTAAGCCAGGAATCACACTGATCGACTAGGACCGACCGTCCGCGACCGTCCACCTACGTCCAAAATTTCCAACACGTATATTCTTATCGCACAACTCACACTGTATAATCGTCATTGACCGTCCTCGACCATTTTTCAAAGACCATGTTCGAAATTGTAGTCTGCTGGAAATTTTGGTTGGTTCAAACTCATGTAATTAGGTATATTTCCTACCGGACAAATAAAATGTCTGTTTGGAATTGCAAAACTATTGATATTACGAATTTAACTTATTTTCAATAAATGAACAGACAATTCACATAACCTTTCGAATGTCAAATTAATATCAGATTTACAAAATTATTCTAGTGGTCGGTCGTGGATGGTCGATCAGTGTGACTTTGAAAGTTTTCATTGATCTACTTCTACTTTTGGTCGTAGGTGGACGGTCGCGGACGGTCGGTCCTGGTCGATCAGTGTGATTCCTGGTTAAATGTCCAACAACAAACAAAATCACATTAGAGATCCTGCAAGAACCGTGTGGAAATATAACATAAAAACGAAAAAAAAAAGACAAACTACTTCATTCTATTTGATCAATTTCGATAATTCCTGAAAGATTCACTGAGAATTTGAAAAAGGAGACATAGAGATAAGAAAGGAAGATAATTTATCTGCTAAGTGCCTCACATAAACACATTTCGATTTCAAATACTTCCACGGCGAATGCTCTTTGGATTTTTCTTGCAAAAATCTGCAAGGAATATTTCTGTTGAATGGATAATCCGTCAGTTTGCAAGGATTCGCCCAGCTTCTTCCCCAATGAAAAGATATAACTGTTGGACTCGAAGATATTGAAGATATTCGGAGTTTCGACATACAAGAAATTGGTTGTTTTACAGAGTAACAAATTAATCGAGAACGAAAAGTTGATTATTCAATCGAAAACACATATTGGAAAAGATAATCTCATCGATTTTTTTATAATCGACATCATTTCCACTTAGCAAGCCCGAAATAAATTAGTTTCCATTTGAATATATTAAAAATTTGGAACACATAAAAAATATAAATATGTTAATTTGGTGAGATAGCTGTCGAGCTGTCAGATGGCGTTAAGCTAAGCGGACTTGATGTTTTAATTGTACCTACATATGCGGCGGACATTTTGAATTTATGTCAGACCTGGCTCGAAGATTATGTCGGAATACGTTAGGAGACGCCACGTTTTTTTAATGGAATATTCGAATGTGGGCTTAGTTGATGAAACGCTCAAAACGGTATTTCGGGAATTATTTCAACTATGTTGATTTTTTTCATTTACATAATAATAGGTTATGTCCACACAGAGGTTTATCATGAAAGAGAAGAATTTAATTGCTTAATCTAGTCATTAGAAAAAATAATCTAGAGTGTCGGTAGATAACGTATCCGTTTCAAAATATGATGACATATAGATAAAAACAGAATTCCAAAAAAAGTATTCAGAAATGCAGGCTAGCTGTCCGTTCATATATATCAGACTGCTGTTCTTCAAGTAGTTCTGTCTTCCCAGAATCTGATATTCTGTGTTTAAGTGTGTGAGAGAAAAACAACTGTTTGTCTCAAAAAAATTGTATGGTTGTCAGTAACATTTTGTATCGAAATCCTGCCCACAGATATGAAATAGATATTTGTTTATGAAGGAGAGAAAAATAATTTCGAATCCAGTATCAAGGGGTCGAAATGCATTTTCTCCCAAGTTGAACGCATAGTTTTTTCTACGTTATCTGTTTCCTTTTGAAATCTAATGGTATAAAGAGTCGTAAGTTTTTTCCGCATTTTGACTGATATTGTGCTATTTTATTGAATTCAAAATCGTTAAATCACTGTCAATAAAACACAGTTTGATAGAAAATTGTTCATTTGATATTGGAAATAAAACAAACCGCGTCAGGTTACTAGGTTATGTAAATTCTACACAGGTACTTACTATGAATTTTTTTAAATTTATAACTTTGTTATGCTTATATATCTATGATAATTTGTTTATAATCAATAACACAAAAAAAATTGTCGAAACAACCCTCGTAAAAAAAAACAGTTTCACTAAACTCGTATAGCTTTCAAGTTACTTGCTCGCTGTACTCAAAAGCTATACTCAATTAGTAAAACTTTGCTTTTCTTAACTTGTTGGTCAATATACCTACTATTATTCATTAGCTAAAAAATCTTAATGGGATCACTTTGAATCAAATTGGAATTGTTTTACAACTATGAAATATTACTCAAATAGTAACCTGATGTAGGGCTATAAGAAAAGTAAATTTGACTAGTTCAGTGGCGTTGAAAAAAATTTTCGTGAGTTGGGCAAAGTGCATAAAAAAGCCCCCGACAAAAGAAAACTGATAATTGAAATGTTTTTTTGGATTTATGACCTTCCATAATCTGAAAATGAAAAAATGTTAATCCAAAGAAATCTGTACAAGTGTAGAAGGGCAAATTGATTAATTTGCCCGATAAGTTACTGCGTTCACAAGACTACACTGAATTTGCCTATCTGAAAAAATGAGATCGAATTAACAAAGAATACTTCTCTTTTTTAAAAAATTGTTGACGTTTCGAAGGCTGTATCTGCCTGCCTCCGTTATCAAAACTTCTTGGAAAGACGCTGAAGAAACTGAATATGAATTGCGGTTTTGGAAATAAGATCTTTCTTTGACAGAGTCAAATGAAATCTGTCATACATTCTTTTGATTGACATTTGGTATCTTGATACATAGGGTGTTGGGTATCAATCAATCACCATTCTATTAGTTCTTATTTCATCTCTGAGGAGAGGTAACCAGGTGCGGTACATTTCGATGGAATTGGTTGAAAAGCAGTTGTTCGATAAAAGAATGCACGCAGTTTCCTTAAACTTTCTTTTTTCTTGATTTGATTCTCTCAATAAAATGGTATTATTCCATTCCATCATATGATCTCCATCAGATGTTAGAATATGTTCGGATATTTTCTGTTTTCAAGTTTCGACTTTTGAGGGCTGCCGTTCGTAAAGGTACGACAGCTGGTTAACGGAAAAAACAATTTTAAAACAATTTTAAAACAATTTTTTTTAACAATTTTCGAACCCGTTATTTTTCAATTTCTGATGCAACTTTTATGTTCTTCCTGGCGCACAATCATTGGTCTTGATGTTTCACCTATATAACTCTTACCACACTGCAATTGTATTTATAGAGGTTTTGCGTATTGCCAAATTTATAATTTTATATACGAGTTTCACGATGATGGGTAATGATGATACCTATGTAGAAACGTTAATACTAGCGATCCAAGAGCGCCTGTGATATGGAACATGAGAGCACAAGAATATTCTGACAGGATAAAAAGATGAAAAAATTTGGCAGAAATAGTGGATTTATTTTCAACAGATAGTGCTACAAAAGAAGAAAAACAGATCCTGGGTGAGTTATATAAACATAACTCATTGAATGACTCTTTGGACATTCTAATAAAATTGAAAAACTTTTCATTGTCCTGTTCGATTGTTTCATTGAATAAATTGAACAAGCCCTTGTCTGAACGATTTACAACGATTGGATGAACCCACATAGATCTGTTCTTTTTTTTCCTTCAATCCGCAATACATTAAGCCAATTATTGTTAAAAATTCACCTTCAGAATCAGAATCCATAACGAAACTTGACTTGACTTGACAACGTCTCACTTCGGCAGAGTTCTAGTTTACTATGACAATGTTTCAAAAGACGACTGCGTGTTAAAAATTGTTGAAATTGTTTTTTCGGCACTATCGGCTGCCGAGCGGCAGCCGCTCGACCAATAGGTGCCTCGTGTATCTTTGTCCTCAATGTCGTCCAATCCTGACCGTCATCATCACCGAACCTTCGAACTTTCTCACCAAGCACTTTTCCCATCACCTGGACCAGTGTCGTGAATCTCGCAGGAATGCCAATGTTGAGTAGAGAAGTCAAAGATGCAAAAAGAAGATCAGACGGACCCACATACAAATAAATTGGTCGTGTCAATTTGGAATTCTGGAGCTTTAACTCACATAGAAAGAGAGAGCGGGTTTTTGCGCTTGTCCGACATATTTCGGTATCCAATTATTTTTCGACACAAACCCGATGCTGTTTGCTTTTGATCGCGCGAAAAAACTGGCCTTCTCACTTGTTTTTCGGGACGAGAGAAATGGCCGACTCGGATATTTATATAAGTGTTGGCCGATATGCGATCGGATTGAGATTGTGTTGCTCGAATACGAGACTATCGAATTCATTAAATGTTATGACTGTCTCATCGAGATCTTTTATGGTTGCGCAGACGATGGCATTATTGCGGAGATATAATTTTTTTCTGGAATATGTACGTTTGCAAAATTATTGATGTTTCGCTGCATTGTTTTGCTTCTTGCGATGTTTCATTCTTTGAGAATTCTATTTCATCGGTCTCATTGTAACAAAATGGAGTTGCAGCAAAATAGCGCAAAGTCACAGGATGTTGGATAAATTTTCCAGTAATGATAAGGAAAACGAATTAAAAAAATGCAATGTCAAGGACTAAGGAATAGTACATTGGAAATGGTGTGTTACTTCGATTTTGTGAGATCGTATGCTTTTCCAAATCCAGGTTTTGTATCAGAAAAGTTGTATCACATCACATTATCAAACTATGTACTCAATCATTCTCCTTCTAATACAAATGAACATATTTTTTATACAAATAGGTGAAAACGTACCATTTATTAATATTTTCATTTCACATATTTTGTTGTGATTAATAACAAATTTCAAAACAATTCGTCTGTATTTTACCACATTTATTAACGAGTAAATTAAGACGAATTAATCATTTTGAGTTGTACCCACCCCCTACCATTCCCAACTTAATATAGATAAACCTAAAACAACTTTATTTCATAGTTACATACAGAGTTAGTCAAATGTATGGACCCGCCCATTTTTCTCAGTTAATATTAGAACTATCAAAAAAAAGTTGCAGGGTATTTTACTCTGCCTTCTTTTGTGTAGTCAAATATTTTTTTACGTGCCATTGGTGGAGGATTGACGTCATCGGCCATTTTTTTGTGTTCAGTATCGTTAGAAAGCTTGTCCTTTTCTCAATTCAGTGGTACTAATATTATTTCAACTCTTTCGATAGATACAGTGTGTTTGGTAATTTTTTTCCACTTCTGTAATTCACTTACCTATTGCTTGATTTGTTCAAAACTTTACTGAGTCGAGGAATGTAGCCAGACGGATATACTAGCGATGAGACAATTTGAATCAGACAGAGGCCTACGTAAGTTTTAATTAAAAAAAAGTTTTTGAATTCCACACTAACAATTATTGTTCCATTAAGAAATCTCACTTAAGATATTTGGGTTAATTTTAAGTATTAAGTATAAAAACATGGAATAAATCAATTAATATTTAAAGAAATGTTTTATATTAAGTGGAATTTAAAAAAAAATTAGGGTATTAAATCCATTAGGTTATTAGGTCTGTCGACAAGGACCATACTTTTGATATGATCTTATAGAAAAAAGTCAAGTAGTGTAAAATCTGGACTCCGTGCTGTCCACCTGATTGCATCACGTTCTCTTCACGTCAAATATTTGTTCAACTATTAATGGATTAGTTATCGTTTTTGATACTTAAAATTTTCCCAAACAGCGTA
This sequence comes from Chrysolina haemoptera, assembly GCA_958298965.1. Classification (NCBI taxonomy): domain Eukaryota; kingdom Metazoa; phylum Arthropoda; class Insecta; order Coleoptera; family Chrysomelidae; genus Chrysolina; species Chrysolina haemoptera. The sequence goes on along the minus strand of OY282585.1, from coordinate 4,042,305 downwards.
AGTGGTGTCCTCAGTGAAACAACTGTTGATGTAGCATTTAATATTTTTTTTCATGGAAACTTACGTACGCCACTGGATTACAGAGAGATTATCAAGAGAGTTGTAATAATATTGGTACTACTGAAACGAGAAAATAAAAATCTTTCTGAAGATACTCTGACGTTACACCTTGCCCAATGACACATCAAAAAAACATTGGAATTCACGAAATGGTGCAGAGTGAAATGCCCTTCGACTGTCATCCGAACTTTCTTTCGATAGTTCTGATATCCCATGAGAAAAATGGGCGGGACCATACATTTGATTAACTTTTAATTATTGCAATGAGGTATAGGTACATATCAGAGGATTCATACTTCAAGTAACTTTTTTTTCTGAATTCCTTCCTTATTCAGTTGAGGAATGGTCCTCGAAATAACAAAATAATAAATGCTTTTCTTTGATAAGTTTTCAAAGGATTATCGAAAAACAACCCTAGGACATGGCACTGGATAATATGATGTGTTCCTGCGGCTCATCAGATTCATTTTAATTTTGATTATATCATTGTGGGAGTCAAAAAAAGCATTTTTGTCAAATATAAATCATAATACAATGAGAGAAAGTAAAATACTTTTTGGCTCGAAACAGAAAGCCAAGTTTTTGTGAAGCACTTTTGGCAATGGACCTCACATGGTTTTCCCATGAAAGGGTACTGCTGATGATGATACCGAGCATTGAAGTACAACATTTCATTTTGATCTTTCTAGAGAAGAGACATATGCTTGGGTTATATTCGTATTAAATTTTACGTTATTTGATCCCCATCCTAGAATTTTTGAAGTACGTATTTATTAAATTTAATGAAAAATATCGTTTCTGGTAAGGTTCAGTTGGAATGATTATGCTTCAAGAAATACGTGCATTCCATCTATGTTTTCGTTTCGTGGTGAATATTCGGGGTTTTCTAGTATACCAGGAGCACACCAATTCAAAACAATGAAGGCTTAGTCAACTAAATCTTCTGCCACACGTGAAAATAGGATTTTTTTTAAACAACATACAATAGCATTTACATTCCCAGCAAGAAGTTGTCTTTCGAGCCCCATCGGTGTATGGCAAACAAGAAGTGAAAGTCTCACAATATCTACAAAATATACCCACATTCAGTTGATCGCACATCGCACAAGAGTGCGTACGTTATGCTTTTATTACCATTTTTCAGCGCCCTGTTTCGGGTTCTGAAATAACATTCCTACCGCTCCGAATTCTTGCAATCAGTTAGCTATTGAATAAGATATTCAAGCTCGAGATCGCAACCGCTTGATAACATACCGATGGTCATACGATCTGTCATACATATTATTTTGATACAAATAAAAGAGCGATCTGGATTCAGTGTGCTATGGAACCGAAGAACAAGTTCGATGCATCAAGTTAACGTATGTTGGAAATATACACTCCGTGTACGTTATGATTCATAAAATTTTTAAATCTTTTTTAGACACTATAATATATTTTACTTTTAATTTAAGAATATAGTGTGTTCATTGCATTATTAATGAAAACAAAATATGATATAATTTACTTGACTTGACTTGACTTCTTTCAGCTGATAGCCAAACCGAGATCTGGATATTTCTCTTGGTCTTTCTGGATCTTGTTGTTATTCCAGTTATCGTCAAATATATTCAATTTTTGATACACACATACCATTATATAAAACCGTTAACCACAAATACCCGGTATGGTACTCTTCCGAAATTATCGAAAATATCCGTGAAAAATCATACAGCTTTAAGAAATATAAAAAAACGAAATCATTATTCTACCTAAATCGCTACAAAAACCTGCGTTCTATCATAAAAACACAAATTGAGCAATCCTACGAAAGGTATTTAATAAATGTACAGTCATCAATTTACAACGATCGGAAATTTTTCTGGAACTACATTCACTCAAAAAAACAAAAGTCAAGAATTCCGGGTAAAATGAGTTATGACAATCAAGAACTAGACAGCCCTCAAAATATAGTAAATGCATTTGCAGAGTTTTTTAGTAGTGTTTACCTTCCTATCAATTCAAATCCTAATTATCGCTCAGAATCGGTGAATAATACTGAAATAATCAATATTAGAAATATTGCGGAAGATGAAGTGAAAGAAGCGATAAAAAAACTCAAGAATAAAATGACATCTGGTTTCGACTCTATACCATCTTTTATTGTGAAAGACTGTAGCTCTGTGTTAGCTGCGCCTCTCTGCTTCATCTTCAATCTTTCGTTGGAAACGGCAACTTTTCCCGACACTTGGAAAGTTGCTAGGATTTGCCCTATTTTGAAAAACGGAGATGTCTCAATCATAACAAATTATAGAGCAATATCGATAATTTCCAATTTTGCAAAGTTATTGGAAATTGTCTTGAACAAGCACATTTACCTGTCAACTCACAATGTAATAAGTAGTGAATTTCAACACGGTCGCTCCACCACAGCAAATCTAGCATTGTTTTCCCATTGTGTGTGCTCAGCATTGGATAAACAAGGACAGGTCGATGTGATATACACGGATTTCTCGAAGGCCTTTGATAATATTGATCATTGCATATTTAATCGAAATCAAATCGAAATTACAACGGATACAAGTCGAATTCAATAATTTCTACATCTGGCGTTCCTCAAGGATCCAACTTGGAACCATTGTTGTTCTTACTTTTTATTAATGATTTAGGCACTCAGATAAACTCTATGGAGCTCTTTTTTGCTGATGATCTGAAAATTTTTAATTCTATACACAATGTGGATGATTGCATAACCCTTCAGAAAGACATAGATAATGTGCAGGCATGGTGCGAAATAAATAACCTACATCTGAATATCTCTAAATGTAAAGTCATGTCATATACTAGAAAACATACACACATTGAGCATCCGTAAAGCATACAAGGTAGTTTACTGTCTCGTTGTGAAGAGACCAAAGATTTAGGTGTTTACTTCGACTCCAAAATGTCTTTTGCCAACCACAAACAAACAAAAAAGCTTCTGAAGCCAGCAGAATGCTAGGATTTATTATACGAAACTGTCTAAATTTCATCAACTTAAATGCACTAAAGATACTTTACTTCTCATATGTCAGATCCAAACTGGAATATTGCTCAATAATTTGGAGCCCCTACTATCATTGTCATGAGTACACAATTGAAAAAGTGCAAAGAAAATTTTTAAAATTCATGTATTTCAAAAACTGTGGTACATATCCAGCTAGAGGTTCTGACCACAATAACCTTCTTAATTATTTTCAATTAATTTCATTGGAGAAAAGGAGAAAATGTGCTTCAATAATTTTTCTTTACCAACTGCTGCATGGCCACATTGACTGCAGTTTGTTGTTATCTGAGTTAAACTTCAGGGTGCCAAGAATTCAGTCACGTTTGAATCTCACATTTTACTGCTCTACAGCACGAACAAATTTGATTTTGCAGTCTCCAATAAAATATATGTGTCATAACTATAACTCGATATGCAGCTTTTGCGATATCAATACCTGTTCCCTGAAGCATATAAAAAAAGTAGCAATGGAAATATGGAAATGACTACAGTATCAATAAGTAGTAAGTAAGTTCTTAATAACAACTCATCACTTTGTTTCACCTGTTCGATTCACATGTGCTATATGATATACTATCCTTAAATTTATAATTTGTTTATAATGTACTATATATTATTTGTACTTTATATTAATGTACTGATTATTTTTATTATGTCTAGTAATTGGGTGTTACCTGTTGGGCAATAAAGGATTATTATTATTATTATTTTAACTGCCGTCGTCCTGCAAATTGTTGCTTCTTTCTCTTCTGCTTGACGACAATGTAAGCAGTCGTCTGGGCATGTTGTCCTCGACAGGTCATCTGCGTACTTATGGCTAATCCCCGCTTCATTTACGATATCGAAGTTGAATTCTTGAATTTTATCAATCCAGCGTGCTACTTGGCCCTCGGGATTTGTAAGCTGTTGAAGCCATTCGAGGGCTGCGTGGTCAGTACTCAACAGAAGTTTCTATCCTTAGACGTAGCTGCAGAAGTTTTCCACTCCCTTGACAACAGCCAACAGCTCCCGCTTGGTACCACAGTAAAAGTACTTGATAACCTTCTCTTGTCCTCCTTGGATCTGAGACAGGATGACTCCAAGTCACACGTTGCTGGCGTCATGGTCCAAAATCAATTTTTCATTCGGTAGAGAAAAGCTAAGAACAGGGGTATAGATGAGAGCTCTTTTGACCTTCCGTGAGTGTAGTCAGGGGTTTAACGATGTTGGCAAACCTAAGTACCTAGTGGCGATAGTATAGGTGCATACACCTAGGAAATTCCGGAGCTGGTGTAGGTTAGGTTAGGTTTAAACGTGAGTGAGCCCATACATCAGGCTCTCCACTGCGGCCAATGGCCTATTGTGGCTGGTGTATGTCTCTCGGAATGAGTCACTCTTTTCCAGAAACACCGTCGCCGAGAATGTCGTCAGCAGTGTTTAATCCCAGTTAAGTTAACAGAAGACTTCAAGCAATCATCTATTAGAGGTAAAAGCTTAAAAATCACTCACGTTTGAATATGTCTTTGAAATTTTGAAATTCCGTATTTTTCCAGTACAGAAACGATACTGGGTGAGCTCATCTTCGATTATCTTTTGAAAACAATTTTTTTCAAATGTATGTAATCTGATCCATCGATGAGGATCAACTGAAACGAAAGAGAAACAATTCCAAGAGTTCCAATAAAAATTAAGATATGAACCATCAAGTAATTTCTGAACAACTCGAGATCGAATTATAATCTCAATGGAGAAAGAAATATAGCGCAATGAAATCAAGAAGGACCAGGACACACTGTATAAAATATATAAATTTGGGTTTACTTCCACATTGAGGGTTGAGCATTTTCTTAGAGATCTTCTGGATTGAGCAAGCTATCCATTGCTTTCAGTTGCCAAAATTCTTTGATCAAATCTTCAGAGAAATCAAAATTTCAAATTCTATCTACCGAATGTTCCATCTACCAAAGTTTGTTTGTTTACTTAAGGGCAACTTAGAGAATGGGCTGCACAGCGATAGAGGTCGTCGAGAAAAACTTTTGGGTACGCTGAGTTTTTGGTGCGGCCCCTGACGACGGACATACGTCGAAAAATCTATTTTCAATTTTGAAAAATTCCGCTTTGCTCTACCTTGCTTATTTTTACGAATTTGACCTAACCTCGGCCTATTTCCACGAATTTGACTCAACTTCGGCATATTTTAACGAATTTGACTTAACCTCGGCCTATTTCAACGAATTTGACTTGACCTCGACCTATTTTAACGAATTTGACTCAACCTCGGCCTATTGTAACGAATTTGACTTAACCTAGGCCTATTTTAACAAATTTCACTTAACCTCGGCCTATTTCAACGAATTTGACTTAACCTCAGCCTATTTTAACGAATTCGACTTAACTTCGACCTATTTTAACGAATTTGACTTGAAACTAAATTTTTTGAGTGAAATTGAATGAATTAGCGTTTTCAAGCGATTTCGACTCGGTCGTAGAGTAGTGCTTCATTTTGTCTTAAAACCTCGATATCTCCGAGGTTTTGAGAGGAAAATAAGTGTTTTAGGCACTATGCTCGTTCGATAGAGGAAGTCGAAACGAGAATTTTGGACAGACTTTCAAAATTTTTCAAATCACCTCGCAAGTGCTATTTTCTGGAAGTAGAAGTCACATATTGGAAAAAAAATCGAAATTATGTTTAGGGCAACTTAGGATACATACGGATCGGGTTGAATTTTTCACAGAGATAGAGGACGTCGGGAAAAACGGAGATATGTCGAAACATCTATTTTCAAATTCGAAAAGTTCCGCTCCTCTTTTACCTTAGCTTATTTTCACGAATTTGATTTAACCTTGGCCTATTTTCATGAATTTGACTCAACCTCGGCCCATTTTAACGAATAAGACTTAACCTCGGCTTATTTTAACGAATTTGGCTTAACTTTGGCCTTTTTTAACGAATTTGAATTAACCTCGGCCTATTCTAACGAATTTGACTTAACATCGGCCTATTTTAACGAATTTGACGTAACCTCAGACTATTTTAACGAATTTGACCCAACCTCGGCCTATTTTAACCGTAATTTGACACATGCTCCTGATATCAGCGACCTTTTCCATATTGTTTCACATCTGATTACTTGGAACCACAGTTGATAAGTTTTCTATTATTGTTACAATTGCATATAATTTTTTGATTGGTGTGAACGCCTTACTGGAATATCTGCCATCAATTAAGTATTTGTCCATATATTTTCATTCTATTCAAATCGTTTCACTTGTTAATAGCTTGGCAACAAACAAATTAAGTAAAGATAATCTATTCTAGTAATGCTTAGATTATTCTACAAAACAAGGAAATAACAAATTCACTCACAGCGACTCGACGCGACGCGCGATAAAAATAGAATGATTTAAGAGCAAGGGTCGGTTTTTCAATATCCTGTTAGGGTCAGTTTTTCAAAATACTGTTTGCGTAGTTGACTGACAGCTAAATTTGACTGGTGGTTAGATTGGATATCACTGAATATGATATTAAAGGAACCTTTCACATATCAATTGCAAAGTTTCCTGTACACAAATGAGTAATGTTATGAGGTCGTTGAACAAAAATACAGCAGGAATAACATATCCACTTTGTCTAAGACATGTCTAGGAAAGAGGCATAATTAAGGTTTTTATATATCTGATTAATATTATTGGTTATATTATTTTGGTGATATAAACGTATAGAATATCAGTTAACACCACAAAAGTTATATCTCAAATGTTTTCGTTGTGTACTTATCATGTTCAATGGGGAGTTCTACATGCTCTCAAAAAAGATGCATCACAATGGAGATCTACTTGTGTTCTACAATTATAGCATTGCATTCATCCAAACAAACAACTATGTTTCAGAACTATGAAGTGAGTAGAATTAGGGACTAGTGACAGCAATCGTGTTTCGTACATTGCTTCCCAGATACATTCCTACTCAGGAAATTTATCCGAATCCAGAATTCAATAAACGCTAAATTCCAAAACTTCGAATAATTCGGAACGAATAGTGGGCCAACACCGTTACTCAGGAATGTGTTGATGTAAGAATATTTAAGAATTCGAAGCATTCCTTCGCCAGTGTCAAACGTGGAAAAACTTTTTATGTTTCCTCTATCGTCGGCTCAAAAAAATTCTCACAATGGATTTCGTTCGAGTCCAATACATCAACTGCTTTGACAAGCACAAACCATTTATTCGAATACTTACGATTCAACGCACAAAAGTTTTCTAAATTAAAATTCTTTACGTTCAGCTTTGAAGTATTTACACGTTTTTCTTCCGCGTGTAGACTCGAACTTTGAAGTAAGGAGTAAATGTAAATTTAATGTAAACGACGCATAATTAGCCCGAATAAGGAAAGGACACTTAACACTCCCTAGTTGTTAATTGTGCTTTAATGGGGTTTCACATATATTAGATTCTATTCGGCAATAAAGCTGAAGCCGAGAAGGCTATACCCAGTCTGAGAATCTGAGAAAAATTGTTGGATTTTCTGGTTTCAAAATAGGCGATGAGAGTTAGAATATACAAGCTCGTACCCAGTATGGAACATGTAGATAATAATAGCCCAATTTACATCATTAAAACTTTGCATGTATTATACAGGGTGTTAGGAATGGAACTAATATTCATTTTCTGAAAACACTCTGTTTATGATATGTTGTTTAATGTTTCACTTGACGACTCCATATATTTATAAATAAAAAGATTATTATTGATTGTCAAAAAAAAACTAGAAAAAACCTGTCACAATATATCTACTTATTTCAACCAAAAGTAGTAAAGTTATTTATTAAACTCGGTAAATATTAGCATTATTTACACAGGGTATTCCAAACTTGATGGCCTATTACACGTTTCTGAATAACGGAACATAGAATTATTTCAAAAATTTAATTTCTTGGCTAATTAGTTCTGTTCTATCAATCCAAAATAGTTTTAGCGCTGCGGCATTGCGGCTTATATTGAAAAGTAGCAAAAACCTTTATATTTCAAATATAGGACATCCTATTTTAAAGCTTTTCGATAAGTTCATTTTATTTTCCTGAACCCATTTCCAGGGGAAGAATTGAATAATTTATGTTATGGTTATAGCTTATTTGGATTAGTAGAAAACTGAAATTTTTAGTTTGAACACTTTTTTATCTGGCAATGAAATCACAAATTTTAAGCGACCATGTATAACGTATAACGAATTTCCTCAAACCTAATATACAGAATATTGTCAAACTACATCAAAAATTTCAACTTTCCCCTAATCCAAGTATAGCAGTAATTAACATTTAATTGACACAAATTCGCACACAAAAATAAGGAAATCAAAGAATTGCTAAAAAACCACTGGAGGTAGCTATAGGGAAGTATCATACAAAAATAATCGAAAAGTAGTAACTAACCGAAAAATGCAATAATTTACAGGGTGTCCCACTTTTCAATATCTCACAATATCAATGTTGTCTCAATGTCAATTTCTCAATGTGTCAATGTATCTCACTCAGAATATCAATGTTGCTACTTATCAATATAAGCGGCAACGCCGCAGTACATAAAAAATCCTATGTTCCGTTCCACAAAAACCGATAATTGGCCATCATCGAGTTTGGAATGCCCATACATGGTATTCCAGAATGAAGTGAACACACTCCAAAGGTAGACTCCTCACTTAATTTTGAGGTTGAAAATTTCTATAAACATAAACTCTAATATATAAGTATTAACTGAGTAACAGGATGTTGAAAAACTAACTAATGTTGTTCAGAATAACTCCATTAGGTACCTTTTCTCGATAAAATTTTGTTTTTTCATTTGACAGCATTGAGTTCAAAATTTCAACGCAATTCACTTAATTGTCACTTCAAACAGGTGCATACGACAGATGAGTATTCCTAATCGCGCCTTGCCAACTTCCACGCCACTGGACTCATAGGTATATATTTTGTTGTCTCTTTCCTAATTTTCCCCCAGAAAAGGAATTATTTTCATTGATGAAAATGTCACGGTTTTCGAAATGAATGTTACATTATTTGTTTAGAATATCGAGAGTATCGCTAATAATTCTACGTTTTTCCCGAATTTTCCAGAACCTTCCAAAAGCGTCAGGAACATCCTAGAGATTCTTCTCTTTTATTGCATAGACATTTCCAGAAAGTTCCAACCCTCATGCCTACTGAATGCTAGTGGAACTTTGGAAAAATTCTTCTCTGTCTCTTTCAGTACATTTTAGAAGTATTCCGAGCCTCTGTTTTGGTTCATTGAATCTTTCAGCAGCTTCTAGAAAATTTCGAAAGTATTCTAGAGTTGTTTCTTCCATACCACAGAAATTTCAAGAAAGTTCCAAAGGCCCCTTGGTGGCCTAACTTTCAAAAATTCTACTCTAATGTGAGTATGTTCTAAAAAGTTCCGTAGCCTCAGTAATGGTTCATTTAACGGCTTTCTCGAACTTTATTAAACCTTCCTGAAGCATCGAAAATATTCTCGAGGTTCTTCTTGTATATTCGAGACATTTCTAGAAAGTTCCAACCCACACGCACATTTTCTGGAGACCAAACTTCATTCGAGTATCTGTTTCAATACCTTTGCAGAGCCACTTTTCTGTTTCAATCCACGATTTTTTAGAAGCTTAGAGCGCCTTCTAGAAGTTCGAGAACATTCTAGAAATTTCTTTCTTATTCTCTATAGAAATTTCTAGTAAATTCCTACGCCTCCTTTCCCTACTGACCTAAACTTTACCAAATTTCACTGAGTTCGTTCTAGAACTTTTCGGAGCCTCTATTATTCCAGAGGTATCTCTCGTATATTCCAGACATTTCTAGAAACCCACTCAAACTAGAAGATATTTAATATGCAATACAAAAATCTCAAGTTCAATAATCGTGATAAAATCTATCCAGTCTTTCAAGTTGGATAAAACTGAGCACTAGCTAAATTTTATCAATATCGGTAAACTAGTTTTCGAGTTTAGTGAAATTGCTCGTTTCACAAACTTTTCCACTCACAAAATAAAACATCAATTATAACACTCATATCATAAATAGCTATCATAAACTCACATAAAAGCACTAGTCGACTAACATTCACTTTTATGGGCACTATATTATATCTGCCCTTGATTTTTTTTGGCGAAATCCCTTAGTTAGATTTTTTTGTTTCATCAAACTTATTTGAAAAAATATTCAGAAACAGCAACCAAACTGACAGGGATTATTAAAATTATACCACATAAAAAAAACCTACTTTATTGGACGAGGTAACAAAAACGATTGTAATAAACAAACAACGGAATTTCAGCACATTCTAAAATATAATGAATAAACACGAAAAGTGTTCGGCATATCCTTATTTCGCCATTTCTGGGAGTCAGATTGGGCTACGATAAGCAAACTTGTATTTTTTACAAACGCCTGAAAATTATGCAAATTTTATTAGATTTTTATGCAAGACGGCCGTGAAGACAAGAAGTTGCTTTGGCGAATGACTGTTTATCTGATTCAGTTTACGAAAATAGCGGCAACTAATTTCATTTTGATGAGATGTTATATGACTCACTTAATAACCTAAATGCATTTGGATTAGCGGCATGATTGAATTATAGTCGATATATTTTGCCATTTTGGTTTGCTTCAATACTTCGTATCGTCAAACTTTATTATTATTATTATTATTATCTTTATAATTTTTTGTATCCGTTTGGATTATACCAGTCGGGACCTATCTCCGGAGCTCCGCCACATATGGAGGGCGCGTTGGTGCCGTTCACCCAGATAGTCACTCGAGTGGGGTGAGCAACTACTGGGTCCGAGAATCATGTGCCCTGAGCAGACGGAGTGAACCAAGGATAACATCCTTCTGCATTCATCCTCTAAGATTTCTGCCGCATCACGGCAAGCCGGGATGATTTTTGTTAAAAGAGCCTCGTGTCCATCATTCCACCTATAATCAGAATCACCATTTTTTGTTACAGCCTGCGAAGTTCAAAGAGTAAATCTCGATATTAAATCTGTTTTTCCCCTCTTTTTGGACGATGTTCATTCGCCAGAAGCCGGAAACTTTATGACGAGAATCGTCCTACTTTGATGGTCGAGGAGGACTAAATCAGGCTTATTTGCTTGTATTTGCCTGAGGGTGGGGAATGAGTAGTTCCAATAAATTCGGAACTTCTCATTCTCCACAACGGACTCAATATCCCCCGGAGCAACACCGGTGTCTCGTCTATAGGGTCACTGGATCCTAGTAGGCTGTGGCCACCTCACGGGTACGGCCAATGGAAGGAGTCAAATAGTTCTAATGTCAAAAATAACCCACGGAAAGAATTAGAATAGTTCTGATGTCAAAAATAACCCACGGAAAAAATAAGGTTAGGTTAGATCCAAGAACTACTGACACATGTCATTTCAATGTTAAATACTGATATCAAACTTTATATTCTGTTATTCAAATATTTTCCAGATTTATGTAATCGGTAATACGGAAACGGACAAGATGATTTTGTTTATAGACTTTTAATCAGTATATTGAAGAATACATTTTTTCTCTGCTATGAATTGTTTAACAAAAGAGATCCCATATGTACAGTAAAGAGCAGCTCGTAATTTTTTTAAAGTTAATTTTTCTATGATAGTGCGCAATGTGCTTTTTAGCACAAGTGCGTAAAAATATCGACTGGGCATAAAAATATCAATTGTGTGTAAAGCAATTTTTTAACTGTATTTTGCGTCAAATTTGAGGTACTCGGAATTCATCATTTGATAATATGATAAAAAGTGAAAGCTTCTTCAGAAGGAATATTCAACAATTGCTAAAATTTGTCAATAAACCAACTGTCGCAGAAAAAAAATTGTGTTATTCATTTTCGTAAAGAGCTTTTTTTGTACTCACGTGTTTTGTTGAACTTGACTTGGTCTCATTGAACAAAGTTCACGCTCATACAAAAAAGTCCTACTGTACTCGACAAAACAAAGTTGTGAAATGTATACCAGAAACCTTAACGTCTCTTCTTTCTTGAATTTCTGATTAGATATTAATTCATGCTATTCTTTTTTTTCAGGATTCAAGCAAGAAACCTTGAGAAAGAAATCGCTTCCACTTCTGAATCGTTCATTGGAAAATTGACATTTATTTTTTTAATGTGCAGTGTAAATATTGATATAATTGTGTTCAGTTGGACTGACAATTTTTATTTGAATTGTTCAGATTTTCAACCCATTTATCAATGTTTAGATTCATTTTGGAGCCAATACTTTTGAGAAAAATAATAAAATTGTCTTTGACAGATGAGTACCTAGGTGAAAAAAATTATAAATAACAAAAAAAGAACTTTTTCTTTGGAACAGAAGGTTGAAAATTCTGTCTTTAAAACTGCTGTTTCATCGATGTAAATGATTAGATTTTCTTGGTTCCACCAACATGATGGCATGTGAGAGAGGTTATACGTTCAAATTTTGGAGATATTTGTGAAAATTAGATAATTTTTTTTATTCATACAACACAGAACATTGAAAACTGTACTCCTAAAGTCAATTAAAATTAATTTTATTTGAATTTCTTTCGAACATAAGGGCAAAGAACTGGTTGAGACTGTTGCGTTCAAAACCATTGACTGCTGGTCGGCTAGGTTCGAATCCTAGCGACTTCACATTTTTATCTGATGGCCCGAGAAAGTGCTAGGAATCGCACGTTAAAAGGTAAGACCTCGTTAATCCTTAATTTATCCTTAATTATTATTATTAATTTTAACAACAAAAAAAAAAGAAAAAATATGTCACACTTATAAACAAAATAATATTTTGGTCCAGATAAGGAAGCGTTCCAAATTAGACTACTTTCTCCTACTACATAAAAAATTAAACAATCTGTGTCTGTAAACTTGTTGCGAGTCTTTCACAGGTGGCGTGCAATCTTTCACCAGCTCTGTATCAAATTTCGAAATCTGGCAACGTCGCAAGCAACCTTCGGCATCTCGTTAAGTCGCATCGCCGCGCCGGTGGAGTCTTGTCTCGCTCCACTAACTGGAAGGGTAAGAGGAAGCCACACTCAGGTAGAAGCAGGTGAGACAAGGCCGCGTTGAAAATGCCACACGCCCTCGCGCCAAGACAAACACCGCCGCCTAATATTGTCCTTGATTCGACTGGATCGAGTGAGATCGGATCTAATATTGATGGACGTACCGACGGTTGGAAATCCACAGGATGTTACATTTACTGTTAGCAAACATTGCAACTCGGAAACTGAGACAGTTGAGAGAGGTAGACTTCGAAGAGTTGAGTGAGAGCGTCTTTGAGAGTCTGAATTGGGTCAGATACAAAAACTACTGGGGAAACATTCCAAGAAACAAACACGAGAAAGAATACATCTCAAAGGACCTTGCCGTAGGAGAGCGCAGACCTTTGAGAGACGAACAGCGGTCAGGATCCAGAATATACAACTGAAATTTAATACATACATTTTGTTAGGAGGAATTATTCAGTCTGATCTAACCAGAACGAACTAACCTTATTCGAGTGCGTGGAAATTGAGTACATATCGAAAATATTGATTATGAATTTATAGAGTTGCGTTAACATACATTTTTCGGTCAATTGTTCTTCGAGCAATTGTCTATTCGGGCAATTGTACATTCAATCAATTGTGTTTCGGGAAATTATCCATTGGGGCAATCGTCCATTCGGGCAACTGGTTTCGGGGAATTATCATTCTCGGAAAATTGTTTTCGAGCTATTGTCCGGAAGCCCTGGTGATCCAAAACTATACAGGTCGCACCCAGTTAATAACATGTATAATCTCGTTCCTGGCATGGAGGTATTGGATTGAGTACTATGACAATACATGACATAATCATGATACTATGAGAAAATCAGTTAGTAGAGAATTACAGTAGGCCTTGAGTTATGAGACTCATCACGTCTCTATGAAAGATTTCCTCCATCTCAGTAAAAAGAAGAAGTCGAATAAGAAATAGTGTCTACAGGACCTCTAAAATATAGTCAAAGGTATTTTTTGTGAAAGACATCGCCATCATGTTTCCTTCGCAGAAATACATCGTCGCCAAAGAACAAATAAAATTATTTTTCTCATTGATTGGGCCGTTACTTGATGAAGATAAAATTATCATCAATCGTTTCACCATTAGAAGTCCCATCGAGTCTGACCCGTCGAGCTCAGTTCTCACATTCATATGTCATCACTTGGTGAACATCTCTTTTCCAGGGTTTGTTTTTCGAACTAAGAGCAAAACTTAGAAACTTATTGTATTGGGACCAATTCCTACATACTTTCCTTTGGCTCTTACGATGGTCTCTAAACATTAGAGGGATTTCCTTTTCGTGGGAACTAGAACTGTGAAGTCAGAATCCAGATACACTATGTTTCGTTTTTTGTCTTCATTTTGCATCTTGTCATTGCCACTATCTGCTGCACTCATGTGCATGCATGCACTCAACGTCAGCAAAACTGATTGGAATGAATAACCTAACCTAACCTAACCTAACCTAACCTGTCATTTCAGTAGGGGTTCATGATACAGTTGTCGGAATTAGGATATATACAAGCTGAACAGCAAAGAACCCAGGATAGTATGCGTTTTGGTTAACCTCTAGTTAAAGCCAAAAAACCTGTTATACAGTACTCCATCTGTTATTGACTGTTGGGACCGGAGGTGTGATGCAGCCTTCGAAGAAAACCTGAGTTAATACAGTTTCTCTACGACTATTGTATCCCACATTGATTACGTATTGATTATCAGTTGAAGAATGGAGATGATTCCAAAACACCGTGGATCCTAACTCATTATTCAACGGCACTCGGCCAATCACAGATTCAGAATTTTCAGAATCCACGGTACCTGAGAGGTTAAGACCAATGACAAAACAGCAAATGTATCAAACAAATTTCTCAAGAAGGCTTTGCTTCATTGGACTTGTCACGGCTTGGGATCAGACTGACAGTTTTCTTTCTTAGTTGTAACTTTAGCTCCCGATGAAATCTTCTTGCAACAAAGGTATTTCGAATAATATTTATCTGAACATTCTACACAATCTTGGTTTTTGGTTAAACAGAGTTTGTTCAGTCATATGTCATGCACAAATTTTGTACCTACCTGTGTGTGGTCCAGTGGTACGGACCCGCGGAAAAGTTAAAGGTTGTTATAAGAGCGTGAGTTCGAATCCTGCTGGTGAAGGTTTTTTTTTATTTTTTCCCTAGAAAACCTCGTTTCAAAATGTTTATCCTCGAGAATAATAGCTATCATTTTACGCTCGTTGAAGAATATACTATTCTCCTCTAAGACAGACATCAATTATTTTCTTCTCCTCTGAAAAAGAAAACTTCAAACGTAAGTTGCAGCGTTTGAAGCAAACCGGATACAAATCCCATGACAATTAATCATCGTTAGTTTCTGGTATATTACCGTTGTATCCATAATTGGCAATTCTTAATAATTCGCAATAACTTGGGAGACTAAAAAGTAATAATTGAAAAATTTGACACTTTACAAAAATCGATTAATTCGTTGAACGGAAAATTCCCTCAATAAAACTAGATGACCAATTTCCTGCCACTCCAAGAGCAACTATTCGATCTTGATATTCT
The DNA here is from genome assembly GCA_958298965.1 of Chrysolina haemoptera. Taxonomy (NCBI): domain Eukaryota; kingdom Metazoa; phylum Arthropoda; class Insecta; order Coleoptera; family Chrysomelidae; genus Chrysolina; species Chrysolina haemoptera. Next base: position 4,026,626 of record OY282585.1, on the reverse strand, counting down.
TCAAGCGCTTCAAACTTTTCAATCACAATCTTACGCTGTCGAAATACCTGTGGCATATTGTAAGTCACTAACGCAATAAAATTTACCTCTGACCTCTAGGCGGTATTTCGGTACGTACAAAACACTGTAACCGCCAGCCCAATCTTCATTAAATGAGAACAATATTTATGACATGGAATAAATGAAAGCAGTGCCGCACCGAAGTTTTCCGTTTGAGGAACATAGAATTTGAAGCAAGAACTCATGCAAAATAAGATAACAAGGAAATACATTAATTTTATTTCAAATGGATCTATTTCAAAATACATTAATTGTTACACATATAAATAATACAATACCTTGTAATACAAAATTACACCCTTTAGTCTCTTTAAGGTCTAACTATGGGAAACTCCGAGTGGAAAACCGCTGAGAATATTGTGTATACTAATTCCCAACAATCGTAAGTAATGCCACTAATACCCAAGTAATTCCCGAGTAATACCCAGTAATTCCCTAGTAATACCCCCCAAGTAATGCCAAATGTCCGTCAGAAAAGTAAGAAAAATATAAAATCGAGTCTCAATGTTACTTTTGTTGGCAAGTACTAGTCGGATGACCTTTTTTTGTCTGTAATGCTCAATAATTTTCAAGTAATACCCCTAATTCCCAACTAATACCCGAGTAACGCCACTAATTCCCAACTAATACCTGAGTGATGCCACTAATTCCCGATTAATGCTCATTAATGCCACTAATACCCAAGACATGTACATCAAAATTCCCCAGCGGGAAACTGATTACAAAGCGAGTTACAAAGCATACTATTAAATAAATTATAATTTTTCCTCTGCTATTTCATCATAGGAGACAGAGATAATATACAAATTAATAATTATGATCGTTGTAGTACTCAATATATAAATAAAAATATATGAAAGAAACAATATAAAAGAACAAAGTATTTAAATCTTCATGGGAAATCTTCAGTTGGAAATTTCAGATAAGTGACGTTGATTGATACTCGAGTAAATTGATAATGTATAACTTTTTATCATGACACATTGACAAATACATGCTGCCTTAAGAAATGGCAGTTGTGAGCATTTCTTCATGGATACCATTCCGTTTTCAGGCAATTTTTGATAATTGTTGGTATATATGGAAGCTAAAATTACATGAGAATCTCAGTTTTCAACTGCATCACACTGTATCTCTGCCATTTTCAACCGATTTTTAATTTTGAAGAACAGTTTTATCACAAATTGCGTGCTCTTTCTGATAATGAAAAAATATGTACAGGGTGTCATTTGGAAAAAAAAGTTTTGGGACACTTCCGGTTGAGGCTTCAAAATATGCGTATTCAAGTGCTATAGCGACATACCAAATTTGAAATCTGTATCTTCAAAACTATAGAAAAATTGGGGGGCGTACCTCACCTCGTGGTCACCCGGTATACTTGAGAAAAAGAAAGAAACAATATGTAACTCATGACTCATTCACAGATTTTTTTTCTTGGGATAGGAATTAAAAGTAACTTGAATGTTAAATATTACGAACAGTATGCAGGTGTGTAACAAATTTATTGATTTTCCTCACCTTCACCCTTTTTCCTTGTGCAAAATATTTCAAAAATATTAATAAATTTTGGTGACCTATTGATCCGTTTATTATGTGTATTTTGTTTGGGTCGCATTTTGTGAGTAATTATTTTCAATAATTGAATTAGGAATTATTTTACCATCGGACCTATATAAACAAAATCACCAATTTTAATGTATCAATATAAATAGGTGGCGGGGTTTGAAAAAATATAAGGGAGAGCACAATGAAACTTTTAGTCTCAGTGCCACCAAAATCACTAAGATAAACGAAACTTTTATGAAAATGAAAACAAGATATTATCTATTATTTGCAATCAGGTATCACATGATACACCTCTTAACAGTATTCATTAGGAGATATTCAACACAAGCATATTTTTCAATTAATTCGCTATGATTACTAGGGATCAAAACCCTTTTCTACAAGATATCCACGTCAATAAAGAAATCAGGTTTCTGAAACCTGAATGTTTCAACATTTCACACTCGGTCAATAACGATAATTAAGAAACTGAATCTCCGGAGATTATGGAGGATTTTATTAACATCTTATCTACGTTTTACGGTTCTCTCGCATGTACACCGAATCATTGCCGTCCCACACATACGCAACTTTGTAGCAAGTGTATTGGGGGTTTTCTAGTCCCTTTTCAATGACGTCAAAAACAGGTTATTTGAAGAAATAGTAGAAGTGTCAGATATGAAGTCATAGTCTATACAAATTTTATTGATACATTTTTTTTCTTCACTGTAATAGTTTTTGAGATAGTCGATATTATTATGACAGCAATTACCACAGGCAACTTGATGTTCGCTTTGGCACTGTCGCGACTTCGCTTTCACACTGTCTCTTTTGACTATAGGTAGTTGGGAGAATAATTCTCATATATTATAATTATTATAACTCTCATGATAGTCGCTGATAATCTGATCGAATTGTATTTCTACCAAGAAAGTTTTGGGGTAGTTTTGATTACTTCCATTCTCTATGTGTTTTGGGGTGCTGAATCCGACTCTGAGATTTGCTAACAAATTTTCGAGAGGGAACATTGAAAAAATTGCAAAAAAACTTTAAAAATCTCTTTCTTCTGCGTTTCATTGCTTATAAGTTGAAAACTACAAATTTTTCGTTGTTAACCTTTATTTTAGGATGAAAGAGCATAACATTTTCTACAAATTTTACTATACAAGTTTTTTTCCACGACGAACCGTTCGTGCTCAAGGACTACTTGTATATTAGCATATTTCAGCTGACTGGGGAAAATCCCACTTTATCACTACAAAACTCTAATTTATCATTGAAGTCAATTAGTTAGTTTTCTGCGCATACCCTATTTCGATAATATAATGAAGGTACAGGTCACTTATTCGAAAATTACATTCAAGTTAATTAATGAGGTCCGAAATCGTACAAAACTTGAAATTCAAATAAAAACCTTGAAAAAATATTATAATGCCCCACTGCGTACTTTAGACAAATATAGAAACCTAAGAGAGACCAACTGGAAAAGATACTCAGCTTCATTCAGTGAGTCTCTCTAGAAGCCCGTGACTGAAAAACGAGACAGGTAGAGCCTTGAGAGGGCAGTAGACGAAGTGAGCAAAGTGAGCAAGGCAATAGTCGAAGCCTACGAGGAAAGCTGTTCTGAGGAAAAAAGGCTCAAAATAACAAAACGGTCTGGTAGGGTGCGGAAGTTTTTCAACAGAGTAAAATCCAACCAATATTGGACCACATACAAGGCTAAACTCACGTAGTATAGCAAAGAAATTAGTAAGGCCAGAAGAAAATCATGTGCTCCAGAATCCGTAAGGTTCTGACCGAAGAAGGTACTGTAAACCAAGTAGGATTCTTGAAAAAGAATGACAATGCCTATACCACAACATTCGAGGAAAGTTTAAAGATGCTCACAGAAGCAAACTTTCCAGCCTCAGTAAGTCTCAATGGTCCGACAATGGTAGACAGCACTAGAAACAGGCGAACAACTTTGGAATGGAGGCTTGCTACGGAAATATCGAGACCAAATAGAATCAGATGGGCTATCAGTAAATTCAAACCATACAAATCCCCTGGATTCAACGGAATATACCCTAAATCCAGACAGGAAATACTTATTCCATACCTGTGCCATATATTGAAGGCTTGAATAGTACTACGACATATACCTACAATGTGGCAAGAGGTGCAGACTGCTTAGAGGACAAGCACCCTAAGCAATATGCACGGGAGAGACTATAACAACCTATTAGAATAACTGAAAAACGACCCAATTTCAAGAATACCATCAGATGGCATACTTCCCAGATAAAGCTTTGACAAAACTTTCAAAACAAGTACCTACATGAAGCTGAAAATCTCATTGAGCCTGAGCAAACAAGCGACGATATTTCAAGCGGAAATCGTCGCAATACACTATTGTGCACAAGAGCTAATATAAGGCATGATTTTTCAGAAAAAAGTATTGTCCTATACTCAGATAGCCAAGCTGCAATAAAGCAGTCAACTCAATGCAAGTTTGGGGCTGCATAGAAGCCCTAAAAGAGCTCGGCAGCCAGAACAGACTGACCCTATCCTATTCTCAACACTCCTTTATTATAGCACTGTCACTAGCAGTCATCGACATAACCAAAAAATTATAGTTTTCGAGTTATGAGCGAAAAACTACAAAAAATTGATTTTTTACCATTTTTTTTGCATTTTTTTTAATGTTCCGTCAAGAAATTTTGTTAGAAAACTTCAGATTCGGATTCAGCACCCCAAAATAAACAAAAATAGCAAAAATTAAAGGCAACTGATTATCTGCCATCCATACATTGAGTCTTCTTGGAAGGAGGTCAGATGTAGTTCTATGTCCGTCGTGGTATTAGCCAAGGAAGTAGTAGTTTTCTATGCAATTTTTGCCTCATATTTTCCATAATTATTTCGAGTTCAAAATTAACACTGATTTCGATTTATAACTCGAAATTAAGAAAAAAAATATCGCTTGTCCGCTCTACTCCTTCGAAAGAATGTCATGAATGAGAGATTGAAAAAAAAAAAATTCTGCACAAGGAATTAAATCGTTGAATTTTTATTTTTTGAGCTCAATACTGACATAATTAACAGTGGTTAAAATCCTAGAAAAGAGAAAATGAATCAGCAAAATCTGTCATTATCTGACGGTTTAATAACGTAAACGATGAATATTTCAATCACTTCTTATTGCTGGACAACCATTTTCTTCAATACTTCTCATCAGAAATATTGATATTTCTGAACGATTCGCAGAAAAAAATAATTCGTTGCTATATTGTATTGAAAACATCTCAGATCTCACTGTAAAATGAAAAAAATTAAAATTTCCTCACCAAACCTCGTAACTCACTGTACCGTCAGGTTTGTCGGTTTTTATCTCCACCAGATATAAAATGAGCGTACTGCATATATACATTTCTTCATACCAGTGCAGTGTAAAGACAATCCCGACCGGAAAAAAATAAATCCAGCTATTTGTATGCTGAGTGTCGATGATCAAGGCCTTCTCAGATAACACGTATTTCATGTATCCGACATTTTTACCTTTTGTATCCAAGTACTTTTATCTTTTGTTTATGGAGGTTCATCTCGAGATTGTTTTTACCAACGAGATACTAATATCGTATACAATCCCACATTATCATTTGAAATGGAAGCATGCCAAGCGAAACTTGAAAACTTGAAAAATAGGTGGACGGTCAGGTCATTTGATCATAAACAAATACAAAAAATAGTCTTAAACATGTTATCTTAATTCAATATGAAATTTATAATTGTCATAAAAACTTAATGTGATTAATATCATTATTATAAAGTATTGTTTCAATCCCAGGTGAGGTTGATCACTAGTTATTCGGAAGAGTGGATTGACGTAAACAATGCATGAGTCATCGTACGACTGAAAGGCTACATGCATCTATAGACTCGACGAGACCCATCTACAGTGTCACACATAAAGTTTGCCACATATGGAAGTTTTTTTTTTATTAACAAATATAATGAAAATTTGACTACGCAGTTAGTTTGTGCTTGAAAAATGAGTAAAAAATAACCCCTTTTGTTTTGTCACGTGCTAATCTAAACCTGTCAAATTTGACATTTTTTTTCAAAAACCTTAAAAAAATCAAGTTTTCTTTGGAAATTTTCGAAAAATGCTAAATTAAAAAGAGCCCTGTTTTCAATTGTATGCCTTTGCTCCAGATTGGGACTTTCACTGTCACTTAGGCCTTTTTCCAATTTTTTTAAAATTTTTCGAATCCTTGGCTATATCGATTTTGAAAAATACGAGACTTCAGTGTCATATTTTGCTCAAAAAATACCCACCTTGGCCTGATACCAGAAAAATTAATAGATGAACCTCTTTGTTGTTGCAAAGTTCATCTAGTTTTTTCATTTCATTATTAAACTGATTCGTATTTTCGTTGTATGGACGTTAATATGTTCAGTAACTCGAAAAAATCAGCTCGTTATTAATACATTTTCCTATCGTTGTTTTTCCGACATGTTCGAGGGGGCAGACACCCCCAATGACCCATGTTCATTGTCAGAGAATTTTATTTTCGGTATTCAGTTCAAGTGTTTAAGCTATTCAACTTGAAACTAAAACAGTATCTATAAATTTTTTGCAGTCGTCAAAACGACGTGTTTCGGATTTTTTTTGAAAAACTCCCCGATGAAGCCGTGCAGAGTGTTTGGAGAGAGTATTTACTAGTAACATTTTTGCCGATGGGCACTCTAACTAGTAGCATTGTTTAAATATAAGGAGGAAAGTTGGTCAACCTTATGGATTCAAATGGAGGCGACATGTAGATGGCGTCAGTGGTGTTTGCATCCAAGTCATGGCGCAACTTGAATGGCAGAATACGTAATTTGGCAGTCACGTTGAATTTCCGTAAAGTAGATGGCGGATCATGTGATGAATTGTAAATAGAGTAGGTAGGTGGCACCAATGACTGCAATAAAATTAGAAAGAAATTATTTCTTCTGATGTTTCGTGGACCGTATCCGCTATAAATATAGGGTCACACCGTAGAGTAGGTAGGTATATTTTGGGTGTGGTGATTTACTTGTTAGTTTGAAATGTGGATTCAGTGGATGTGTTAGTATTTATTCTGTTGTGTCATATTGTGTTTTGGATTTTGTACAGTGATTTAAATATAACTGATAATTAAAAGCAATTTGGACAGCGGTAAATAGTGGCAGAAATATATAAGTGTCACTTTTGACTTTTTAGTTCAGTTATTAGGTGGAACTTAATTTAAATCATTTTAAAGCTAGCTGGTTATATCAGAACATTATTGCATAGTTATTTTATTAAATTTGTTACCTAATTATTTTTTTAAGGCATCGACTACAGTGGTCTTACTTAATTATAGTAAATTTTTTTTTAAGATATCAATATTAAAAAATCTCTTAAAATCTCTCATGAGTTACTCTTCTTTGGATCCGTGCCTGAGTAATGATACATTTGCAGTAAACTCACCCATAAGCATATTTACAAAAGCTACTTTGCTTGCGTTATTGCTCGCGGCTACTAGTTTAGTTATGCGAATCTGTGAATTTCAATCTCTTATATGACCAGCGCGATTTCTTCAAAGATGTACTTGGCTACATCGCAGTACCCTGTGCCCCTGTGTAAGCTAGTAATATATTACAATATATCCCAGAGACAGTAGAAGACATCGCTGAACACACTGAAGAAGCTAGTGATATTTGATGACCAGGTTAGTTTGCTCAGGTTAGGTTTGTGTGTAACATATCCGTGTTAAGGTTCTTTTGCAAAAAGAACTGTGTGAGTACAAAAATAGTCACTCAATCCTGAAATATACTGTACTTTCAATAATTAACAGAGACAATTTGCTCGACTGAAAAATATCCAATAAAAAGTTGAAACAAAATAGCTCTCAAAACTCCTTCATGATCATTAGGCAAGTCCAACTCTGCTTCCACTGCTTTAAAATAAATGATATAAACAAAATTGTAAAGAAAGGAACTTGTAGCGTTTAAACCGCTACGAAGTGAATTTCGGTTTATTTCTAATCCTTTTCTCGAGAAAACAACTTATTTCACCCGGTATAAATAAATGAAGATATTGATACAAAATGTGGGACCTCGAAGTAAAACTAATCACGCACCGTGAAATAAATCATATTCCGTTTTATTTTCTCATTAAGAGAGACCACAAAAATGTTTGGAAGTTGAATAAATTCCATTTAAATAGTTTTGCTTCTGATCAACCCGATTTATCAATACACGTATTCTTAGTGATACCAATTTACGTTTCTATAAATATTAATTCATCCTGAAATAAAAGTTCCCTCGATTTATCGAAAAACATTAGTATCCCTTGCTAACCATTTTGGAAACTGCTGTTTTTAATATTCGAATTTCCTGCTGCCCCGTGAGGTGCTGCCACCGGTGTTGAGGCCCAAAAATATATTGGCTGGAAGGTCATTTCTGCTTGAATATTCGAAGTGTCAATTACTATACTACGTTTTTGAGATCACACAAGAAATAATAAGTTTTGTGGTGACATCATTTTGGATGGATCTTTAGAGAATCACAAATTACAAGTCTTGTTAAGTGAAATATCTCAGAAAGCACTTTTGAAACACTTCTTACTTTGAGGCCACCTTCCACCAACGGTAAGAAAACAGAAATCTTATTTCAGTGATCGAATTTGCGAAACCGATTTTTATTCGATTTTCAGGCCTCTTACTCTCAATCTCATTTCAAAACCATTGTTTGTTTATAAGGTATTTTTACCAAATGAAGGTACCATGTACGAATAATGCCAAGGGGTATAATATGTAACGTATGGACTATAAAAACCGAAAATGGAAAACGAAAATGAGTGAAAGTACTCCGAGATAAGATTTGGAAACCTATACTTTTGGCTGATAAACTCTCATTCACGGACCTGGATGGAACTTCACAAACTTTCCCCGAAGAAAACAGATAAGATAAAAAAAAATATATTTATTTATATATTTTAGTGCCGACAGGTATTTATTTAGAAAGAACTATTTTTGCTCAATAATTATTATAAGTACTGTGAGGCAACCGTATACGTATACAATTGCTAGTCATATTTTTATCGCTCATATAATTGAACATTTCTGATTCATTTCTTTCAATAGTTCAAGTGAGTTGTCCAGAAATTTCTTGTTTCATTTCGTTCGTTATTTTAAGAACTTATTTTCATATAGTTGAAGTAATCAGTTGATAAACTATCTCTCTCTCTTAAAAAAAAAAAAAAACTGTTTGGTGCCCAAAGGTATGGATATTGCTGTGTTAAATCAACCCACGACTTCGAGCTTCTAACAATAAAAAACTGAGCATCCGTTCGCAAAGGTGTACATTCAATAAATAAGTATTATAAACTTTAGGAAGTGTTTTGTTTACGTGTAGAAACCTTCTACAATATTTTTGTGGTTCCTCTCAATGTCCACATTTCTTATAGTGGGCGCATCAGTACAGCACTAAAATGACGTCACATATTCATGTTAGCAAATAATTACGCAAGATGGCTCTCGCGTGTGGCTCCAATACCAATTCCACAGGCATTGACTAACTATCCCCCTTATTTAAACAATCCTAGTAGATGAATGATTTTCTACTGATCAGATACCTAACCTAACCTAACACAAAACCTGAACCTGATAGGTACAATTTACGCCGAACTCTGGTAGATACTAATTAACGATCGGTTTCAAACATCGCTGTCCGAATCGCCTCGATTGTTTCGACGACGCGACTACCTGTCATTTCGTGGACATTCAAACTCCTATGACCTCTCAATCTTCCCGATATGTTTCCAATTAATGGCTTTAGCGTCAGCCTCGCATAGACCTTATTAAAATCAACGAGAAGACACTAAACGTACTGAGACAAGGGGCTTGACAGACTAGATGCGGTCTCGCAGACATTCAATTACAGAACTGACCATAATAAGATCGAGGATGCCACCGATCGACATCTTGCTTTTGTGTTCGATTAATAATTCATTAAAATGTACGCAGTCGGATAATACAATTTCCAAACCGAAATCAAGGTTGGCAGAGATAGACGATGGAACCGGTCGTATACCGGATGTTCTGCAATGTTCAAATACAATTATAATTTTGTTGTACTGTTGAATCGTTGATGTATAGATGTCGCCCGTTAAGAAGGATTATAACTAATGAGGGAAATAAATATAAAATTTCCTTCGAATAAAATATTACAACGAAAAAAAAAATGGAAAAAGATGTAACACAAACTACAGTGCAAAACATGGTTTGAAAATATTCAAAGTGACAATAAAAACAAATTAATACCTATGTTCGTTAAACATTTTGCAGGGCGGTTCTTGGAAAGGGATGTCCAAGCGGAACGCAAGCGATTCTCCTTTAAATTCAAGACCGATTGTTTTGCTACCGGCTTTAGCGAAGTAATCGAACAATTAGTTAAAAAAAGGATGGTAGCTTTTTGATTTTAGTTCGAAAATATGAAAAGGGCATTCATAAAATCTGTTGTGGAATCATCTGCGACTGAAAGACAAACTTTAGTCGCTATTTTCCATCGTTCAAGATAACCTCTTGCGAGGTATTCATGTTGAAAAGGAGAACATTCTCCATGAAAATTGAAAAATCAAAAATATGATTTATTTGTAATATCTAACAGAAAACAACTACTTCCCCGGCACAAGAAACGCTGGACATTGAACTACATCTGAGAGATATTGTGAAAAGACTAACTGAAAAGGAAAGAAAAAATCTGAAAATTTTAGTTTTAAATTTTTAGTTTTATTCCAATCCCATATTAATCCTCCTGAAGAGCTTGGTAAAGCGAAATAGATTTTCGTCGACCAAAATGTATTGGGGATTAAATGCGAGAGAAGCGAATCTTGCTTCAATGAAATGAACGATTTCTGTGAGTGATATTTTTTTAATAACATTCTCCTTATCTAATTTATCTAATGATTTTTTCAATGAAAACTAGAGAGAAAAAAAATCAGCTATCCGAATGAAAATGCGAATTTTCACTTTAATTTTTTTCTTTCCTTTTCAGTTAGTCTTTTCACAATATATGTATATCAGAGGTAGTTCAATGTCCAGCGTGGCTTGTGCCGGGGAAGTAGTTGTTTTCTGTTAGATATTACAAATAAATCACATTGTTCATTTTTCAATTTTCATGGAGAATGTTCCCGTTTTCAACAAGAATGGTAGTATTTATTATAGAAAACATGTTATTCTCTGTACAAATCACTATGGCTTTCTACGAAGGGGCAGAGCGGACATGCAATAGTTTTTTTCTTAATTTCCAGTTATAAGTCGAATTAGTGTTCACTTCGTGTTACAACTCGAAATTGAGGTAATTTCGACTTGCAACTCAAAATTGAGGCTGATTTATGAAAAGAAACCATATGGGGCATTGGGTTCAATAATTTCTGCCGGAGAGTATCAAATAATTGAAATAGTGAAATCGACAATGTCGAAGTATAGCCTTTTCTCCAAATATTTCTACCATGTGGAAAATATGAGGCAAACATCTGATAGAAAACAACTACTTCCTTGGCGAACACCACGACGGACATTGAACTACATCTGACAGATATTTGTGCAACCGTCTTTCAAGAACACTCAATTGCAAATGCCTATTGCAATTAAACAGTAGATTATTATTGATTTGGCTGGTCAAGACCACCTGCTGACGCGTTTTGAGGTTCTTGCCTCTCGTCAGTGACAGAATGGATCGGATAACATTGAAGTTGTCCTTCCTGCCCCAGCCCAATCAGAATAATTAAAAGATCCGTGAACCAGAACGCAGCTCTTACTATATTCCATTCTCTATTTCACTTAGTTCTAAGATAATAATAATAATATTTATTCTTTTCATTTCATTTTTCAAAAAAGACATATATATTTAAATATAAATTGTGAATAAATATCAGGTATTTCGAGATATGGAATAATATCCTGGGGTAGTGCATCAAAATATCATCTAGAAATGGTGTTTATTTTACAGAAATCTGCTGTAAGATGTATAATTTCTGCCATCAGGTTTGATGGAACTCGCCGTCCAATATTTAAAAATCTCAAAATAGTGACACTGTATTCAGTTCATGTTTATGAATACATATTCGACTGAATATAAATAATCATACCTCTCGTACAGACATTCACCACCATGCATGACACTAGAAATAAATCACTGTGATTTAAATTACTTTATATGTCAAATATTGACAAGTGAGGTGTTGTTGGATTTAGAATGTCATTCTTGATCGAAATAAGTAAAAATATATAGGATGTCCCATTTAAAATTCGAAAGTTGTGGTCATTTCCGGTCGAACCGGAAGTACGATAAAGCAAGTTATTATGTCAAAAAATGTAAATTGAACTATAATACACAACCCCCAAATTTCGTTTTTTTATCTTCAATAATAAAAAAGTTATAGGGGTGAGCCACCTTGGAGAATCACCCCGTATGTTATTGTACTGAACATCTTGATGTGTATGTATTCGTATTTATTTATTTTAACTTTGGGCTTACCATCTAACTAAAATTCTAACATGTATGTAACCTAATTTCAGATGAGTCAATTTGTTTCAATGTGTTTGTATTCGTATTCTATTTTTTTTTTAATTTATGACTACCATTTGATTGTGGAATTTTCAGATGTATGTGGCCTGATTACAATTGTGCCATTTGTTTTGACATGCCTATAAACCTTGTGATTCTCAAGACGTAAAAAGATATTATTATTATTATTATTATTTATCATATTGGCATTACTTCGACAATTGATTAAGAGGAATGGTACACCAATATAACCGAATGTGTTTGTAAAATTTTACAGTTTTTAGCCCAAAATATGTATACAGTATCGGAAATTTTTCATCTGGGGTATAGGCAGAAATCTACACGAGCAACCAGGAACGCAATATGATAATAACACATGAATAAGAAAGGCGCACTACTACGCGCCTCTCCTGTTACCTCGCCCGACGAATTAACAGCTCACGTTGTTGATATCCCTTCCTCGAGCGAGTAGAGGCGAAATTGTAATGCTCTCTCAACATAATAGCAAAATATTCTTCACGCTCTCATAAAACCACCATACCCAAGATGAAAACTTTCCGATATTTTGTGCTGTACTTGGGATGAGTAAACTGGTTATTTCCAGATTTGAAAACAGGCACTTCTTCATCTCTCTTCAGATATGTTTTCATGGCACACTTCGAATCGATTCGTGGCGTCTCAACCGGGCCACAACTTCCGAAGCGCAGTAGTCGATAAAAGTGACCGTATTAATAGCGGCCGTCATTCGAAATGATGCATCAACGAAAAATAAATTAATTCATATCTAAAATGATTGTTCGTAATTTGTTCGGGCCTGTGGGGCCTTATCGGAAATGCCGGCCATAAAGCCCATTAGTAACGACTCGAAGTGCTGATGGGTGTCTTCCAGAAATTATATTCTCGGCCCGGCTATCAGCAGTTAAATAAACAAAACAAGGCTTTTATCTCAAACGTTCCAGCGCGAGTCGCGCTCACTTAGCGAATGTATAAATTGTTGAGGCCGTATGACACCGTCGGCGGCTTCTCGGCCGAACCGCAAGAAATGCGGCCGCCAGCACGGGCGATGCGATCGAAAATATATACAAAATTTTCTCAATAAGACTTTCAGAATATTTTGTGCAAATTGGGAAAACGTGTACCCCAAGGATCAGTACTGGGGCCGATTTTATAGTATCAAACTACGTCAGTGGAAAATATAACTTTACGTTAACGCACCTATAGGAGATAAATTATAAGACGAAATCAACAACTTCCCCAGCTTATATTGTATCATTATTATTTTCCACTATCAGCTATCCAGAGTTTCAGTTATGAAATTGAATTCGGGTTGTATTTTTTAGATCGATGCTTGAATTTTCCTACATTGATAAAATCTAATTTTCATTGAAACATTATTTCTTTCGTAGTGTGTTCACTTTGGATATACTTACAGCCATTTCTCATCTTTCATTATCTATACTCCCTCCAATTATTTGTGTCTTCAGCGCTGCCTATTGTCAGAGAAAAGCTGTTCTCTGATTACTTTTCCAGGTAGACGCGAGTCTTTCTATATTCCACATCTGTGATACATCAGTGAAAATGAATGAATGAATTGGGAAAGACTACCATATCGTGATAATAATCTGTCCTGACGATTTCCCGTATGTTTGAGGTATAAGATAATGTTAGGTAATGAAATTTTGCATGGAACATTTTAGAATCCTCTGTTAACATTTTGGCACTTCCTGGGGTGAAGTTACTTGGCAACTCTGCTAAGGTTCTTGATTTCGGTCTGTGATGTGTGATATCTGTCTATTCTGTCTACTGTCGAAATTGTATGTGACGAGGAAGTGTTGGACATTTCAGTTGAATATTGAATTTTGATTTATGCAATCATCCAGTTAATAGGATTATTCTTTCAAATTCATTGATGTTTTCCGTATTTTGTCACGTTGGGGATTTGATGGGAAGCTGGTTATTTTTTGGAAAACATACCCAATAGCAGACTAAAATCTCACTTTCTAGCCACACTTTATTCGGGTAAGCAGAATCCTCCAACTATATCCTTTGAGCCTTTGGCAATTCTATTTATTTTGTAGGCATAATTTTGATGAGCATGAAAATCAAGCCTTAGTTCGTTGACCCTTCGACTAGGACTATGATGAGCCTTCTAACAGGATCTCTCCCGCAGTTAGCATCTGGCCTTCATAGACAAAGGTATGGGGTCTATCCGTTCGTATCAGACAGTCAATGATTTCATTTCAGGGGTCTTTTGTCTTGGTATACTTATCTTCATCCCAGAGCACTAGTCGTTCTGGGGGAACTCATCTTGGTCTGGGCGTACTTATCGTTAGACTGGAGGACTCATCTTTCGTTCTGGTGTAACTGCCCTGAAGGCTGACCCTTATCTGGCACCTTCCCTACTGGTATCCTTCCACCTGGTGGATTCCTCCGTATTGCCTGGCTGTAACCAATATGATATTGCACGTTAACCAGTTCACCCACCCGATATTATATACCTTTTTGTGTTAAAAATAATTACATTGAAATTCTGTAAACGCTACGGTGCACGGTGCACCTAACTGAAGCGGCTATATTCACTATCCTACCCTAAAGGGGTATATTATGTTGAGTAAGATAACTGCGGCTAACAATCCCTAGATAATTTGTGCCCTGGACTATTCTTTAGTTCGTATTACATAATTTTTTTTTTTTCTAATTCAACACTACGATATCTCTGGTAATTTCTAATGAGTCTTCAGCTACTTCGACTTCTATGTGTTCGAACCCTTGTCACACCATGGATAATATGACTTCAATCATAAAGCTGGTTATCATCAGGGTTATTATAAATATAAAGTAGACAGGGTTAATTTTCTCCATTTCCGCCAGTGCTAGGCGAGCGTTGTCTTAAGATGGTGAACCGTGTTGTAGTCTCTATAGACGGTAGCTTCGATAAGTGGCATCTCATGTTTCCCCAAACACGTAGGATCATTATGCGACGGGACGTGGAAAAAACTACCGGCCGCTCACATTATTCTCTTATTCTCGGATTATCGGGATTTTTTCAGCAATCGGTGTTCATTACTTTTCGAGAATCCGGCTGAAATTCAGTTATGGCGATCATAAAATTCTTGGTTTTATTCGAAGGAGTAGACAGTTTTTGGATCGGTTTGAAACTGATTATGTTCAGTAGTAAACCTTGGAATACTTCCCTGCAGTTTCCACAAAAAAAAAAAACAGAAAGTGTTGGACTTGTGTTAAACGTCGTAGTGGCGTCCAAGAAATCGAATCAAATTAAGTCCATAAAGTAACCCCCCCGAGCCTCACACATGTTCTGCTGGGTCCGCAATGCTCGCGAGCAGCACGAACGAACACAACAAGCGCAACGAACGAAGCCAGCAGCACGAATGTACCAAAAATAATGCTCGTCGTGATTGGGATGTTTGCAGCGTTCCGCGTGCTTGCAATCACCCAAAACACATGTTTCGACTGTTCCGTCCAGTAGCGTAGCGGTACATCAAAGGAGTTCAGCTCGCGAGCAAAGTTCACGGAGATTTTGTGATTTCTTTGTTTTTACTGTTTACGTTCAGTAAAGTAGAGCATTGAGTGCAATATGGAGTGGGCTGAAAATATTTTGAAGCTGATTGGGCCTTACGAAACATTAATCGGTTTTGTGGGATCCACAACATAAATTTTATGAACTGAATAAAAAAAAAACATATATGCGTGGATGGATATCAGGAGGAAATTTCCAAAAACGAAGATTTTACTATGTTTTCATGCTTTCTTAGCTCATTTTGAATATGCAGTAAGAAGGAAATTTCCAAAAACCATGAATTGAATCTGTTTTAACATTTTTTTTTTTAATACGAGTGTATTTTTCATGGTGAGTATCGTGATACAAAATCTTTCTCAGCTTGTACTGGATATGGAGTATAAGAAAATTTCAAAAAAAGGTCTGTTGATACATGATCTTATTTTTTATCAAAATCACCATCATCATATGTTTGTGTGTAAATTGCCATTCATCATCATGATGATAATGTAGGGAGTTCCAAACGCAATACCAATTCGGAAGATTTCGAAGGAGTAACTGTTATGTTTTATGAATATCCAGTTTTATTCTAAGTCATCCAAATAAAAAGTAACATAAAACATAACATGGTGTCAGGTTAAAGGGGCTTTGAGCCGATAAATAATAAAATTTTGACCAAAGTGTTGCGAACTGTAAAATATGGCTGACCACGCTGGAAGCTTCAAACCTTCCGAAAAGTTTGGTTTTCGACAAGAATATTTCCAAAAATTTCGATGTTTTCTTGAGAAGTTTGGATATATACCTGAGGGCAACAAGTCTAATTACCAAAGATGATCAAACTAAAGTGTGCAATCTTTCTTAACCTAGCAGGTGAAGAGGCACAAATCAAATTTCAAACCTTTGATATCAGAGGATGATAGGAAAAAGTACACGGAAGTAACATGTGTCACCAATGAACCAAAGAACATTTGCTATATGAGCACATGTGCCCAGTGTTCTGGCACCTGCCTTACCAGTATAATAATAACCTGTTATATGGTTATCATTTTCATTTGTGTACTGTATCCACATTTTATATTTTGTGTCGTTGCGATGACGGGAAAAAACTCGGAAACACAGTAATCCGGGATATCGAAGTGAGGTATCGAAATAAAGTTCATTTGGTGCTTCCCTCTGATTTGAATCTTGTATATGAGATGTAGCCAGTTTCAATTGATATGTTCCAACAGTCAAATCTCGTAAATAGTCCAGAGTTACCCTAGGAAAATGAGAAAAATGATGATTGTTCGATGGTATCCATCTACCACGTCTCCTCCTGAGATTTTCTTCCCCTATTATGTTCTGTACCTTATTTATCTGGCGATATCTTTCCAGAATCAGTTGGGCTAATTCTGCATCTGCTCCTCTCATTTCAATCACTGGTTGGTATTTGTTAATAATTGCTCCACCAATGTTGTTCAGGCTGTCCACTGTAGGGCACATGTACAATACCTAATTCTTGCAGAAGAGAAATGGTGTCTCTATAACCACGTTCTACAACAAAAATGTCATCCTCAACAAACCAGTTTCTATACCATTAATATATTATACATTAATATTATTTCATTCCTTGGAATACGGCTTTATACATCACCCTGTATAGTCTGCAATGATTGGCAAACAAAGCTGTAACGACACAAAACCTATGAAAGAATTGCTAAAGCTCATGCTACAATTTCCAAGAGGCATAAAGTTGCAAAATAACAATTTCTCCCGTTGTACTCTACCAAATTCTCTATTTTGCCGACTTTGAGCAATTTTATTCTTAAAAACTGTCCAGTTTTTTTCGTTGTGCCCGTGGTGACTTTTGATCAGGACATTGAAAAGTTCATCATACGAAAAAATCAGAAGAATTCACCGAAAGCCATTTCCCACAAGATTTGTGCGTGGTCCTTTTGCGATTTTAATATCAACAACCTACGGGGGAACTTTTTCATCCCATTAGTTTTTGTTGCTACTCACACATTCTTCACTTTTGTCTGGACCCAATTCTAAAGTCTACGTAGACGAAGTTGGTGGCGGATGATTTTAAAGTCGAGAGACTGACAAAAACATGAACAGACAAAACGGTCAGCTATTATGAAATAATAAAATTTGCGAAGTTTCTCGAGTTTTCTTTCTTCGGCACGGATACTTACAACGAAATGAATAAAGAAAAACAAGTCTCGGAAAGAAAATAATTACCAGGTGTTTCAAGAGATTCATGACCACGGCACCGCTTTGAGTTGCGTGACGAACCATCGACAAGAATCCACTCAAGATATTTTTAAATATCTACGGCCTTTTCAATTAAGAGTTTTTCTTGTGAGAAATCTAATTATCTTTGTTACTGTATATGTCATCCCACTTCCATATATATCTCCAATTCATTATTTATGAAGTACACCTTTCTATTTATAGGTATCCGCACGCATACGAGCTCATAACAGAAAGAAAATGCCCCGTCATCTTATTAACTCCGATAAATTTGATTTAGCAATGATCAAGGAGGCTAAGAATATAAGGGGCATGAACGATTTTCAATTCTGTCGAGGCGTTTTTTATTGCCACGTCAATTATCAGCCGGACCACCGAAAATCTATCACGTTTTTTCATGAATATATGAGAAAGAGGAAACAATATCAATAAATTTGTTGGTGTATTTTTAAATTCAGATTAATTTGGACGGGAAAGGGGGTGTCGTTGAGGCTATACGACCTCACGAAAACTTTTTTCTCTATCATCTCATACTGAAATTAGCATCGTTCAATAATTTTTCAATTCCGAACAGTATGTTTCTTCGAGTTTGTTTTGGTTTGATTCTTGGTCCTATTTTTAATAAACAATATTAATGTTAACATGTGCAATTTTGACCGTTTTTAACATTTTTCTCCTTACATTATTTCGTTCATAGAATCTTCAAGTTTATATAGTACGGCTTTTCATAGCCCCCTTGTTAACTTTTGAACAGTTCGACGTAGAAATATGGAAAAAAATTTTTGGGGGGTATCACTACTTTTTGAAATCGAAGAGATTTTTTTTTCAATTTCGTTGATATATTTTTTCTGCAATTCTCATTCGAAATATCAAGTACAATTACGGATCTGAATGGTACTCATACCTTGACAAACCTTAACTCATGTACAAAATCGTCCATGAGGAACGTCAGTTTTGACAGTTCGATATCAGATAAATAGGACCGTAACTGTTTGTAAGTGGATAAACCGGACGCGTTGCTATCAACAAAGCCAGATGTCAACAAATTGTCCCTACTTTTTGTAGCAAAGTGTTGCTTTTGATTTGAAATGAGCGATAACGGTAGATTTGGTAATGAATTGTGTTCTGTATATTTTTGTTCAATAATTCATTTATTTGATTCGTTAAATTATTTCACTGAATACCACTCGAGGTTTTCTTTTCATCAAATAAACTTCAAACTTGGTAGCTTGTAATACGACCCGAGCAAATAACATTAGATAAAATCACTTCACCTTCGGTTATTCGTTCTCATCAATTACTAAAGCAACCAAGTTTTCGTGCAAAATTAAAGTTCATCCGATGAAATAAAAATATTTTGTGGTATTACCTTCGATAATCATTTTCGACAGGAGATACCTTGCAATTACTCGACAGATGGCGCTGTGGGCAACATCAACTTGAAAGTGTCGAAAGACATAAAAATCGAAATTTGGAATATTTAGATGTTTGTGAAGATTATTGCACTATATTTTCAGTGATTGACCACCTTATGCCACTTGAAATTTTTAAGTTGGTGTTTTCACCATGCCTTCTGTGATGTCTTTAATTTTAAAAAGTAGTATTGGTGATATCCCCAAAACAGTTTCTTTTTAATGTTTGTACGTCGAATCTAAAAAAAGTTAACAGGGGAGGTGGGGCTATAAAAAGCCGCACTCTATATGGCTGACAGATGGAACTGATTTTACCATATCAGGGTTTCTTTTGCTATAAACAAGCGCTTTTCCTAAACTTTTCTCAAATAAATTTTTCTCCTAGTATCGTTTTTCTCGTTTCGTTTAAGCTAAGATTTCTACTTCCATTAATAATAGTAACATGTATTAGGTGATTCCAGTAAGTTTTCAAGATGGTCTCTCCCTCTGTCTATAGTTTTCTTCTCTGAGGAAATTTTTTATTGTTTCTTACTTTTTACCCATGTTTTTCAATATTCAAGAATGGTTTCTCATCCTTAACATCCAAGATTGATTAGGCTATTCCTTTCTTTATAATTTTATAACATAAACCCTTTTTAATTTTGAATTTTGTTCGAAATCTGTTGTGGAATCATCTGCGGCTGAAAGACAAACTTTAGTCGCTCTTTTCCATCGTTCAAGATAACCTCTAGGAAGGCATTCATGCTGAAAAGGGAAAGATTCTCCATTAAACATGAAAAATGGAAAACGTGATTTTTTTCTAATATCTAACAGAAAACAACTAGGGTTAACCGGGGGAACTGTAAACAGTTTTGGTAAAGTGAGGTTCCAGCAGTGTTGAATTGAAAAGTATCGAATATAAAGCGCTCATTTCAAATAAGAAGATATTCGAAAGTATATTCTACCTAAATTTAATTCGTGAACTTGCAAAAATGAATTATCAGAAAAATATTTAATGTTTACAACACCCATGTAATATTTTTCAGTTTTTATAATTTTTGGGGTAATGGTGAAAACAATTTGAAAGAAAAATGTAAATGTAATAACTCCTCTGTATTGATCCTATATTGGAATAGGTGGGTTTATATTGAACAAATGATCATATCAAAACCAATTTCAATCACTTCCAGTGAAAATTTTGAACAATAAAAAATAAAATTTCAATATTACTCCTAATCGATATACAAAAATGTTTCATGTACACAGTATTCATATAGTAATATCAAATACATAATGATGGTTTCTTAAATACCTCTATTGTTGTTATTATACGTGTTCACATTTGCCCTACACATGTGTTCACATATACCCCTTCCTCAGAAAATTCCGGGTCAAATGTAACACCTCCATTATAATATATAACCTAAGGTTCTTGCATGTATCAAACTTGAAATATATCCATAAAAATAACAATCTACCATGAAAATTAACTTATCAGTTAGGATCAGTTAAAAAACTGAATTTATGTATTAATCATATGCAATCAAAAGGAAGGAATAATTTGAATATTTGATATAAATGAATTTTTCAAAAAATCGCAATGCAACAGGTTACACGGTTGACATGAGACTGGATATCAGAAGCGTGGTAGCATCTTGCACTGTATGGAAGGAAACTAGAACCCGTCAAATTCAAAAGTTATTGGCATGTTTACCATTACCCCTAGTTTACTATTACCTCACTTGACCCTACTTCACCAGCTAAAGCTGCGCTGGACATTGAACTACATCTGATAGATATTGTGAAAAGACTCTAACTGAAAAGAAAAAGTCTGAAAGTCAAAATTCGCATTTTCAGTCAGGTAGTTGATTTTTTTAATTATGTCTAGTTTTCATTGAAAATTCATTAAATAAATTAGATATGGAGAATGTTATCCAAAAATACCACTCACAGAAATCATAACAGATTTTATGAATATTCTATTCATATTTTCGAACAAAAATCAAAATGCAATACCCATGTCAAAAAATAACTTTCAAAGAAATATTTCCATCATTTCCATCCTTGATGTGTATAAATGCTTCTGAAGAGCCTGCTCTACAATTTTTATAATCGCCCTGATGAGGTTGGCAAAGCGAAGTAGATTTTCGTCGAAAAAAATGTATTGCAGATTGACTACGACTACGACTACGACAGGCGAACCTTGCTTCAATGAAATGAACGATTTCTGAGAGTGATATTTTTGAATAACATTTTCCCTATATAATTTATTTAATAAATTTTCAATGAAAACTATAGATATTTAAAAAAAGTCAACTATCTGAATGAAAATTTAACGTTCAGGCTTCCTCTTTTCAGTTAAAGTCTTTTCACAATATCTATCAGATGTAGTTCATTGTCCAGCGTGGCTTCAGCCGGGAAAGTAGTTGTTTTCTAGTAAATATTACAAACAAATCATATTTTTAATTTTTCTATTTTCATGGAGAATGTTCCCCCTTCCCTTTTTAATGTTTAAATGTCACTTTCACTTACACACCAGTTAGTCTTTCTAATATTACTGTTTACTAATACCACCTTACAACTAGAATACCCTGTATACCGACTATGCGTGAACGATTACGAAAAATAAGGAATTTTTGTCAAATCTTCTGCATTGTTTCAGTGGCCGAGATCGCCGGTCCAGACGAGGTGTTGCGAAGAGTTTAGCGGCGACTGTACCTGACGGCCGCTCGAAGAGGAGGAAGAAGGGGGGCAAGAGGCGAAGGACGTTCCTCAGTCGTCGGACCGGTCCGGTCTGTGTCCGCCGATCGTCGATACCGTCGGTCTTGCTTGGGATTCATCATCATCGATTCATTGATTAGATATCAGCGCGAAGCTCAAATATGTGTGAGCATTTAAGCAGTGTGTTAAAAAGCTCATTAAAAATAAGTATACACACAACTTTTAGGCGAGGGCTTAAGCATGTTTCTGGTTGGAAACTTACTGATTTCTTACCTCGTTATTATTATTTGATTGTACCCTCCAATCGAAATGATTTCTCCAAAATAGATTTTCAGAAAAGATATGAGAAAGCGGCACATTTGAGTCAAAACTTAATAAAAATATAGGAAGGTTAAAAAACATTTAGTCAACTCCACCAAAAATAATGTTTATTGTAGATGTCATTGTGCCCCTAACATATGTGGACCATTTAAGTTAGTAATATTTTAATTATTTTTTTTGTGATTTTTCCACCATATGATAGGTCATACATTTCATTGTTATTCCTAAATATCTGTTAAAAATTTTTATTTTTCCTCAGATCGACTTGTAACTAACCCAAATTTTGCTGAAGATGAAGGATTAATCCTTCGAAACATGTCCTCTCTCTCAATGTTGGTCTTCCGACTACATTTTTTGCAATTCAAATTCGAAATATCAAGTATAAATGCGGATCAGAATACTACTCATACCTCGATAAATTTGAACGGGTTGATGTGGAACAATGAAACCAAAAATGTTTTGAAGGGTATTACCGATACTACTTTTTGAGAGAAGAAACATTGCAATTACTCGACAGATGGCGCTGGGACAATAACTTAAAAATTTCGAAAGGCATAAAAATGTACATTGGGAAAGAAATTATGAACGAAATTTAAGAATATTCAGTTGGTTGTAAAGAGAATTTAATTATCTTTTCGATGCCATTTAAAAATTTTGATTTGATGCCCATCCCCAACCCGCCCCGTATTGAGCAATCTCCATATTTATTATTTAGAAAACCCTCAGAACGGATTTGTATCCATGTTTCTACGTCAAACCGTTCAAAAGTTAACAGGGAGGGGGGATATTAAAAGCCGCACTGTATGTATATGTACATAATTAGTACATGTACATTGTTATATGTATATGTACTTAATCAGTACATGCAAGTGAAACTTCCGTAGTAATTAATTCAGGATAGTCTGTACATTTTCATTATAGTTTCAAGTAAATTTTTCTTTACTGCAATGTATTTTTTTGCACACTCATTGACAGTTTTCGAATGACACAAAAAAGTTTCACTTTTGACGCTGCTGGTTTATGATTGATGCATATCTTTTTTCTCATGCATTCCTTGTGTTATTGTCTTTTTTATCTGCATCAAAATGTTTTTTTCTTCGACAGTGCCTAAATTAATTATTAACATAATTTAGGCACTGTTGCCAGTGCGTAAAGTGCCACTTTTGCGCACACTGTTCATAAATTTATGCATTTTTGAAAAATACAGTATTTCACGTCAAATATAACTAGGAAGTCATCATTGGGTAATAAGACGACAATTCATAACATAATACATTCAAATTAATGATACAACTGCTACAATTTTTGCAATATAATATCTGTCGAAGAAAAAACTTTGTATAGAAAATATGTTAATAATATCATTTATGCGAGGAGATCTCAGTTTTTGAATTGATGGTTTTGCTATATCATTTGTGTTGGTCACAGGTCACTATATGAATTTTAATAGTGTTTCAATCTCAAAAAGAAAGATCTACCATAATATTTTTAAGAATGTTGACGAAAGTTTCTTCGAGACCTGATTAGTGTGTGGTATCAAATTAAGCGTAATTAAAAGCTCTTTTTCTCTGACCCGGCGAGCCACTATGTTGCCATTTGAAAAAAATAGTAATTAAATTTTACCTAGCATATGCATTTTAACCGAAAACTGTAAAGTTGTATTTTTCCCAATACTTTAGGACTAAAATTAATAATTTGAACGTAATTCATGGCCCTCTAGATTCAAATTTCAGAATTTAAAAGATTTTTGGTTACAAAAAGTAACAAATAATACATGGTTGTATTCAGAATGTCATATGGAGATAAAAAAATGTAATGGGGGGTTTCGCACTTACAAACTAATAAATGACATTGCCAGTACAAAAAATAACAAAATATAGCTACAGATTTTCTTTCGTGTGATGACACAGTCAGTTACCTGATCGTATTTTCCTTAAGAAATCACTCATTTTTTGCTCTACTGATTGGTGTGAATTATCGTTAGGTGATCAGAATTGAGTGCAATCTCCTCGTCTAACATCTTCGGAGTCGATTTCCTGTTACCGTAACAAAGGATGAGATCTACGATGCGCCTCAAAGGAGACGCAGTTTTCGCCAGCAAAAACAAAAGCAAGTTGATCCACCGGGAGGTAGGTAAAAATCCGCCAGTTCGATATTTATTGGAATTCGGATAACGGGATTTTCTGCTCTTATGCGACGATAAGAATCGGGGTGGATGAGGCTTCAGTGGGATTCCGTTACTTCGTAAAAAGCGGTGAGAACTGATTTCCACCGGCAAACGATAAAATCGGAGATTGAATTTTCTGGTTAATACTGGGATATAATAATTGAACGAGCCATCAGTAATTCCGAATCATGATTTTATGGAAAGGTATTTTTTTATGTAACGGAAATAGTGAGTTGTTTACACGATGGTAAATCAATTACGGTTTACAACATAAAACAATACCAATCAAACCAGGGAGGAAACTTATACATTTCCTCCCTAGGGAGAAAAGTAGTTTTCCTCCCCCTCATTCCAAGTAAGTTGTAAACGATGGAACTTGTGAATCTATTTTTATCAAATTGGTTCCGTAATCTCTGGAACATCTTATATATCCTGTATTCTGGTAAAAATCAAACATGAATGTTACTTCTACTTTAGTTATTTAATAGCTATTTGTGTATTTAGAGCGCAAAGTGATTGATTGTCGCTCGACAAAAAGATTAGTCTTTGGAGCTCAAAATAAACACATTACAAGCCCAAGACTCTAGCCATTGCACCACCGCTTATTTTCAGATGGACATGACTGTATTGTCTATACTTTCCCTCATACAAGTATAGGTCCGTTTTAGACAAAAGCAGTTGGGATGTACCTAAGAAGATGAAACTATGAAGTACCTACTTCCCGGACGATTTTTCTTTGAGAAAGTATCACTTCCCGGACTAGTCCGGGAAGTATTTTCGGATTAGTCCGGGAAATGCCCGAATTTCATTATAAATATTTATATAAATAAGAATTAGAATGTTTCTGTTAGTACCTATCTTCTGTTCGTATTTCGATATTTAATACAAATAAGAATTAAAATGTTCGAAATTTTCTTCTACAAAGAAATATAAAAAATAAATGTGTCTCGATTTGTTATTCTACACGGTTACCGAAAAAATTGTGTACGCAACACGCCCGAAAACAGTTTTTTTGGACTCGCAGACTTCCAGGACTCGCTACGCTCGTCCTAGAATCTTGTCCAGTCGTCCAAAAAAACAGTGTTTTCCGGACTTGTTACGTAAATTACTATTCCCTCCTATGAAGTTTTTTTTACTTTTGCCCCAACTCATGAGACTTTTTGGAAAAACTTTGAAGTAGATGCCAACTTTGAAACCTCTGAATGTCCTGGAGATAACTCTTCTTCAGAGTAGGAAACCATCCCTTATTGCAAGAAATGTGAAAAAAAAACAAATATCTATTTTTTTGGTGGTGCCCTATTTTACCTATTTGAGGAACGCCTCAGCGTGAATAAATCGAACTTTCGAAAACGTGTGTTTTACCGTGACCTCATTAACAACTCGACAAACGTGAGGTCTACATGACGATTTTTTTAATATTGACATGAGTACCTTGTAACGTCAATTGAAATATTACTAATAAATGACACGTTCATTTATATCTATTACCTTTTGCTCTTTCATTCATTTGATGAACTTGTCATTCTTTTTTACACGTATCATAGATTTTTTTGGTATTAACCGTGATTCAGCTTCACCTACTCCTAATTTTATTATGGATATTAGAATTAACGGCGGTGACAACTTCTGGTTTTCATTGAAATTGAGTTTTGTTACCCATCACCAATCCTGAATATGTTTCGAAGCTGAAACAGTGTTCACATGGAAGCGACCCGCCCTGATATTATACAGTGTGACCCACTCAAGACCAGGGCACCTTTGTGAAATCTACATATTCCAACCGATTGAAATAAGTTTTTTTCATTAGGTAGATAAAAAGTCTACTAGGACACCAAATTTCATGAATGAATCTCCTCTCCTCCTCTCCTCCTCTCCTCCTCTCCTCCTCTCCTCCTCTCCTCCTCTCCTCCTCTCCTCCTCTCCTCCTCTCCTCCTCTCCTCCTCTCCTCCTCTCCTCCTCTCCTCCTCTCCTCCTCTCCTCCTCTCCTCCTCTCCTCCTCTCCTCCTCTCCTCCTCTCCTCCTCTCCTCCTCTCCTCCTCTCCTCCTCTCCTCCTCTCCTCCTCTCCTCCTCTCCTCCTCTCCTCCTCTCCTCCTCTCCTCCTCTCCTCCTCTCCTCCTCTCCTCCTCTCCTCCTCTCCTCCTCTCCTCCTCTCCTCTCCTCCTCTCCTCCTCTCCTCCTCTCCTCCTCTCCTCCTCTCCTCCTCTCCTCCTCTCCTCCTCTCCTCCTCTCCTCCTCTCCTCCTCTCCTCCTCTCCTCCTCTCCTCCTCTCCTCCTCTCCTCCTCTCCTCCTCTCCTCCTCTCCTCCTCTCCTCCTCTCCTCCTCTCCTCCTCTCATCCTCTCCTCCTCTCCTCCTCTCCTCCTCTCCTCCTCTCCTCCTCTCCTCCTCTCCTCCTCTCCTCCTCTCCTCCTCTCCTCCTCTCATCCTCTCCTCCTCTCCTCCTCTCCTCCTCTCCTCCTCTCCTCCTCTCCTCCTCTCCTCCTCTCCTCCTCTCCTCCTCTCCTCCTCTCCTCCTCTCCTCCTCTCCTCCTCTCCTCCTCTCCTCCTCTCCTCCTCTCCTCCTCTCCTCCTCTCCTCCTCTCCTCCTCTCCTCCTCTCCTCCTCTCCTCCTCTCCTCCTCTCCTCCTCTCCTCCTCTCCTCCTCTCCTCCTCTCCTCCTCTCCTCCTCTCCTCCTCTCCTCCTCTCCTCCTCTCCTCCTCTCCTCCTCTCCTCCTCTCCTCCTCTCCTCCTCTCCTCCTCTCCTCCTCTCCTCCTCTCCTCTCCTCCTCTCATCCAACAGTTCCCCTATGTTTTTCGTTTTTTTTGTGATGGTTGTAGCAGGTCCATCACACAAGATTTTTTTTTGTGTAGTGGGACAGAACTGCTATAACCGTCATCTGTTTTTGTCAAGAAGAGAAGACAAATATTTGCATTTCATACAATTTGTCACATTTGGACAAAAATAAATTCGAGTCTCTTAAATGGGTGATGATTTTTTGACGTCTTCCGAACTACTACTGTCCACGAATGTGTTAAACGCGTCGAATCAAACAACAAATCAAATCTTGAGGGTGTTCAAATTTCCACCCAATCAATGATGCTCCATCTGTTATATTTTTGTTTAGTTATTATATCCCATTTGAATTCTTTGAACTTTTTACAAATCGTAATGATCGTAATATTCAAGTGCAGAAGTGTTATGGACTGCGTACCTCATTTGTGGTCTGCCAGTAGCGACACACCACCATGCTCTATTTGATGATTATCAGCGTACATCTAATTTATTCCAATTACGTGTGTACACTGAACGAGTCAATTGTATTCACCAATTATTCTGATTACTGTATTCCTCATTATAGTTTCAGTATCGGGTTCACAAAAGCATTGCAGCTCATTAGGAAATAATATCAATTTTCTCTAATCATCAATTATAGAGATGTAGAGACTTATAAGTCTGTAGTTTATTAGCAAGGAATTCCATTAAGCGAATGAGGGATCGAGATAATTAATGTCAACTATAACTTGGTCGATGTGGAGTCGTTTTGCACGGTGCAGAATACAAATTTTTCGAGACCGAGTGTTCGATGTTACATTTGCTTCGTTTGAGAATATGACGAGTGAGCGAAAATAGTGCATTCGAAGTATACACCAATTAAGTTGGCAAACAAAATGAAGAATGGGGAAAAATAGCAAACGAATGCAAACATTCACAAAATTTTATTTCAGTGTTCAATGAAACTATAAAAACAACATCGTTAAATGTGCCTTAGAAGCAATTCAGGTTATTTTGTAGAGAAAACGCGAAAGTCATCAAATGGTGAAAACAAAGAAACCTCTCCATATAGACCAAGCTATAAAAGTTTTTTCACACAAAAAATAAAAATGGTCTATGCTAATTTTTATAATGTAGTTCGTTAATGAAAATCTCGATTTTCGCCCCAACAAAATCGCTTTCTGGAATATTTTAAACTAGAAATAGTGAAAAAAAAAACTTTTTTGGTTTTTTGCAAATATTCCCAAAACTATCGACGGAATCGTTTTACAGTCAATAGAACTTGATAGAGTTGTAAAGAATTATTAAACCTATAAAATGGTTTTTTGTACGACCAGATCGGTGCATTTTCGTCGAAGAAAATCCGGGAAGACTTCAAAAAAGAGACCATTTTTCCAAAATACACAGTTATTATAAATCTGGAACTACCGCTCCTCGATTCTGCCGCAAACGCACTTTCAAGCGCTTGGAGCAACTTTGAGTAACATTTTCACTCGCTTCTAGTGAAACGTAGTGAAAAAATGAAAGAAGTAAAAATCGTTCAATTATCAAGACTATGGAAGTTCGAAATGCAAGTAATCTAGTGAAATGTGGTTGAGATAAAACGTTATCCATTGTTACATTTGAGACTGGTAAGGATTGCAATAATAACAAAGTCAAGAAAAACGACTAACATGTAGGCCTACCTGGTTCCTATACTGGCTTCCCACTCAGCCGTTTCTCTTCTGGGGTTACAACCACCGGTCTCCTGAGAGGAGGAGTGGACTGTAGTTGGTTATGGTAGTAAACTAGGGAGGAGCACTAGGGAAGTATATTCCTTGCGCGGACTTTGCGTAATTCGAGTACTGCCGAAAAATGGCATATATGAGCGTACCAATCGTAAAATTGAGACTGTTCGTATCGCTAGGTGATTTCCTTCGCGATAGGCCGTTCTGAATAGCCGAGTCTTGACTTGTATAAAAAAAAAAGTTGAACTCTACATAAAATAAAGAAATAATGTGTACTAGAAATGCATTACAATGGAAAACTAAAGGGATTCCCAATGAGTTGAATAAAATTAAATTGAATACAGGTATAAGTACTTAAATTATAAAACTTAACAAAAATATGATACGGGGCATAAACATCCATAGTGATATAATATTCTCTGTCACTCAAAATTGCACATGGGAGATGATTTCCTTAATTTTGCTGAGATTCAATAAAACGAGGTATCTCACTACTTTCTACTTATTTGAATTTTTCTCTAATATGGCACCCACCCAACTGCCGTTTTGAGTGACAGAGAACTTTTGCAGAAACTATTTTTAAAGATAAACATTTTTACAGTCAAAAAGCAGTTCATGTACTACCATTTGTCAAAACAATATTTAAAGAATAATTTCAATCGGTTCAAAAGTTAACAGGGGGAGGGGGTCACTTTATGGACACACTGTATAGCCTACCATATATAGGGGTGACATTTTCAAGCTTCCTTTGGAAGGAGATAACAGCTTTCACCCATTGTTCGTTTTCCCTGGAGACTCCCATAAAATAAAAAAGAATCAGTTAGCGATTTTTTGAAATTCACCAACACGTACCATCGTTAGAATACCGAGCGAGCGAAATATGCGGCACAAAAAGGAAAAAAATCTTTTTATGACTTCATCTGAGTTATGCCGTGCCAATAAAGTGATGAGTTACGAAACCATTGTTTAAAAGGGTCGATGGGTCGGTGGGTCGGTCGCTGGGCCGCGCCTGCTATTGTCATCTCCGACAGGAACAAGCCGACACGATCTAACAAGGTCCTAGATGACCGTGATGAATGATTCATTTGTTCTGAATTTGTGGCCCATGTTAGAGAACATGGTAGGAATAAAAGTTCTATAAATGTTTACTCAAGACATACTGGGATGAGTGAGAAGTAGGAAATGAAATGCAACAGGAGGTGCTCAGTGACATATCTGCTACGAGTAATACAGGGATTATCAGTAAATCCTTTCATTGGAAGTTTTCATTGCATTGAAATTCTGAAAATTTCCATATAAGTCAATATGTTTTTTCGGCTGTAGTCACTTCCTGTTGAAGTAAGTACACATAAGGTTCATTAGTTCAATAGAGCCCTGTCAGCTGACGTCACAACGTAGCGGTGATCAGCTGATGGGGGGACAAACATAAAAATTTGAGTATGAAAAGAAAATTATTTTTTTGTGATGGTTAGTGGTTAATTGTGATTTTTTTAAACTTTACTGAATTTAGTGATCCTATTATTTGATTATATTTTGAAATACTCTTGTTTAAGATGAGAAATCATATCATATCATACGGTGGTGATATACAAAGACACAAATTGGTATAACCTAAAACTGAAAATTGAAAATGATTTCACGAAAATAAAATCCTGGCTAGACAATAGACTTTTATCAATCAATTTTAAAAAGACGTTTTACTTACCATTTAGTAGTTTTGAAACTTCAGTTCCAAACTATGATATAATCATTCAGAATTCATTCGCTATACGGCCCACAAATAAAATAAAATATTTAGGAATTATGTTGGATTGTTGTTTCAAATGGAATATCCATGTGGAATATCTGATACAAAAACTAAGATGCATACTGTATAGATATAAAAAAATAGTAGAATATCTAAATCCGAAAGAAAAAATTATAGTGTATCAGAGTCTTGTGGAATCACATTTGAAATATGGTATCATAGGTTGGGGTGGTGTTTCAAAAACATATTGTAATATGTTACAAGTGTCCCAAAATAAATTTCTACGAATCCTCTTGAACAAACATCGCAGATACCCCACGGATCTACTGTTTTCCGAAACTAAGTTACTTGACATTCGAGAGTTATTTTACATGCAGGTCAACATATGGCAATACTCGAACAAATACAAACTACAACAAAACATCCATACTTATGAAACAAGAAATAGGCAGAAATATGTTGCACCTGCTATGAAGAAAAATATCGGACAAAGGAGTTGTACATACATGGGAATAAAATTTTTCAACAGCCTACCAGAAGATGTAAAAAGTGAGAATACTATAAGAAAATTTAAAAAGAGCCTTATAACACATATCAAAAGTAAATCTAGGAAAGAGACTCGTGAGTTGATATCATCAATAATGTTAATGATAATAATCATGAATAAAACTGCACATATCTTTTGATTGAATTGCTATATGTAATAACTTTTGGTAAAATATAATTAAATTATACTGTCTTGTTTCTTCAATACAAATTTTACCTTTATTTTATTTTTTCTTGTTTTCTGGTAACTTTAAACATATCAATTCTTTAACTTTTCGATATTTTGATTATATTTTAATTGTTTTTATATTTACACACACCTTAGGTGATAGAATAATATGCGTATTGTATTAAATAATTTTTTTTATTGTAGATTTGTAATTATGTGATAGCACGTACAAGTTGTTGATGCTCTCAACAACTTCTGTGGGTTCTTTAATGTTTATTGCATATACCGTACCTTACTTGTATCAATAAACATTCATTCATTCATTCATTCATATAATTTTACTGATAACTTGTTCGTTTTGCGATCTTTGACAATAAATATCTACTAGTGATACAAAACTTCAATGTTAACTGTAAATTCCCAGCGTTTTTTTTGTTCTACGTATTTTGAGTAGGTACATGGTCCGGATGTTCGGAACGATCTGACTAGTATGTCTCTGTACTCCAGCAGTTTCTACCTGTCTCTGTCCTGTTTGTATTGAAGGGAATTTGGAAATTTCACGTGCTGGTCTGGATCGGATCGGTTATAACAACCCATAACAGCACAAGTCTTCACGATTTATGTCCTCAAATCTAAAAGAGAAAACTGTCATCATAACAACGTATTGTTGAATTGGAAAATCCATGTTCATAACACCTCTACAGACTCAACTTATACTTAACTAATACCCACTAAAATGCCAAGAACCTGTTTATAGAATTTTTTTCGCAGAAAATCCACAAAAAGTACACGTGTAGTCTTGACTTTGTTTGTCCCCCCCAGTGTTTGACAACTGTCAAATTACGTCACTGACAGTGCTCTATTGAAACACCCAGTATTTTATAACATTTTTTACAATTTCAGGGCATAGAAAAAAACCAAACTTGACAGATTTCCCATATCTAAGAAATTGAATGTATTGCGATTCCCGTTTGTGATGAAAAAAATTAAATAACCACATTAATTGTGGTACGTTTCTCTAAAAATTCATTCATTTATGTTTTTTTTCTAGTTTTCCCAATAAGCCGATTTTCTCACCATACAGCTCGGGAGATTATTAAGTCGGCTATGTTAAGAGTGATTTCTCAGAGGTTATTTTCATGGGGGTTGATTTGGCTTCAGTGTACGCAAAGGCTACCCTACGACATATAATTTTTTAATATTTTTTTGGTAAATAACTCTGCTGGCTATGCAGCTCTCACCCGGTATGGTAAGGATGCCAGGTATTCGGATTGTAAATGAATGTCATTCTTTGGGTAAATTCCTTGGGCACCTGAACTGAAAAAATTCCTAACGCCACCAATGAAAATTCGCAGAAAACCGACCACCTCAATAAAAGCTTGAGTTCTGCAAACGATGACGTGAAAACAGAGTGCAACGAATCACAATGGTTTCACGCGATTTTATATATCCATAAATTCAAAGTTCGCTGACAGGACAATTACACAAATATAGTCAGTCTCATATCATAACGTACAACTCTTTACGAACGCACAACGCCCACCCCATCAAATAAAATATGATAATTGAACATAAAAATATATCTGATATATTTTCGCCGTTATCTGATCATCGGGTAGTAATTAAAAAGTTGATGTGGCTACGAAAGTTGTTATTAAGGAACTGTAGGTCTCGTAAATTATCATCTAATAAGGTTTATCGATCGTTCAGGATGCCAAGCTTGATTGTTTTGTTTCATTGTTTTGTTTCGATAACAGAGTTGTCGGTTTTAGCATTCCATGGTTGTTAAGATTTATCCAATTTGGCGAGCAATCTCCGATTTCTTGTATTTGATGAACAATCATTTCAATAATTGATGAATATATCAAATTTTTTAAATTTGTTAAAATGATGTTAAGTAATTGATAATACTGATGAAAATCTTGACTAAAAGAGGACCAACCAACGCTCTCGTGAGTAGTAACACTACTTACCCAAGGAAAGAGTGCAACATCGAACTGGTAGCTCATGCGTATTTGTGAGGGCAATTTTCTCAATTTTCTGTGCTCTCTTATTCAGTCACATCATAGTATTTTCAGGATCACCTTCTCCCAAATCATTCATATATATCTCGACTATGAATAACAGGAGAGGCATTCTTGAAAAAGTCATTCGTGTGGATTTTCCGGCACTGAATTTCCCGATACTTTTATCTTGCATGGAAGTGGCATTTTTTTATTCGCGAAGCTCACGTAGTGGACACATTTCCTATAGTGTCAATGAAAACGGGTTCAGCACATATTTTTTCATGATCACAAAGCATTTCAGAAGCGGAAAAACGGAAAATTTTGCTTGAAAGTAAAAGAATTTTCCGAAGACAATCGAAAAATCTATTTTTCCAAAAATAAATAACGCTTTAATATACTCTATGAAATTCTCTACAAAAAACATATCCACAAATTCTGCGATATTCTAATTCGATTGTACGAGTTCTAATCGATACTTGGAAATTACTGTTTGTTATAGGTAAATACTGTTTGTATACATCTATACATGATTTTGATCTACATCTGACCAGATGGGTATACCTTGAGTGTTATACCAAACTAAAATGTATGATGATTATGTGATAGATTCAGAATATTAAGGTATCAAGGGGCCCTATGCTATTCGATGCAAATAATGAGATATGTACTCTAGCCTCCTAGAACTGAATTGGATTGCATTGGATAATCGATACCACCCATGCACCAGTACTTCCATTTCGAAATAACTCGTATCTTATATTCAACCAAAATGGTACTGTACACAATGTGAAGAAATTCTTCTTCTCGATTTTCTCATGATTCCATAGGAAGTCTCAGCAACAAACTACGTGTTCTAGACCAGTATAACCATTTATCGAAGATAGGTCTTCAAAATAGTTCGTCCGTTAATGTATATTTGAAATCACAGTGGTACCAACTTGGCGACCATAACATTCAACACTGCTTAACGTCGACAACAGTCGGGCACCAATTAAAAAATGCTCAATGAGAGGCCGACAAACCGATCTCGAGAGAAAGAATGTGTGCGGCGAATTCATACCAGCTCTGTTAGAAATCTTGAAGACCTAATAAGTACACGAGAAACGTCTAAGATTTAAATGCCTGACGACGGTGTACGCGGAAAGTAAAAGATAATAATTACAAGTAACTAGTTAACGAGTCCCTCGGTGGTTTTCTATTAATTAAATTGGAAGTACATTAGGTAGTATCGAATGGTTGGGTCTCGGAATGTTAACAAGGGGCAATATCGGATTTGCATCGTATTGAATATACATGAAGGGTGAGTGAGCAGTCGGAATCTCTATTAGTGCAGACACCGATGTCTTGTCTTCTGCGTAGGACTTGATGGACACCAAGGAGCAATTTACTTCAGGTCTCAATACGTTGGAAATACTTTGACGGCAAATATTTCATACCTGTTGAGTCTAGCCAATCAGATGCTTGCATTTGGACATGTTGCTATGACAACAAGCATTTTTTTCCGAAAATTAGGGGTAATTTTATAAGCTGTACGTTAATTTTTAACGGGTGTTGATTCACATACATATTTAAAATCGGGTTATTCTGTAAAAAATATATAAATGTAGTGATATCTCTGCAAGCTGTATGGCCTGTATGTTCATGTTCACATATATTAACATACCTGTTTATTCTGTAAAAATTGTATAAACGTGTACCCAAAATATGTTAAATGGGTAAAAATTAACATAAAGCTCACAGAATTACCCGTTGAAAGTTCTCATTATATATAGAAATGTGGCGATTGCAGATTTGAAAGAATAAAGTGTCTTTTATTAGTTTTATCAGTTTTATTAGTTTATTCCGGTATTTTTATTTCTAACAAAGACAGCGTTGGGATATTGAATCTTTACGTTCCTTTTGTTTGTGTTATTGGAGTGTTAGACATAGACATGGGTAACGAAGAGCAAAATTACAGAAAGTCAAGTTCGCGAACAAGTCGCCTTTTGTAAAATAGTGATAGTTCTAGTGGCATTTCCTGGAAAAAGGAGTTGAAAAGACTCTATAGTATATTGTGATCAACACAAGTTGAAACAGCAACCGATGTCGTGAAGGCAAAAGACGCATTTCTAGTCCTTCTCGAAATAATTTTGTGGTAGATAATTGACTGAAGAGGGTAGACATACTGGCAGAGAGATGGTTGAGATTTCAGGCAGGCTCCAAGGTATTGCTAAACAATGGTTCGATGGAAGTTCTAATCTTGATGATTACTTGTTCTAGAAATTGTTCAAGATAAGGGCACTCAGTTAACAGATTCCGGATGAGTATTCGATATATGCTATCATCGGTGATATTATCGACGAAGTGTTAGATTGGCAAACATACTGGTGGTTTCTAGAGAGCAGGAAGAATAGCTTGCTATATGTTGAGAGAGCATTACAATTTTTCCTCTACTCGCTCGAGGAAGGGATATCGACGTGGGCTGTGTGCGATGTGTCGCATTGCCAAGTGGTCCGTTAATGCGTCGGGTGGAGTAACAGGAGAGGCGCACAGTAGTGCATCTCTCTTGTTTATGTGGTATTATCATATTATTGCGTTTCTCGTTGGTCATTTCTGTCTTTATCCCAGATAAAAAAATTCCGTATTATTATGCCTAATTGAATACGATAGTAGTGTTGTATATAAACTATCAATGACTGCACTAATAACCAGTCATTTCCATGTGGTAGTCGAAGGGAAAATTTAAAATATGAAATAAGTGAAAACAAGATTTTTAATGCTTGTTTCAATTGGGGCAATAATAATAATAATAATAATCACTTTTATTGATAGTTAGTAGGTAAAAAACATGGACAGCGTTTACCAATTTGTTAGATGGGTGAGTACTTTCTTACGCTCAACTTAAAAAAAGGAAATGAATAATTGTTGAAGTCTACGAGAACGTCTCCGGTTTACGGAAAACGTTGCTGAAGGTTGTACGGAAAAATGTTGTCAGAAAGACCAGTCAACTCAGTTTGATTCGTAGAGTTGCATAATTCATAACAATATACAGGGCATAGTTTGAGGAGAATATCCGCGTTTCTCTGCAACTGCGGAAGAAGGCATTTCAACATTGACGAAACATGGTGGTTGGCACTTGACAAGGGTGGTGGAAGAATGCAGGATCAGTCAACTGTCAAAAAAAGTCAAATTGCCAAGCAAAGTATGTAGGTACACCTTCTCAGCCGTTATTGAATATTCCAGAAATTGCTACGAAGTAACTCTTCCTTCCTAGGGATGAAAAATATCACTTTCAATCTTAAAACTAGGGAGGGAAGGTGTTAGAAAAACTCTTTTAGGGCACTTTATTTATATACTCATTTGAAAGCAGGCCACCTCTCTAAAACTTTATTTATTATCCGATTCATAAGGTTTTTTTTCAATTGATAGAGCATAAATAGTTCTAGTTGAATGACATGAATTCGAAATGAAAATAAAAATTTCAAGGCCTACTTTGAATTAAAAAATCCAAAAAACATACTAGCAATTTTTTCAGATAGAATTTGACGGCACCACTGGAATCACGACGTTCTCAAGTGATTTATATAAAAATAACATAGGAATGTGTTCATGAATAAAAAGTTATATGGGAATGAAATTTGAAAATTATGTCAATAAATCATCGCAATCGATTTAGAATACTTCGAAATATATTTGGTCAGAATTTCATCAAAATCTGTTCATAAATACAAAAAATTATAAAATAATATAATGACATTTTCCTAAAATTCCACTAATTTCAAAAAACAGATTTCGATGAAATTCTCACCAAATATTTCGAGAAATATTTTGAATCCAGTGGTGTCAGAATTTCGATAAAAGTTCTAAAATTGAAGTGGTGGGTTGATCTATTGCAAAAATTTTCAAATTTTATACCCATATAACTTTTTCACTGATGTACGCGTTTTCACCTAATTCTCTCACATAAACCACTTGAAAATGTCGTGAATCCAATGGCGTCGCCAAATTCTATTTAAAAAAATCGCTAGTATGTTTTTTGAAAACTAGGCATTGAAATTTTAATTTTTATTTCGAATTTATGGCACTCAATTAGAACTATTAATGTTCTATCTATTGAAAAAAACTTCTGAATCGTATAATAAATAACATTTTTAGAGAGATGACCCGCTTTCAAATGGGTCACTCTGTATATATATATAGAAGAAGGGTAGTCGTTGTTGACTAGTTAGGTATGGAACTAGTAAATAGTGGGGCTTTGCAGCAAAATCAAAGAGTACTACTTTAAAGTTTGTCCAAGCTTTCGGAAATTTAATAAATCATTTCCATCATCAGGGATAATCTTTGTTGAGATTGTGAGAGGCGATGTTATTCAACAATAAGTGACACATTGTGCAAGATGAAAGTTGATATAAAACATGTAAAATTGGAAGGATGTCTTAAAATTTTTTGATAAAATACGTTACATTTAAAATTGTTAAAATTACTTTTATTTTGACCACACCAGGCCAAATCAATGCTCTTGGTTAGGAGAAGACAGACCAAGAGCATTGATTTGGCCTGGTGTGGTCAAAATAAAAGTAATTTTAACAATTTTAAATGTAACGTATTTTATCAAAAAATTTTAAGACATCCTTCCAATTTTACATGTTTTATATCAACTTTCATCTTGCACAATGTGTCACTTATTGTTGAATAACATCGCGTCTCACAATCTCAACAAAGATTATCCCTGATGATGGAAATGATTTATTAAATTTCCGAAAGCTTGGACAAACTTTAAAGTAGTACTCTTTGATTTTGCTGCAAAGCCCCACTATTTACTAGTTCCATATATATATTTCACCTCCATACGAATAAAACTATATCATGACTAGCCATGTTGGTACAACAAATCACATAACTATCGTGTTGAATCTGGAGACTTCATGAATATTGAGTTCAAATCTCGCGAACGCTACTAACTCCGCACTCGCAAGTGTTGTGTATTGATCACGCTGCATACTGTGTCGATAATAACAATAGGTGCGTTAAATTTCTTTAACGGTTCATCTATCTCAATCACTGTGCCAACGCCTGAACTATTAAAAATACAATTCGATTCGCCTCGGGTCTTTATAAGGTCAAAGATAAACAATTACTTGCAATTTTAATTCGATGCGACTACATGTGAACTGTTTTCATAACGGTTACCGTCCAGTACTTTCATCATTATCATACTAATCCGGTCAATATAGACATTTGAAATAACAAAAATTCCCTCAGAGCCAAATATTGGTGGGGAGCTGGGGTTTACCATTACATATAAATATTTAGCAATCCCCGTCGATCCTATGTGTGCCACAAAAGTTATACGGGGTCAAAGGTCGAAATTGAGGTTTTTTGGATTTTTCTCGAAAATGGTAAGCTTTATCGAAAAAAAAAAAACCTTAATCCAAAGTTGTAGAAGAGTCACCATTCCTGAGATATCGCGATTCTAAGAGTCACATTATATATGATATGCACACATTTCCACGCCACCTGTGAGGTAGTGTATTCGGCGCGTTTTTTTACCGTGATTTCCCCTGTAGGCCTACTCCACTAACTATCATGACAATTTCAGTATAATTTGAGGAAACAGTACCCGTCAAGTTCTACATATTACCTTATTATTGATATTGATTATTGATATTGCTAGTGATTATTGGGTTTATTGTTTCGATTTCTTTAGATATTTTAATCAGATTCATACTCTTGAAAGTCTACTTCAACAGTCATGTCTTCTTCGATTTCTACTTCTACCTCTTCCTATAAATTGTTCAAATGTGGCTGAGTCATTGGTCTCTTCATTAAAATCACAGGAATTTTCCTCTATTGTACTCAACTGGACATTTGAGCAAGACTGACCTTGACAATTGGTACACGCTGGAGAACACAGCAATCCGACTTTTTTACAACCACATTTGTCACTGCAACCTTTTTTGCAATTGCAAAAAATAGTGTTTTTCTGGAGCAGGTGGGAGTAAAGTTTTAATCGGTTCCAGAGTATTATCTATCAATTTCCAACCCCAGTCTTCTGGGTTCAGTTGATTGACTAGCCATGTTAAACTTGATAGTATACTTGATACAAGTGTTGAATAGTAGATGCCGATGTTGGAGGAAGGCATGATAGTTGCACTTGTTTCTTGTTTCGCGTATTTTTAAGTAGCGGTATTTATCAATGCAAGTAATTTTTTTTGGAGCTCCATAAACCGCAAGAAGAAAGCGATTTCCTTCCGTAATTATTGTTTGAGGTGTGGAATCAATTTCTGGAAATACTTTAGAGCAGTCAAATCCTTTTTTTCGAATAATTTAAATACTGACGTTTTGCCCCTTCTGTACATTGCTGACGAAGTGTCGTAGCCGGTTAACGCATGTAAAAATAAAATATTGTTTTGGCATTTGGGATAAGCAGATAAACTTGTTGAAGAATATATGTCTGTTAGCTATTGAGCCTTTCCAGGTTTCAGAAAATAAATAATTTTATCCATTGGAGTCCCTGAAAGGGGCGCTGAGTCATTTCAGCTATGGGAAATGGTTGAAGGCATATTTTAATGACCGATCCAGAAAAAGCCAAGATGTTCAGAGATTATTATCAGGGTGACTTCCAAACAACAGCTGGCGTAATTTCAGACAGAAAGCGGTTACTGGGAAAGCCAGAAAAAGATTACCTCCTACATCAACTTATGCAAAGAAAATTTCTCAAAGTTGATGACCAGCTCCGTGGAAATTCAACAATCATTAGCACTATGATCAACTGACTGCAGTGACCCCAGTGCCCTAAACGAGCGGAGATCGTCTCAATACTGAGGGTTGCCGCTAAAATATTCGGACAGCATTCTCCTGATAAAAATATTTGTTGACTGTGAGTAACAGATCAACCTTATCCCAGCGAAACAGTTCGGCTTCTGAAGAAGACATTCCACGCTCTGCCAGGTCGCTCAAATTGTCCACGGGGTGAGGGAGGGCTTTCAACAAGGATTTCAGTCATAATTCATGTTCCTGCTGGAAGGCATTGTCTTGAGGATGTTGAGGGTAGGTTTGCGTGAATATATGGGTAGAATATTTGACTCATACCTAATCGGCAGGACTGAGTCAGCACCAACGTGAGAATTGTTGAGTCTAGCTTCGCAATGTGGCTGGAGCAGGTATTTCACAGGGGTCGAGCTTATCTCCTCTCTCGTACTAGATTTAGTACCATTTACTACTGTTTGCCAATTAAAGCACGCCTTTCAATGCTAATGACACGGGAATAAATGCCAGTCGTTGTTCAGTAAGGCAACCAATGGTGGACTGAAAACTCACCTTGATTAGCGAGTCATACTCTATATAGCAAAAAACAAGATATTGTTGATTCCAGAAAAGATATAACTCATGAATTTCTCAAAGAATCACGAACACGTTAATTTATTTAGGTGATTCAGGGTTCTGGTCAGATAGATCAGTCCGACACCATGTGATACCTCGGGTACCAGCTGGACAGGCTGTTGAATGAACATGTCAGCTTGGCCTTCCATCGAGCTGCGAGCGCCTTCAAACGGACATTGCCGTTGATAGTGAGGGTATCCGAACTGGAATTGAAAAACAAAGTTCTTGTCCACAAATAAGTAGTAAGATCTGCATCAATATGAGCCTACATAGTGTTTTGCGGCTTCCCCAAAACTCACCAAAATGTTGGGGTTGGAAAGGAACCAAAGAAATCACTCCTTATCGTCACTAATAGTACATTCTGTTGAACGCATTGCGTGAGCTAGCCAATATTATAACGCTTGAAGAGTACATGAAAAGGGATTTCAAACAAGCTCTACAAGTACTTCTCACGAAAATTAGTTAACCGGCAACATCACATCAGTCAGAGTCCTTACAGTCAGCCAAGAAAGCATGGTGGCATTGGATATTATCAATGAAAATCCAGATAACCATCAATCGACAATAAACATAAAGTAATGCTATTTGATGAGCTGATGTTTAACTCAGAAAATAATCAGTTTTCCTAAATAACAAGGAGATGGGAGAGCCAATAAACAACTACTGACATGCTTACATGTCATGAAAACCCACAAAACATCGTAGGGCTCATCTCTGGACAGTCTTATCGTCAGCGATAATTCTAATCAACTCCAATATTTGAAAAAGGTTGTACATCTTGTCCACGTCTTATGTACATTAATTTGATGAACGTTTTTGAGTTTAGGTTACGAGGATGGTATCGACCAGAAAGGCAAGCAACCGTGAGAGCAGAATGAAAGACCACTCCGTCTTTCTCTTTCTTTCTCATCTCTAACATTGTTCTCGATTTGAGGTTAAATGCCAAACAATGAATTTCTCAAGCTGACCACGAATAGCCGCCTAGGATACTAGAAAGATAAAATTTCAATTCTTGTTGAAAACATCATCGAAACGATTTAATTTCGAAAACTATTATTTCATTACGAAAATTTCCTTCGAACTTGGTTTTCTATTTCTTACCAAGAGCTATTTCATTATCTAGATTGTGAGAGTTTTTATTTTATCAAAATGCTTTACGAGAATGATCTCAAAGAATTTGATGTTTGTGCCATTTCATATCTAACTTCCTGTCCATTCACCCATTCGAAAAACTTTCACGAGAACATGATCTGTACCATCCTGTATTTTATGAAAAAAAAACTATCGACACTCCAAAAAGAACATTTCCAATTTCTTTACGGGCACCTCGCTTGACAATCTATAATTTGAAATCGGCTATTATTTTTGCATAATTGGAAAAGCTCGAGGTTAAACGCATCGTTAGACCATCGACGCAATTCAATTTATTATTTATCCAATCAGTAGATAGGTACAACGAACTCGATATTCTCATTAAAAAACCTTTGTAAGTCTTTGATGGGAGGAGAAATTCAAAAGATAGAATTCACTAGCTTTCATTGGTCAACATTTGCAACACATGAAGAAGCAGCTATTGAATCAAATTTACAACCAAAACATCTTTAACTTTTTTCATGTTATAGTAGTTCCCACACTGCAAAGTTCAGAGAACATCGTCAGAGCTGAGGGAAAATAGATGGGAATTGGTGTATTTCTTAGCTTCGAAAGTAAGAACCATGAAAAATAGATGCATGGCATGTCTCCAAAGACAAATAGATGAGGGTTGATCTCGTCGGGTCACTCTTCTTGATGGGACCGCCAACGGTGGAACGATTGATATTTCAGACGATACAAACTTTAATGAAAATATCTATAAAACGGAGACATCTCGTCAACCTTCATGCGATGTTTAAGAGAAATGAGCGAGCTTGTAAGCAAAGCATTTGTTTAGGGGCTCCACTCCATACAGTATCGGAAAGTTTTCATCTAGGGTATGGTGGTTTTATGAGAGCGTGAAGGATAGCTTGCTATAATGTTGAGAGAGCATTACAATTTTTCCTCTA
Source organism: Chrysolina haemoptera (assembly GCA_958298965.1). Lineage (NCBI taxonomy): Eukaryota > Metazoa > Arthropoda > Insecta > Coleoptera > Chrysomelidae > Chrysolina > Chrysolina haemoptera. The sequence continues at coordinate 3,983,759 of OY282585.1, read as the reverse complement.
CTCGCTCGAGGAAGGGATATCGACGTGAGTTGTTAATTCGTCAGACGAGGCCACAGGAAAAGTTTCCGATACTGTATATGAAACACTTTTCCAGGACACGACAGTTCTGTGCTTTCTATACAAATGAGGGAAGGGTACTGAAGATCAAATTGTAAGGTTCCCATTCGGATTTAATCATTTGAAATTTTGGCGACTTGACGATTCATTTTCAAATAAATCCTGAGCCATGAAAAAAAATTATCGGTGGCTATTTATAGATTTTACACGGTTTTCACTACCAAATGGACATCATCGTCATTTGGAGGTGAGAAAGGTAAGTAAAAATAGGATAAACTTATCCATAACTTCCGCTAGAAACTTAAAAGCTTCCAAAAAAATAATTTGAATAGTCACAATTTTCAAAATATGATATATGATATCTCGTTTAGCTTTTGAGATTTTGGTGCTTTGATAAAAAAAATATTCCAAGTACTTTTTTGAATTTTAGTTTTTCTCCGCTCTGTTGATGAATTCGGAAAAATCAAGTTTAAAGGGTAGACAGAGTGCTTTGGGAGGTATTTTTTGTAAAAACAATTTCTTATCCATCCATTAGTTCGGGAGATTGGTATATCGATTTTTCTGTTTTAAATTAAACACACAATTTATATACATTGTTTGTAGAATTTTTGAAATAACCCCCGGACATTTGATTTGAGGACAAAAATTCAATCGCATTTTTTGTAGACTTTCCAAAAGCGGTCAAAAGTGTTCTTGGTGCATTGGAAACTGTCGATTCCGAATAATTTCGTATTAACAAAAATTCATTTTTTTTATTTTTAGAATTTTTCCTGTTTTTTGGTCACTTTAAAGAGAATATCAAATCAGTATGATTTGTTAGTATATTCATCTTCTAAAGATTGCATTTTTCAAAATTCAGTTTCGACCATCGATTTCGTTTTTATTCGTGTTTTAGAATATAGACATTTTTCGGAAAATTTCCCGGACAAACCAAATTATTATTTTGCGATCCTTTTCAGAAACTACGGACCTCTGATGGATATCGAAGTATATGTCGAGGAAATATGAAAATATCGAATCAATTCTCGAACCCGTATCGAGGTAAGTGGGAATTAAAAAAAAAACAGGAAATCATCGTAAAATTTTTCGGGGGATATGTTTGGCCTTACTATTTTTCTGGCTGAAAAAATATATGTTCAAATAGTAGTTTGACAAGTAACAGTAATATAGCTGGTGTCAGAAAATAAGTTTAGTTTAATAATTTTTTGGAAGCTTTAAAACGTCAAGCGGAAGTTATGGCCGGCGAAAAGTTTCTGGCAGTGTTCAATATCATTTTGTTATGGTATTTTTTCTAGGACCACATGAAAATATGCCTATTTTATGCGCTTTATCGATCAAGAAAATAGGCCGATTGTATACACTTTTTCATTTCTACATCGCGAGCTGTTCTGTAATGATCATTTCATTACAGGATATTGCATTTCCCAGGCCTTTCATGCACTACCATACTGTCATTTTTAATATAATTAATAATTTGACATTTCACATCAGTAATAACAAAATTCGTTTAAAAAAAAATAAGCAATCGAAAATGAGTAGTGATAGTGATAATTTCAATGAAGAGATTGATGATAATCGAAATCTACATTATCATATAGTTGACAGGAACAACTGTCTATTTCAGTTAATTTTAACGATTTATTATGTAGGCTATGTGAGCCTATATCTTATTTTTCCCAAGAAGACTCTTGGGATTCCACGAATTTTTTAATATTTTTGATAATGTAGGGGTAGTATTCTGATACATCAAAGATCATTATAAGTTTCCCGGTTTCTTACTTTCAGTAGAGAAATGATTTTTACAAGGGTAGGGAAAACAAAATTTTATGATAGCCTAAAATCATATATGTGAAAACATTATAGGAGATTACCTTTTTGTCTAAAAACATTAACTACATTTTTTGAAAAATCTACATTTCGATTACAGAAGTACGCCGACTTTGTAAGATCCACCAACTTTAATCTCAAAGGTTGTTACGAGATGGATGCAAAATTACCGATAATTGTCGAACCTCTTGTATCATTGCCAAAAATCCAATTACCCACTATTTTCTCTCAGGCACAGACAAAACCGTCAGTAGTTGTTGTATGCGAACAACTTTCCGAAATGCATATCTGGATGATGACCAAAGCTCCCTATCATTTCTTTCATTTCACATCGTTCGCATATATGCAATATACGATTATAAAAAGCAGTTTTTGCGAATCGAAATTGAATAATTATGGGTGCGGAATCGACAAAAAAATATAGAGGTGCACACGCGGATGGATGGCTGGCAGATAATTTGGGCATACAATGAACAAAATGATACGTTAGCAATGTGTGGAAACAAACGAGCCCCCGATTTAGGTTCACGACCGCATACCAATCGTACAGATATAGTTCAGGAAAAATGAGACAGCGTAAATATACAGGGTGGGGCACCGAAAACGAAACAGACCGAATATCTTCAAAACGCATGTGTTGTGAAGAAAATGCAAAAACACGTCGATTTTTAATCCAAGGGGGACATCTTCCTATCATAACCTCAACTGTCATACCTCTCCCCCCACCCCTTGGTCGCTATCACCCAATCAATTTGAATAGGGAAAGTACTAAATGTGACACATCATTAAAAAGGTAATTTCATAAGGAATTCAGCCATGTCAATTTTTGCTACCTAACTTTCTATTTTGGCGCCCTCTTGCGGGAAAAACAACTGTTCCGTATTCCAAATTATGATACTTCATTTGCAAGCTAATTTAACATAAATTCGGTGACAATGCATTATGGAAAGTTTCCAGAACGACGGACAAGATTTGAAATCTTGTCCGTCGTTCTGGATCCGCCATTTTGTTTTTTCCCTTAGAGTATAGATGGTTCTAGAACTTATTGAAAAATTTACTCGAATGAAGTTCTTGAATGTTCAATCACCAATAAGTGGGCATGAGGGTTGGAATTCCTGTAAATATCTGGAATATACGAGACAAAACCCTAGAATATCCTCGAAGCTTCGGGAAGGGTCTACAAGGTTCGGTAAAACCGAGAAATGAACCATAACTGAGGCCCAAAAAGTTATAGAACGCAATAAGAAGACACTCGAGTGTACTTATCGACAGTTAGAATACCACTGGGACATTGGAACTTTCTAGGAATTTCTAGAGTATGAGAGAGACAACTCTAGATTGCTCTCGAAGCTTCTGGGAGGTGCTAGAAAATTCGAGAAAACAGAGACTTTGGAAGCATCTTGAAAAGTCTGATAAAGAAACTTGAATGAATTTTTCTACCACCATACCATGAATGTGAGGGTAATTCCCTTGAAAAGTTCAGAATTAACACTTTTAAATGGATTGAGAAAATTCAAGGATAATGTGGAATGGACCATAACAGAGGCTCCGGAAAGTTCTACACTCAAGTGGAATTCCTGAAAATCAGCTACCCAGGTCGGGGCGTTGAAACTTTCTGGGAGTTTCTAGTGAAAACTCTAGGATGATATCGAAGCTTCTGGAAGTTGCTTGAAGATTCAAGGAACCTGTAGAATGAACAATGACATGAGTCTCCAGAGCTAATTCTGAAGAATTCACTTTCATGTGCGATGTTTCAAGAAAGGCCATGCTTTATCTCTGCAAACTTTCGACAACAAAATAACAATGAACTTTACTGAATTCTTTGCATTTGAAATTTCGTCTTCAACTCCAAAACGCGTTGAAGAAATAAGTTATAGCCAAAAAGGAAAGGATGAGTAGCACACAACTTATTTCCCATGGTAGTTTCTGAGAATTACAATACATTTCTTGAGCAATTACTCTGACTCGTACCGTGCTACAATCAAGATCGTACACCATAGGATTTCACTATACTGAGGTGCCATTGAGAACGAAGATTCACTTACACTTATTAATTCGTGTTTCACGGTGGTCCATCGTACCGATAGAAAGAAGTACCGCGACTTTTTGGTCAGAGTAATCGATTGATTCGAAGAATTTTCGATTTAACATGTTGCCAATGCTATTTTTCTCATTGGCATGTTGTAGAACACATATAAATCTGGTGGTCCGTGGAAACATCAGGGACGCTTTGAAGAGGATTGCCTTCATCAAGAATTTTCAAACATACATAGTCTGGGAGTGATGACCCATCCGCAAGGTATTTTTCATGATTGGTTGAAAAATATTTTTTATTTCTTTGATATGCATACTTGTCAAGATCACAATACATCTTTGAATTTCTTATTATTTATGTCATATTCTCCTGTTAAGAAAATTTTGGTATTTTTTAATCAGATTTGGCTATTATTTGAAATTTTCAGACAATACAGCAAAGAATTTTATATGTGGTTTTTCCCATGAAGTTTCAGAAACTTTAATAGTACAAACTTTACTGGCGATGTGGACGGAGCAGAACCAATATGGATGCTGAACGATTCAACATTTTGATCAATACGTTCACAGAAACTTCACAAGGTACACACATGCCAAGAACTACCGAAATCATTCCCTTGGAAAAAAATTGCGGAGAGAACGAAACCTGGGAAATATTCATTGAACGATTAGATAACTTTTTCACAGTAAAAAACTCCACTGGCACTGTGGACGAGAGATTGAAAACAAGAAAAAGGAATGGTTGATACATTCTATGGGAGAATCAAAATCAAAATCTTATCAAACGTTGGTTACATTAGTAAAACAACATCTTCATCCTTCACCTAGCAATATCACAGAACAGAACCGTTTCACCAACAACCAGAAGGTGAATCTATAGCAGATTTTTTGGCAGACTTGAAAATATTATTTAAAAATTGTGATTTCAAGTTATCTTCCTGTAATGCGTCTACTACTGACGACCATTTACGACAACAATTAATAAGTGGATTGAGAAATGCGAACTGGTTAGAAAAGTTAATTCAATTAATAGAACATAATAATTTTTTAACTGGTTGCATCAATACTACACGATCAATGGTGGCAGCTCATAAAGACTCTAAAGAAATTCAATCCATGCAAGCTAAAACATTTTCTATCTAAATCAACTGAAGCCGTATCAAAATCAACAGAAGCAGTATAACAGAAAGAGTCAATTATAGAAGACCAACAACACAGACTTGACAGGAGAGAGTAGGTATTTTCGATATTGCGAAAAATGAAAAATGTAATTTTTTTGTAATATCTAACAGAAAACAACTACTTCCCCGGCTAAAGCCACGCTGGACATTGAACTACATCTGATACATATTGTGGAAAGACTTTAACTGAGAAGAAAAAATCTGGAAGTGAAAATTCGCAATTTCATTCAGATAGTTAATTTTTTTAATTATCCCTAGTTTTCATAGGAAATTCATTAAGTAAATTAGATAAGGAGAATGTAATTAAAAAATATCACTCACAGGAATCGTTCATTCCATTGAAGCAAGGCAAGGCTTCTCTCGCATTTAATCCCCAATAAATTTTGTGTTGACGAAATTCAACTTCGCTTTGCCAAGCTCATCAGGAGCAATTATTCACATCAAGGATGGAAATACTTAATGGAAATATTTTTTCTGCTTGAAAGTTATTTTATTGATTCCACAACAGATTTTATGAATATCCTATTCATATTTTCAAACAAAAATCAAAGTTTGTGAACATATTCTTACCAAATGTCTTCGGTGCGGTCGTTAGGGCCTTCTATCGAAAGTTTGAATGAAAGCTAGCAATAGAAGCTCAGTTTCTTCATCAGAAAAATCAAGATTTAAAACCGAAAATCAGGTGGACTCAGTTACAATATCAGAGATCATTCCTGAAGAACATATCAAAGAAAGAAGCCAAGATAACAAATAATACTACGTTTGGGTTTTTTTCACGCATTAGTAGAGTCGCATATAACTTATGGCATAGTTGCTTGGGGAGCAGTCGGAAAAGCCATACTCAATAATTTAATGATAGTACAGAAAAAACTCATCAAAATCCTATTTTGTAAATCAAGCCGATACTCTTCAGATCTTCTTTACTCTGAAACTGGGATCTTGGACCCAAGACAGTTATTTTTCCTGAACCTGAATGTCGAACAGCATAAAACTAAATCTACTCTGAGAATAAATGAACACCAATATAATACAAGACTGAAACATAACACTTACATACCTCCACCAGCTTCGAAATCTATTGGGCAGAAGAATTTTAAATTTTTAGGCCCGAAACTTTACGGCCGCCTTCCCCAACATACCTCAGAATTGAATAATCTCAAACAATTCAAAAATAAATTGAAAGACTATATCAAATCATCTTCGCGATAATATATGACATACCTACATGAACAAATCGAATGCCCCTTCATGATATAGTAACTACTTCAGTTAAAGACCAGTGTTCTTTTATTCAATGTATATATATATATATATATGTATATATATATATATACTTATTCTTTTCTGAGATATATTGGTTTGTGTGTTTTTGTGTGGCTGTGTTGTTCGTATAGATATCCGTGCTGTATATATTTGTATATTATAAGTAATGATATTTCAAGATACTTCTGATATTCCCATGTACTTTTACCTTCACTCTTTTAATTATTATCTACCTTGAATCTTATACTTTCAATTTAGATTAATTCCGTTTAGTATTTATATTTATTACCCTACATCTTTTCGACCTATTCAAGAATTAAATTTCTTAAAGGTTTTCCCATTTTATTGTACATGTATTAGGTTAGTTTATGTATTTTATCTTGTAACGGATTTGTTTGTTTGTGCAATAAAATATTTTATTATTATTATTATAGTCGCTTCAGAGAGTGATATACAGCAATTAAACTGCCCCTGTCCCCACTGTCCCAAATGCGTTTTCATTAGTTGCATAGAAAATATCATCGCAATAACTAATGCAGCTGTACCTATATTGAGAAAGATTTTTTTAGCGAATTCTCAATGGAGTTGATAAATGGTGCGAATTAGTTAATTTCTGTAATATGTTAGATGATAGAACACAAGAAAAACTATACACTGGACTGAATTTAATATTAAACGAATTAATTGGCAACATATTCATGAACACCTCTCTATCTTCGCTTAGTCGTTTCTGTCACGTATGGCTCTGTAGTCCGGTGGAACAAAGGCCAACAAAAAATGGCCCAGGTTAAACTTAACGGACTACCGAGACAAGCGTGCCTGGCGATTACTGGGGCCATTCGCTCCACGCCAACGGCAGCAATGGAAGCTCTTCTTGGACTACTTCCTCTCCACATAGTTCTGGAGAGAGAGAGGCAAGATGGGCAACATACAGACTCTACCAAGCGGCCATTAGTCTACCGCAGGCATGTGTCATGGGAGGCAGCAGCATGCTGGAAGGCATAATAGCTCACAACATTCTGGGAATGCCCTCAGACATCATGCCTAAAACCACTAACCTCAACATGCCCTACACCGTGGTCTTCCCTGAAAGAGAAGACTGGGTTCGGAATGAAACTGACCTATGTAGGGCAAATGAAAGGTGGTTCACCGATGGTTCCAAAACTTTGGAAGGTGTCAGAGCCGGAATATATGGTATGAACCCAGTAGTGAAACGCTCATTCAGTTTGGGTAAATTAGCCACGATATTCCAGGCAGAGGTATATGCCATTGAAATGTGTGCAAGGGAGCTGGAAAACCGACACCTCACACGAAAAACAATAAAAATATTATCAGATAGTCAAGCAGCATTGAAAGCGCTTGAATCCAACTGCTTTAAATCCTGAGCAGTATGGAACTGCAGAGACACCTTGAACCGACTAGCACAAGGCAACAACGTTACCCTAGTTTGGATACCAGGTCACACGGGCCTAGAAGGAAACGAAATAGCGGACGCCCTAGCAAAAGGGGGGGGCGAAACAACGTTCACTGGGCCAGAACCGGTCATCGGTTAAGCATATAGCACTGCCAAGAATGCTACAACCGCTTGGGCAGACAATCAAAGACTTGAGTATTGGTTCAGTCTACCAGGACTAGCCCATTCCAAAGCATTTATTGCTTGTACAAGGAAAAAACAGGACTCTGACAAACTTCTAGAACTCAGTAGAGCACATCTCAGAGTTATAGTAGGTTTGCTCACTGGCCACTGCAAACTCAAACACCACATGCATAAAATCGGACTTGCACAGGATGCAGAGTGCCGTCTATGCATGGAGGATGATGAAACGGCTAAACACATCCTGTGTACATGCCCTGCAGCGGCCAGAACCAGATTTTCAATATTTGGCAATACAAAAGTAAGGCCAGAAGATCTGGTAAACTGTTCTCCCAATATGTTACTCAATTTCGTTAAGAGATTGGATATACTGGGAGAAATATAACCATAGGGTGAGCCACAATAGGCCATTGGCCGCAGTGGAGAGCCTGATATGGGCTCACTCACATTTAAACCTAACCTAACCTAACCTAACCTTCTATCAATTTGGTCTACAGTATTATAACTAACATTGCGAAACTATAGATAACTATATATGGTAAGTGTAGCTAGGATTTTTCAGTTACCACTTGCGTTGCAACGTCTTTCCCTGTTGTTCTTCGTGAGATTGAAATAAGACCCACCGTGAATAGTATTGTTATAATAGCGGCAAATATGACAGACAACCACCTCATCCTCTTTCGCATTTTTTTGTGTGACACATAAGGTTTAAATAAACTTCACAAAATTTGAGTGGGTCTATTACCCAACACCCTATCTTTCACTGTTGTTTTTTGTGAGATTGAAATACGATCACCGCTTGTGACCACGCATTTCTTGCTCGCATTCCACGATGGAAATCACCGAACAATCATTTTGGAGTACCCAATAATTAACGAAAGTACATTGTACACCGTGTCCTCATTTGCATGCTACATACTCATACACATCGTAATTCTTCCTAAACACAAAACCTGAATCTGGCTTGACATGAGTTATAACGTTATTACAAGTGAAACAATGCCAAATGCCGATCTTCTTATCTGGCCAACATGACTCGTGAAAATAAATAAGTCGATAAATTATTCGGAAAAATGCGAGGCCAAAATTATTTTATAGCTTTTAATGCATTTATTATGTTCCTTCGTCGTTTAACTTCCATGGTCGTCATTTATTTAAAAACCTTATCTGATGCAGTTGAATAGTAATATTTGCGATTGTCAAACTTATTTTCAAGGAAACAAACAATCTATATAGCAAACTCCCATAATTGTCCACTTCGATAGATTTTTTTCAGAAGAAGGTAAATTCAATGATGTTCAGACAATCACAATATTTGGTCATTTGGTCTTCAACTTTCCCAATTGAAAATATGAAATGCAGAAAGTCTTCTCTTTGAATCAATCAACTGAGATCAAAAGAGTAATTGATATAAATAAATATCCAAGGACATCACATTTTTATAAAACTAAAGTATACAAAATGGAAACTCTTCATCCTTCTTATTAATTGAATCAACTGAGGGTAAGTATTGTTATGAAAAGGTATTATATAGGAGTAGTAGAGAAAACAATATTCAATTTCCAAAAATCATTTTAAAAAAATCACCAGAAAGCCAAGCAGATAGAGATACTATATATCTGATAGGAAGTTTCTTAGCTTATCAACAAATACAATTGTTTTATTTAAAACCAGTCACAGACTCAGCAATTCAAAATTCAGTACCAAAACATCAGAGTACGATGCCAGTCTTCGCAGCGTACAAAAACCAAGAATATGAGTATTTCCTGAAAGGAATTGTATGTTGCTAGAATAAAACACCTAAACAAAGTTATTAACAAACAAAAACAACTCCTAAAGGATAGAAAAAAATAAGGAAAGGTAAAATTTTAATAAAATTATGTATCAGACAAAATTTAAATAAAAACACTTTGTACATCAAACTTGTTAGATAGTCAATCATAAATAGATTTTTGTATAGAAAAAACGAAAAAAAGGGAAAGTTGAAAAAGTCATAGGAGCAACTTGATGAAAAAAACGGAAACTGTGAGAAAATGTGGAAACTTTATTTGAATAAAATATAGAAAATTTACTTCTGATAGAAAAGAAAAAACCTAATAGTTTCAGTTTATTGTAAGGAAATAATAAATAATAAAAAAGCGATCAGAAGTGCGGTGAAATTATGTGAAATAATGGAAACCGAAACAAAAGAAATAGGAGAGAAACAGCGAGAGACGCGAAAGTTTTTTTTTGGGAGCTCAGAAAATTATATCAAAATTAACCAGAAAAGAGCAAATCTATGAAAAAAACCTTCCATGTATTGAAGAAAGTAATCCAAATATAAATATTACTTACCAGAAAGATGATAACATGCACAAATCACAACTGTTTGAAAATATTCTTGATGACATCTTTTTTTGGAATTCTACCTGAGAGATCTTCATGTTCATGTTCATGTTCATTTACGATTTTTTCCCGTACATTTCTACATTAACTGGCTCTTATGGCAGCTTTGGAAGAGAAAGAGGTATGAAAGATACTATCATATGAAAACCTGTTCACTGGACTTGGGGTAGCTCCCAAAAAATCATTGATGTGGAGAAGGAATAGTGTTGTTGCTAGAATGGATCCCTGCGGAACACCAGCATTTATTGGTAGAGTACCAGATGATAATCCATCGACAACCACGTGGAGAGATCGGTCTGAGAGGAAGCTGGGGAGGCAAGCCATAAGATAGAAGTTCGGCTAGGAGTCCTGCTGCCAAATATGTGAGACATGATCTCTGATGCCGTAAACCATATTGTCGGACATTGATAATTCCTGAGCGTTCTAGATATTTCATAAGCTCGATGTCGATAGCTTTTTTCATGACCTTCGAGATAACAGATAGTAGTGCGATAGGACTGTAGTTGCTGGGAAGGGTCTTTTGTCGTTTTTTTGGGACTGGTTGTACCTATTGCAACTTTCCATTTGTACGGAAATACCCCCAAATTATAAGAGAGGTTGAATAACTTGCGAAGAACTGATGTTGGTTCGGGAACACATTTTTTGAGAACGATCGGAAACATAATTTCAAGCATATGACTGTCAATGGGAATAATTTTCTGGGCTTGTTTTCCCGATGAATCCCATCGTAGAATTTGCAGCAAACATCTTTGCAAATATATTGGTTCTCTCCTGAGCGTTCGTTGCTTGTGTTCCATCTTCCTTGGTTAGGGGAGAAAATGAGCTGGAAGTCAAATTTCTTCCAACAGCTTTGGCAAATAACCGAAAAGAGCTGGACCAGTTAGGATACTCAACGAGCTTTGATCGTATCTTGGCGTTGTAAGCCTCTTTTGAAGATTCGATTGTCCCTTTGCAGATATTTTTTGCTTCAACATACTCCGGTTAGCTAAGATGTGTCTATGAGAATTTGTCGCCATCACACCCGATAATGGCTATAGATGTTGAAAGCCGAAACGTCGTGACTCGGAAACTGCAGATAATTATTTGTTTCTGAACAATGGAAGTCCAAAAACTGTTTACATGAAATCAATCAAATCAATAATAGTCAATCAGAACAAGCAATAATGACGACAAAATGAAAGTTCTATGAGGCAACATAATAACGGTGCAGTACTTTCCTCCCCTATCTCTAACGATAGCCTGCATCCTCCTGGGCATACTCCGCAAAAGGTCTTTGATGGTTTCTTGTGGAATTCGATTCCATTCCCCCTGTGCAGCAATTCCTAATTCTGCAATTGAGTTAGGAGCTGGATTTCGTGCTCGTATTGGTCTTTTTAGGATGTCCCAAATATGTTCTATGGAATTTGCGTCAGGACTGTTTGGTGGCCACTCCACTGCCTCAAGTCCAATAACTTCAAGATACTGGATAACTGTTCTTGCAGCATGTGCAACCAATGAAACCGCCGTAAGGTGAAACATGCTCGTCAAGGATGTTTTGTATGTACCAGTAAGCATTCATTCTTGAATTCACCTCTATAAGCTCGGTGCGACTGTCCCAACTAATACCACCCCACAACATAATGGAACCGCCACCAAAGCTAACGGTATGTACAAAATTACATTCTTCGAAACGTTCTCCAGATCTTCTGTATACTCGACCACGTCCATCTGGTTCCCATAACTGTATTCTTGTTTCATCTTTGAAAGGAATATTCCCCACTGATGTTAATTCCAGTTGACATGGGCTATGGCAAAGATTTGTGACGTGGGAGAAGCAGGGTGTTTTGGATTTGAACCAACTTCTTTTGGTCTCCTTATTATTGTTTTGACACTTATATTAACTTGTCTTGTCCTCAGTAAATCATTTCTGAGATTCGGAGAAGTAAGCGAGCGATTTCGCAAAGATTGAATTTTCTTACATCTCTTACGTCCTTGACCAGGTCGCCTTTTGTACTCCCCAGTCTCACTGTATCGCTTTACAATACGAGAAACAGTCGACCGATGGATATGCAATCTCTGCGCAATATCTTTTTGTCTGCATACCTCATTGACTAAAGTATCAATTTTAACACAAACTAGTTCGCTCAAATGCGGCATCTCACTAAGAAAACTTCAAAATCGAGACATAAAGTACTCAAAATGTCATTCTGACAACTGTAACGTTCTTTTTTCCTTAACAGGACAAAAAGGCCGGGCGTTACTATGGCGCGGCGGTTGTTGAGCTTACTCTGTTCTCTCTAACAAGAAACGACTCAAAACTCAACAAGTGCCTCGGGCGCCAGCTTATTTAAAGTGGTATGCTCCACTTCTCCCTAATTCAATTCGGAGGGAGGCCCAGGGCAGCTTCAGATGGAGATACGGTATTCCAGGGGTCAAATAAGGTGTCTTAAGACCAAAAGCGGTCAAGTGGTTGCAGGCTTTAATTGCAACACTTGAATTTCATGAAATACCGGCTGCTTTGCTTACTTGGTTACTTTCAGATGTCTAGTAAACATATTAGTTGATACGGTAACAAAGGCAACATTTATTGTTGAAGAACCGAATGACACATTCTATTCAAATGTTAGACATCTACGGAGACAGGTATGGATATTGATAACTTAAGTTTAACTAACGTAAAGAAAAGGGTTTTTTAAGGAGACAAGTTCTGTACGGTTAGCGGGTGTCTGCACTTTGCAGGTGTGTCCGGTTTGTAGAGAGACGGAACGGGTGTTTCAATCAGGCTGACTTGTGTCCGGAGTGATTTAATCAATTTACCAAAACACACGGTATATGCCTGGGGCTTCGGAATATCGGTAACTGAGACGAATGTGCTCCGACTAAACCATTTCACAAATAAACAGTATTATTTGTTGCAGGCAAATTTTGGACAGGATGATTCCCTCACCGTTTTCATAAATTCTCGCGTTCGATGTCCGTCCGGTGGGCAAACAACGCCTTAGGGACACCGAAATAAACAATACTCGCTTAACACCTTCTCCTGCCAGCGGGCAAACAACACCTTGGGGAGAAGATTGAGTTTTAATGAAAACGACGGTGTAAGGAATCTACCCTGTTTGTATACGAGGTTTTGTTAACAGGAAAATACACAGATGTCCCAAATATACTAATTATTCAATAATCCTATCCCTCCTGATTTGAAACACGTAGTAAATCTCAAAAGTTCAAAACAATACGGGAGAATATATTTCAATTGCTTACGGTTTTATGTACGATGCTACGGCTTGCGGGTCGATTCGAAAACACCCGGCGGACTATATGGAATTGTCGGGATCACTTCGAAGTTAAACGGTGCACTTAGCAAAACGGATTTTAAACTTCAATTCGACACAAAATCAGAAACGCGAAAAGACAAGCGGAGACAGAGCCTCGGTCTGGATGATCAATTTCAAAAAGCCCCGTGGCCAAAGGTATTTATAGTTTTCTGGTCGCCTACGCAGTATGACGTAGATAATGGGGTGAAAAACAAAAAAATCTGCTCTGACTTTTTAAGATATCAAAAACATGAGCTACAAGAAACCGGAGTTGGAAAACTATGTAAAAGTTAAAATTTTTAACACACCCCAAAAACTAATCAGGTCGCGAAAAAAACAATGGGACGGGAATTCTTGGTGAAGCCAAGAGGCAATGTTTCATACAGAAAAGAATTGAATTGAACGGAGATTTTTAAATAAATCTACAGGGCGGGTAGAGATTGTACGAATGACGATTTCAGAACTTGTCACCCTGATAACAATGTTTCCTAACTTACTTAACATAATAACAATAAGAATATTAGAGTGTAATAATACGAATAATTCTAGGAAGGTTACAGGGTGACCCAATGAAGCAGTCTCAGCTGAAGGCCTTATATAATAATACGGACAATAAAGTGGTTCAATGCACCCCAGATAGGGTATAAAAATATGCTTCGTCAAAGTTTGTAATTTGTACCATTATTTTACTTATTCAGCTATAGCAACTGAATGGAAATTTGACCAGGTCATCATAAAAAACCACTCGAATTGTAACTCAACCTCAGAAATTCTTCCAAAATTATCGTGACTCATCACCGCTTAACCGAAAAATAATAATCTTCCGTCCATAAAATCGCCAAACCTATAATTACATCAGTATCGTATATAGTCCATATTGAAATAGAGCGACGTAAAAAGCCTAAGGGGTGTGTCGAAACACGAGACGAAGGAGTTAACGTTGGTGCGACGATCTGGTTATAAATCAACCCCTCGAGAGAAAAGAAGAAGAATATCGCGGATGCTTCCTTGATGTTGCTTTCGCGTACATCATCCATGTGCTTATGAGTCGGATTGGGATCTTCTGAGAGATAATTACAAGGTACTTGTGAACGTATGGACGCAATTAAAAGTTATCATATATCTGCCGATTGGGTAGGAGCAGCGGTAATGATTACTTCTGCAATCAATGAGCTAATGAATGGCGAAGCCGAGGAGAACACAGAAGAGGAGACAAATTAAATCATTCTTCATACTGGAATATGGTATGAAGAGATAGTGGAGAACAATAGGTACAATAACTAATGATGAAATTAAAGGATGGACCTACAGAAAGGAAACTGATTCATGTCGGGTATTTGTACCTATCCAAGGAAATTTTCATATTTTCCTTGGACATGTATAATATTCTCTGTGATTTTTTTTTTGTGCCAGAACGGTGAATCATCTATACCTGCTGGAAAATCTAGAATGCCGTATTTGTTCTGAAGATGATGAAATAGCAAAGCATATACTTTGTGGCTGACCCGCCGCGGGCAGAGTCAGGTTTTTTATCTTTGGCAGAGCATCACTCTCGCTAACTGTTTTAAAAAGGTCATTCATCGGGTGAACTTCATTTTAAAACATTAACAGATTAAAAGGGCTGGGCCAGGATTAACCTGGATAAAATAATTCAAATAGAACATGTCTGTTTGAATGTTCCTTATGGAATAATAACAATAACTCACGATGAAATTTGTTCCTATCCAAGAATATTTCCATATTTTCCTTGCACAGGTACAATATCCTTCGTGATTTTTTTTATGCCAACCAAGGAATACATGAAAATAATTGGCTTACTGTCAGTTGTGTCAGAACGGTAAATCATCTATAGCTTCTGGGACAAACTACTGCATACATGCATTTAGCATTTTTTCAAGTGTTGCTGAACGATCATTGGATACTTGGACTGACAAGAGTATCAGACTTCAGGCATAACTAACCAAGATTGTTACATTCCAAGGCATTCGTGAATCTTTCTATCGTTGCAATCCAGTAGAAATGACTCACGTTGTCCAACAGACAAACTTACTGGCCTCTGTCGTCTGAATCACCACATGTCAAGACTAGGACTGTTGGAAAATCCAGAATGCCGTATTTGTTCTGAAGATGATGAAACAGCGGAGCATATACTTTGTGGCTGCCCCGCCGCCGACAGTATCAGGTTTTTGATCTCCGGCAGAGCCTCACTCTAGTCAACGGACTTATATTTCATATGTCAACAGACTTATGTTTCATATTTCATAACAGTTGAACTAGACTTCCAAGATTCAGTTCTGATATTATAAAACGAGA
This sequence comes from Chrysolina haemoptera, assembly GCA_958298965.1. Lineage (NCBI taxonomy): Eukaryota > Metazoa > Arthropoda > Insecta > Coleoptera > Chrysomelidae > Chrysolina > Chrysolina haemoptera. The sequence goes on along the minus strand of OY282585.1, from coordinate 3,967,812 downwards.
TTTACCATGGAAATAACTGGAAAGCTTGTGAGTCATGGACGTTCAAATGACATTCGGCAAAATAAAGAAGATCATACTGCTGGTATTCTGAAAACTTGGCATGATACCAACCAACTTTGATACAAACTGGTATGTTATATCAATTACGCGACAAGTAAAATTTTTTTTTTTCAGAGGTTTCAGGTTCCTCACGCTTTCGTTTCGTTTCGTTTCTTCCGTTGAGCATATAATATATTATACATATGCTTACATCGTTTCTAACTTCGACAAATCAGATGGATGATTATTTTTGAGTATTGGTATAACTCAAATACATTAATCATTCGAGGATTTCTTTAAAAAAAAACACATAAAATATTTCGCAGAAACTTTCAAAATCGATGGAGTCAAGCAGAATGCAAGTACCTATAATGTCAATCAGTGATATACATAAATACATATTGAAATAAATAGACCTATTTTCAGAAAGAAATACTGCAGTGATATTCTGGTTCTAACATGCCTACCTTAGGAACGATCAAAGATGCGACAGGAAAGAAAAATTTCTTGAAGTAAGCCATAATACAGTGTGTCTCACTTTTCATGGAAGCACCCCCGTAACTTCCGTAATTATCGAGGGAGAATAATGAAACTCTCAGGACTGGAGGAAATGATGAAAATGCATCTACCGGTTGAATGACAATGGCCTAAGTGATATACACTGCCCGCCAGTCGCGATGGAACACTCCAGTTTTACGGTAAATCATATTAGGGGGCAAAACAGAAGCAAAATTCCGTCAGATTCGTGATCAGGACCCCCAAATTATTACAGATACACCTTTTTCCTGAAAAAAATTTAGTCCTGAAAAATCTGAATTTGTCAACCTTTTCATGGAAGCACCCCCGTAACTTCCGTAATTATCGAGGGAGAATAATGAAACTCTCAGGACTGGAGGAAATGATGAAAATGCATCTACCGGTTGAATGACAATGGCCTAAGTGATATACACTGCCCGCCAGTCGCGATGGAACACTCCAGTTTTACGGTAAATCATATTAGGGGGCAAAACAGAAGCAAAATTCCGTCAGATTCGTGATCAGGACCCCCAAATTATTACAGATACACCTTTTTCCTGAAAAAAAGTTAGTCCTGAAAAATCTGAATTTGTCCCACTTTTCATGGAAGCACCCCCGTAACTTCCGTAATTATCGAGGGAAAATAATGAAACTCTCAGGACTGGAGGAAATGATGAAAATGCACCTACCGGTTGAATGACAATGGCCTAAGTGATATACACTGCCCGCCAGTCGCAATGGAACACTCCAGTTTTACGGTAAATCATATTAAGGGGCAAAACAGAAGCAAAATTCCATCAGATTCGTGATCAGGACCCCCCAACTTATTACAGATACACCTTTTTCCTGAAATAAATTTAGTCCTGAAAAATCTGAATTTGTCAACCTTTTCATGGAAGCACCCCCGTAACTTCCGTAATTATCGAGGGAGAATAATGAAACTCTCAGAACTGGAGGAAATGATGAAAATGCACCTACCGGTTGAATGACAATGGCCAATGAAAAACTGCATTGACTTTTATCGAGTATGTTAGTTCAATATGAGTTTTGGTCAGATGTACATTGACAGTTACAGCTTGAAATATTTGCTGCGACAGGGTGATTCATGAATAATTCACAATACGTTTTTCTAACACTCAATAATTCAATATTTGAAGTTAATACTTATTACTCTTATAAAGGGTGAGCCATACAGCAAACTGCCAAATATAATTACGCTTGGAAATTATCAAAAAGAGAACGTGCAATTTTTTACTTACATGTACGAAGCAAAGGGATGGTGATTTTTAATTTTCCATGAAAAATGGAACAAACTCGGAATTATCGGGAATTTGGTGTACCTGTAATAAGTTGGGGTCCTGATCACGAATATGATGGAATTTTGCTTCTGTTTTGCCCCCTAATATGATTTACCGTAAAACTGGGGTGTTCCATCGCGACTGGCGGGCAGTGTATATCACTTAGGCCATTGTCATTCAACCAGTAGGTGCATTTTCATCATTTCCTTCAGTCCTGCGAGTTTCATCTTTCTACCTCGATAATTACGGAAGTTACGGGGGTGCTTCCATGAAAAGTGAGACACACTGTATATTCATAAAGTTTATTTTTTCTAGTGAAGCCTACTTTGACAGGAGTTTTATCAACTAAAGAAGACATGAAGCAAAAGGCCAGAGAATTCAATCACTCATTTTGCTAGGCTGGACAATCGAAGAACTACGTTGAAAACTGAAGATTATATAAGGGTGCTTTGAAGTGGGTTACACTGTACATATATGTATACACATAATATGTACGATTGATGGAACAATTCCGTTCATTATACAGACATCGTTTTGGCAATAAACAAATTCTATAATATTGATAGCAACATTCTGTAAAAGCCTGCGTTTTTGGTATTTCAATAGAACAATTTTTTCACCTGTACAGAAATTTCTTTTGCTATTATGAAACTGTCCTGTCCATCGAAAGAAATATTCTGTTCCAATTACGATGCACTTCCGAACAAAATTTAACAGAACTATCAGTTCACATATACATAAGTAATCTTTAATTTAAGAAAAGCATCCTGTAATACCTAAAGGAATATCTTTTGTACAAATAAAATATTCTGTGATGTTACAGAATTCTACAAAATTATTTTTTCTAGTGTACACTCCTATCTGTTGATATGATAAACAAATTATTTCACAACGCAATGAACTTTCTGTAGAAATACCGAGTGTCTCTAGATATTGAATAAGCGCACTTGGGTATTTGAAAGAAATGAATTATACGATTAAAAGAAATTTTCATTGGCGCTATAGCGAAAGAACTTTTTCTAGCATGTCAAGTATTTTTTGTTATATTTACCTGGTATTTTCTTTCTGTGAATCCAACCAGTTACATGTGACCTCGCAGTCTATCTACCGGGGGCAACCCATAGTCGAACCGGGGCGGTCACCAAAAGCGATAAATAACCCCGATAATGGGCAGGTAGGCAAATAATAATTCCACGGCTGCATTGTGTTCCACGGATTATTTATACTCATATTTATTTACATTGTCACCAAAATCGAGAAGGCGCTGCAACGCGGCGGCGTGGATTTATGACCGTCCGCCGGCCAGATGAGGACCGTGTACGAGTGGGTTTTATTTATTGAAAATTTTCGGTGGGAGGGTACACCCGAATCGAATTTACGATCGCCTACCGAAATTATTCCGAGAACTGTGGGTTATCGGAATGTTTGATGATTAGCAATATTCAAGTCTGTAGACTGAAACACCCAATAGTCCGCAAATGCTGGGTTTTGAATCCGGACTTATTTTGCACGAATTGTCAGAATTTAAATAATTCAAGTTGTTTTTCTAAACAAATATTCAAAATAATAGTCAAAACACGTTGGACGCCAGTTTGTATAGAGTTCATACAGAGTGCAATGCCTTTCGTTTGAAATTCATGAATTTATCTACGGCCACTGCAGAAAATAGGCAAAAACACACGACTCACAGCCTCAGTAAATAGCTCCTTACGCAGGGTAAACAAATCGCACAGTTTTCATAAACAAAACGATATATCTCGGAAACAGTTCAATCGATTTGGGAGAAATTTTGTATGTAGAAAGGGTTTTGCGTTTTAATTTTATTTATATAGGCGTCTTTCTTGTAAAAATACCATTTTACTGATAATAATAATAATAATAATGATAATTTTTGGATCTCGAAAACGGCTTTGGATCAAACTTTGTATTTATTAAGGTATTGCTACTCAAGTTCATCTGTATAGGCGCTTTTCATGAAAAAATGTGATTTTACTTATAATAATAATAATAATAATTTTTGGATCTCGGAAATGACTCTAATGATTTGGATCAAATTTTATATATAGATAAAGTTTTGCGTTTTGTGTCCATCTATATGCGTCCCTTTTAGAAAAAGGCGATTTTACAAATAATGATAATGTGAATTTTTTGATATCGAAAACGGATTCAACTTTTTGGATCTAATTTATTATTCAGATGAGGTATTGCTACTCAAGTTTTTCTGAAAAAAAGTCATTTTACTTATAATAATAATAATATGAATTTTTGGATCTCGGAAATGGCACACTGTATATGGCCGTAGGTAAAGTATAGTACGTAATGCGTGTTGTAAAGCAATTACACACTAATTTTTCCATTCGTGCGGATTATGCCTTTTACAACACTTGCTACGTAATATACTATTACAAAATCAGACAGAACAAGTAATTAATTGACGTTTCTTCTAACTATTTGACTTTTTGAAAATATCTTTCCAAATCAGGTATTTCACTAATAGGACAGGAACTATCTCGCTACAAACTCTTCGCGTTTAGTTACCGATATCAGTACTAAGGAGTTCCACAGGAAGCCGTCTCAGGGCCTGCATTATTTCAAACAGTGGAAGAGCGCTGTTTATCGACTTTTGCCAATATTTTCTTTATTAAATATTCATTGTAATTGATATATGATTCATCTGGTAATGAAAACAATTATTATTATTATTATTGAATATATATATTATCAATATCGGATACCTAAAAAATACAAGACTTGTTCCTCCATACGCAGATGATTCAGGTATAATAGACTGGGAGATGATGACAGAATGTAAGTGACGATTTTCTCGTTCATGCCATTGAGAGGACTGAAAAATAAAAAAGTGCTGTTGAAAATGATGAAAAATTTGAGCGGTCTCCGCGTGGCTTTCATATGGAAAATTCAATTTCCATTTAAAAAAAAATCCCTACCTTACTTCGGCATTCGAATACCTTATGCCAATTTTTTTATGAACATTTCATGATGAAAACTTTCATATTCTCAATTGGCAGCAACAAGAAAATCATCGAAAATTTCTATTTTTGGTCACAAGTTCACACCATCAATTCAACCCTTTGGCCACTTGCAACCCTCATGCCAATTGAAAATATGAAAGTTTTCATCAGGATATATTCATAAAAGAATTGGCATAAGGTATGCGAATGGTGAAGTGAGGTAGGGAATTTTTTAAAAGAAAATTAAATTTTCCATATGAAAGCCACGCGGGGACCGCTCAAATTTCTTTGATTTGCTTATTTTTGATAAAATATGGGATGGGGGGATCAGGATGGTGATTATGTCAGCAATATTTAATTTGTTTGATTGATGATCTATTTATTTTGTGGAAATCTGTAGTAACTTGAAAATGGTGTAACAGCCGAAACCGGTCGTAATAGAGTAGTAAAGTGTTAGTTGAAACTGGACAAAAGTTATATTTTTTCTTCCTTTTCTTATTTCAATATTTAATTATTCACTTTTTCGGATTTTCTGCAAAATTTAGTCGATTTTGAGTTGAACACATTTGGCAACCCTATTTGTCTATGCTCGAAAGCGAAACACATAATCAGGGGTGTATTCGAATATAAACTCCACAGAGGGGCGAGGGCAGTAAAGTTTTGGAAGGTTTCATAAATTTACCCTCATCGAAAATATATTGTAATTTTGAGGTATTGTTTTATTTCCTTAAAAATAGAAAAATGGCATAAACATCTTATAATACATAGTGTCTTTACCATTATTAATTTCATAATCATTGGGGCGTCATATTGAAATAAAAATATGCTAGTTCAAATTATTCATCAAACAATTATTATTTTTTTTTTCATTTCCTGAAATTTACAAAATAATGATAGATCATTTTGAAAATAAATGAAACCACTCACCTCAACCACCTCGCACAGAACTTCTGTACCAATAGTAAAAAAAAATATAATTTTTCTGACGTATATATGCTATTTATATTATGAATACGAGAAATTTTGAGAATTTTGGGAAAATTCAGTTGGCAGAACCCTCTGCAACTTTTATATTATAAATTATCACTCTTAAACCGACTGTTATCGGGAATAAATTCACCTACCTATTTTGTAGAGTTGTGAGAGTTAACTTGGGGCAAATACTCGGGTATTTTCGAACGACAGTCTTAGAGTTAAATAAACACAACTTCATTATTTTCGAACGCAATTCCGTGAATTCTACTCGATGAGGTTAATAATCGAACGCAAAAATACTTATATAAATGTTTATGTAAGCATGGAAGGGGGGTAAGAGCTTTGCTTACTTTTGTTAACGATGAGGGGGGGGGGCGGTCAAAAATTACAAAAATTCTGCTTACGTAATATTTGAACGGCCCCCTACTCGTGGGAAATGTATGAAATTTCATGCTCATTGTACAATATTTTATTGTTCAATATCAAGAGCGAGACTGTTGACAGAAACCATATGATTTTCGGAATCATTCTTGTATCGGTAGTAGTGATTATTTCAACGCCTACCGCGAAGCTCACTGTATAATAATATCCATTATTCAGTGTAATTCGATAAACAGCTACAGTCAAGTGCCGCTCATATAATTATCACTGGGAATGAATGAATTACCACCTCATATGCAGCGTATTAGTTGAAAGACGTATGGACTTGTATTTGAAAGCATCTATCGACGGGTGTCTAATGGACTGCTGGTGTATGATTGAATTCAAATCCATGCACAAATGAAATAACGTTACCGACAATCACCAGATTGGATATGGAATTTTTCGACTAGTGACAAATTGAAGAACGAAGCAGAGGAGGTTAATTCTCCTGTGGAAGATGCAGCACCATATTAGGGTACGTCCACATTGGCACACTGCAAATCGCCACACATCTATACCGTGGTGCGTAGTCTGGCTTCCACTAAGTTTCCACTCTAGAATCTTTCATATAGCATCACTACACTGGGTTCTGTTGTCGGCGGGAGCGGATACAAGAGCTGGGAAATTCCTAGCTGAAAAGTAATTAATAATTACAATTACTCTTTTTTCGTGTAATTTGTAATTGTACTTAACTATTTTTGCAGAAATTGTAATTTGTAATTATATTATTCATATAATCTAATTACAATTACTTCTCATAAGTACAATTACTTTTCAAAATTACAATTACACTTATAAGTACAATTACTTTTCCTGATTACAATTACTTTTTCTTATTACAATTACTTTTGAAAGCGTATTTGTTTACAAGATACACGTGTCCAGTGTGGTCACGTGGTTTAAATCCAAGACATTTCCTGCATGATCTTGCCACCTTTACAGAAATTTCTGTAGGAATTTTTTTTAGTACCTAGATTTTTGGTGGATTTCTAAGGGTACTTTTTAAAATAGATTATTGATAGATTTCAAAGTTATACCTGAGCTTTTTTAATTCTTGTTTGTATTAAATACCGAAATGCGAACAGAAGATAGGTACTAACAGAAACATTCTAATTTTTATTTATATAAATATTTTTGTTGAATTCGAGCCATTTCCCGGACTAGTCCGGGAAGTACGTACTTCCCGGCCGGTTGCCGAAAAAATATATATCATGTGTATCACTTACAAACTAATATGAGTATTTATTCAATCCAATGTAATACATAAAAATAAAAATTTATTAAAAAATTCAAAAGCGTTTTATATATGAACTAATATCAAGATGGAAACCTTGACTTAAGTCCGGGACTTGATGGCGCATTTGCTGTTTCAGTTGAAGGAAAACCCGGACAAACCCACAACACCATCAGAATTCAGATAATCAATTCTCTCATAGAAAAGGACACATTTTCCCTGGGAGATGAGAGAATCAATCTTGGATGATACACGGGAGTCATCGAAGAGGTGCCAACAATTACAATAAGGGTGTTTGCAATATGCTGTAGTGTCCATTGGAAAGGCTGCCGCTATGATTATATATGGCGTAGATATTATTATTAGTATCAATTTCATCCTGAGCAGAATATTGGTCCAAATTCAAATTTTGTATGGGAAAATCGATCACATTGTCTAATTCACTGCCATCAGTCGAAGAAACACTTTTTAAATGTATAACTAAAATTTCTGGAAATGAATTCTCTTTTCATTCCACAAGTTGAACAGTATGGGTTTGCATCGTCATATCAGTCAAAGTCTCCTCTTCTGTCAACAGTGTTAAAATTCACGGCTTCGTTTGGTAAGTCTGGAATAGGGATTGAAATTACCCAGAAAGGTTCAAAGTAACAGAGCAGTGATTACAAAAAGTATATCTCAATATAGACTTCAGCTGACCGGCAAATGTATCCACAATTTTGGAATTATGAGAAGATATAAGTTTTGTCCAAGAAATGAAATCTTTCTGATTATTATTGATGGTAACCAAATAATTTTGTGATGGATGATTCTCTGCACTCGTCTTGTTTAATTCTTCTTGTAAGCCTACCAGAAGGTGTCTTAGAAACTCTTCCGAATCTGCTGGGACGTTATGATTGACGGAAGGAGCAACACTTCTGAATACATGGCTGAAATGTGAAGTGTGCAGCATTTTCCGAAAAGAATCAGGACTCCAGATATTTTTCATCAAAGATATTAAGATTTTACTAGATTTCCCTTCATTTTTGATGAAGTAGTAGTCAAATCCTCCATACAAGAATCATTCTTGAAAAATTCCACCTTATAAAAGGGGATTTATAGAATTTATGAGTTCACAGAAAACACTTGATAAACTCGAAGAATTTGTTTAATGAATTTTTAAGGTTTATTATTATAATACTTGGGAATATTTTGCGATGCCAACAAAATGTATTATTCCGCGCGAGTAGACCAAGTTCAACTGATGACGCCCGCTCCCGAAAGTTCGCAGCAGGTGTTCTCGAACGACAGGGCCGGCGTAAGGGTGGTTAAAGATGATTTGTTACAGTCTCCCCCCCTGGCCTCGAACTCGCCTCGAGGAGGGGCCAGTTACATTGTGTGTCTTCTTCTTCTTCGGGGGTCGTCCCCGTTTCCTCAATCCGAGTGCAGGTTTCTCAGCTTCGCTGGCTTTTGCATGAGTGAGGGATGAAATATGGTATACTCCCATCGGTTCCGTTTGGTTATCTGGGTAACCAACCTCATAACTGACTGCAGATACCTGCCTCAGTACCTTATAAGGGCCATCTCGTTTTGGATAAAACTTAGCAGTGAGTCCTTTTGCGGCGTTGCTCAGAGCATGTGTATGTACCCATACTAGATCTCCAACCTTGAAAGGGTCTACATCGTTTCTTCTCATATCTGCATAAGTCTTTTGTCGGTCTTGCGTCTTTTCGTTCAGCGCCTTGGCCTCTTGCCACGTGATTGAAATTTTCTTCAGATAAGGAGTTATCTGAGGAAGGAAATTTTCTGTCTCCGTAACAACCCTGAGGTCATGTTTGACGTCGTCCGGAGTTCTTAACTCACGCCCAAAAGTTAAATAGGCAGCAGTCTTTCCTGTAGTTTCGCACCATACAGAATTCATGGCAAATCTAGTCGTTGCAAGCTTCTCAGGCCATGATCGATGATCGCTCCCTACCAGGATAGCAAGTCGTGGTTTGAGATCACGATTTTTCCGCTCTACCATATTAGCTGAAGGATGATAGAGAGGAGTAAATGTTTCCTTGATGTCTAAGGTATAGCATACCTGTTGCATGACGGCGGATACAAATTGTACACCGTTGTCACTAATGAGTTTACGAGGAAGTCCATAGCGGAAAAATATTTCGTTAACTAGAGTGAGTGCACATTCCTCTGCAGTAGCATGTTGAAGAGCAAATAACTCAACCCATTTCGTAGAAATGTCTTCAACAATGAATATCCACTTTTCTCCACCTGGTCCCTCTGGTAATGGTCCGAAAAGATCAATTGCTAGAGTTTCAAATCTTTGTGCATATACGGGAGTTTGGAGAAGACCACCTGGTTTTTGGTTTGTCGCTTTGTAGCGCTGACAATCGAGACATTTTCCAACATAGGCTGCAACATATCGACGCATTCCTATGAAGTAATACCTTTTCGCAATGCGTTGGAGTGTGCGCTCGACCCCATAATGAGCAGCTTCTGGTGCGTCATGGTATTCCTTGAGAATTCTGTCTCTTTCATGGATGGGCACCACCAATTGTGCTTCTTCTTCATCCTCTTCTGGTGAGTAGTGGTATAATACTCCTTGGGACAGGATATAACCTCGATCTGTCCACTTGGTGAATTCCGTGTCTGAAGGATCTTCGAAACTTTTTATAATTTTTGCAAGTTCAGGATCTTTCATTTGTTCGGCTCTTGTCTCTTCAGCCCTTCTATGAGGCAATTCAATAATAACCTCGCACAACTCGCAAGCCTCTTGTTCTTCGTGGTTGCAGGGAGGACGAGATAAAGTATCAGCAACAACGTTTCGTTTTCCGGGTAAATACTCTATCTTGATATCGTAACCTTGTATCAGTAAAGCCCATCGTGCTAATCTACCAGTTGGTGATTTCAAACTGAGTAACCATCGGAGTGGCTGGTGATCGGTTTGCACGATTATCGGGGAGCCTTCAATATAGCCTCTAAATTTTCCTAGAGCCCACACCACAGCTAAAGCCTCTCGCTCTGACGTAGAGTAGTTTCGTTCTGCAGCATTCAGTAAGCGGCTCGCATACTCTACAGGGTGCTCATCTTCCCCTTCACCTTGTAACAACACAGCGCCTAGTGCATAACTGCTTGCATCCGAACGAATGATGTATGGTTTAGTCTCGTCACTTTGTCTAAGTATGGGAGCTGATACCAACAACTGCTTCAATTTGTCAAATGCTGCTTGACATTCCGGAGTCCATTTCCACACTGCCTTCTTCTTCGTTAAATCGCTGAGCGGACGAGATACTTCTGCGAAGTTTTCTACAAAACGCCTATACCAGCTGGCAGTTTGGAGAAAGGATTGCACTTCCTTGACAATCCGCGGTGGTAAACGTTCACTTATTGCCGAAGTCTTTTCGGGATCGACCGAAATACCATCCGGAGTAATGTAATGTCCTATGTATTTTACCTTTGCACTCGCGAACACGCACTTTTTGCGGTTGGCGCGAAGTTTAAATTGTTCAAGTCTGTCAAACACTAGCTTTAAATCGTGTAGCTGTTCTTCAAACGTACTAGAAAGAACAATTAGATCGTCCAAGTAACTAAGAATCACGACACTGCCAAGACCACGTCGAAACTGGTCCATTAACCGTTGAAATGTTCCAGGAGCTCCTTTCAAACCAAACGGCATAAACAGATAACGATAAGTCCCGAAAGGCGTAACGAAAGCAGTCTTATCTTTGTCGCGCTCACTTACTCTCACTTGGTGATAACCCGATCGTAAATCAATCGTGGTCATATAGAACGTTCGTTTAGCTGCATGAAGTAAGTCGTCCATTCGCGGTAGCGGATACGAGTCACTTATTGTTACGGCGTTCAAACGTTGATAGTCCACGCATAGTCTAATTCCACCATCCTTCTTAGGCACAAGTACGACTGGTGCAGCCCATGGACTTTCACACTCTTCGATTATACCTTCAGCTAATAGTCGATCCAATTCGGTTTTCAATAATGACTTCTTAGCTGGTGACATTCGATATGGAGGAAGGGCAATCGGAGGATGATCGCCTGTATTGATGTGGTGCTGTGCGTAGGGAGTCGGTTCTCCCCCCAGACTAAATATATTCTCGTGCTTATACAAAAAAAGATTAAGCTGAGAACGTTGGTCATCTGTGAGCATAGTTCCTTCGTCCGGTCGCAAGTTGTCAGTGTTTTTATTCTCAGAAGCTGAGTAAGAAGCGAGATCGGAGGAATTAGATGCAGATTCAAATATCAATTCATGACGAGCTGAATGGTCTTCTGAGAAGTACCACTCTTTATTATGAATATATAGGACGAGTTTCGCATCCTGTATAAAATCTACACCAAAAAGGGTTTTATTAGGTGCATCTGGGAAGATGATGAATTTGGTAGGTATTGTCTTGCCTTTGACATTCACGTCAACACAAGTAACAAGGACATTTTCCATTTTACCTTGACCATCAGCAAACTTCACCAAAATATTTTCTTCGAGAAATGTTTGACTTTCACGTTTCAGAAGATCATACAATACCCTGCCAGCGACACTTTGCTTCGCGGCTGTGTCAATCAGACCTTGACCTTGATGACCTAAAATATTGACATGAATAATTGGTCTTGAACGAGGGGCAATAAGCGTGTCGATACTGAAAAATTCCATCGAGGCCGTTTCAGTATTATTACATGAAGGGCAATTTGTTCGGATAAATCCTGGCTTACCGCATCCATAACACGATAATGGGGAACTTATGTTACTTCGCGAACTATTAGTTGACGTTGAATTGGACGAACTCAATCGAGACGTGTTCGAATCACGGGTGTTCTCCTGCTCGCGAACAGCTGTTTTGGATTTTTCATTGTCCTTGGAGTTTCTATTTAGGAGTTTCCTACATTCGTCTTTCGTGTGGCCTGGATTTTTACAATATTGGCAACGAGCGCGTTTATGAATGTCTTTAGTGTCTTTTATCATCACATTATCACTACGATCAAAAGTCTCCTCGATTAACCTAGCATTTGTCAAAAGTTCATTGAAAGTTTTCACTTTATCGCGGGGAACTTTCTCTCTTATTCTACGATTTAGTAACCCGTAAACCATATCCAACTGAACTTCTTCTGTTAGAGTTCCAGAAGGAAGCTGTGCTAGAATCGAACGCGTTTTACAAATAAAAATGTCTGTTGGAGTAGTTAAATCTTGCTCGGTGGCAAAAAGTTCACGATAAACTCTATAAGGTGGTTTTTGTGGACCGAATGTGGTTCTCAAGAGATCTAGCGCATCCTTCCAAGTCTGCACCGTAGTCTTTACACCTTGATACCACTTTGCCGCGAACCCATCAAACAGCATCGGAAGTCCTTTAAGAGCATTGTCATCGGACACTTGAGCACAATCCTTGTATATGCCAATGGCATCAATAAAAGCATTCACGTCTGAGTCTTTAGAACCGTCAAAACGTGATGAGCACTTCGAAAAATTCCCGCCAACAGCAACAGGTTGATTAGCGTTAGCAGCGTTACCTACCAGTGCTATTCGAGACATAAGTTCCGCGAATTGTTCATTTGTTAAAGTAACACTTGCCATGGTTTTACTTTCTTGATCACTATTCAGTTTTTTAACCGCGCGAAATGTTCCACACGAACGTAAAAAGTACGGATGACCACCCTGTTGGTCCGCAATTGTGCTTGAATTCCACAACGATCAGCGAATCAAAAGTAAAAAGTATAAAGCGTACTTACAGTTTTGCAGCTACGATAAATACTATACCAGGTTCCAGCCTGAGTTTTTCTTCCAGTAATCCAGTATTCGTTTGGCACTCTGATACGTATCACAACAGTAAATGAGTACCTTCAAGCTTGAAACACACACTTGTATTTTAAATACCCCGAATAGGTTATACGCAGAAACGAGTCATCTGAGTTCTTAAAATTGAAATTCAGAAGCAAAGACAAGCACGTTGGTAAAATATTTCACGTCCATCAATCGGTAAACCGGGAGCAATGAAAACAATTCTGCAGTTTGTCGTCACTCGCGATACGAAAAAAATCCACTAGGAATCCAACGAATTCTTCAAATGTTCTGGCCCCACGTTGGGCGCCACTATAAAAGGGGATTTATAGAATTTATGAGTTCACAGAAAACACTTGATAAACTCGAAGAATTTGTTTAATGAATTTTTAAGGTTTATTATTATAATACTTGGGAATATTTTGCGATGCCAACAAAATGTATTATTCCGCGCGAGTAGACCAAGTTCAACTGATGACGCCCGCTCCCGAAAGTTCGCAGCAGGTGTTCTCGAACGACAGGGCCGGCGTAAGGGTGGTTAAAGATGATTTGTTACAACCTAAACCTTGGTGTTCGAAAGACACTGGATCAAGTTATTCATAAAACAGGTATTCCCTACATTCTTCAATCCTCTTAGGCCAAATGTAGAAATGGAGTCTCTTGTTGTTATGGCATGCTCATTGATGTACAACGAAGAATCCATAGGTTCATTGTTCCTGTAATTCAATGGTGATACAGAAGCTGATAATGATTTTTTGGAAGGTACTGAGTGATTATTTTTATAAATAATATGTATCTCGTTGGAAAATTGGGACGATACAATATGTCATCCATTGGATCAGGGTTCGTGGTGAGGAACAGACCGACGGCGACGGGTTTATTAAAATAATGCAAGTGTATTTTTTTGAGAAAGGGTATTTTTATGTCTGATGGGAAAATTGGTAACAGTGGAATGCAAATTCTACAAATACATTACGATGTGTTGGTACGTAATTAAAATGCGTTTTAGCCCATGTTGCACAAGTTATAATTCGGATTGTCATATACTCGAAATACATGCAATCCATTCAACTGAGAGAAATGAAAATTATCACTTGATGCGTCTGGGCAAAACGGCCATACATTGGTAAAAATTCCACCAACCACATCAACAAATTAAATTTTATTCCTGCCGTCATCCGAAGACATATTTATGATAATTGAATGAATAAAATGTACCTGAAAGTTTAATATTGGACTTTATACGAGTGGAAAATGTGTGCTCGCTTGTTTACTGCTTCTAATGTATGTAAACTGCCACCAGTAATATGCAGTAGGTTGGGGCGAAACGTCAGATTGCCGTTTTCTGTACAAGAATTAAGTTAACGGTCTCCAATTCTGGAAAATGTTCATTAGTGTCTTCTTATTATGAGTATTTATAAGACTGGGTGCTTTTTTTTGGTTTTTTAGTGTTCGGCCAACTCGGATGGAATTAGGTTTTTATTCAAATATGCGGGATAATACGGTGAAAGAAATAAATCGAAATGCTGAGCATTCTGAGAGACCATAATTTCTAATTGAAGAATATTGGTATTTGTTGACGCTTGGATTGATGCATTCCAAATGCCCAGTCTATTAAACTCTTTAATTTAGTCAGTTAGTTTCTGAACAGTTCCGGTAAGATTCTGATTTTTCATTCACCTACTGCAATGCCAGAAAACTAAAATAGATATTGATAATTGTGATTTCTTGATATTCCATGCCTATCACTGCGATGTGGCCTATTATGGCAGAATAGATATATGACTTCAAATTATAGACCGAGATTTGCACGTGGGATGAGATAAAAGCTTTCCAATAAAAAATAAAAACTGTCCCCTATGACCTTCATTATGCCTGTTATATTTTAAAAGAACTTGCTACGTTTTATGAAAACAGAAAAAATAATTATAACAATGATTATTTCCCTCATCTGTCAAAATTTATTCGGGGTAATACCACAAGAGCTCAGATTTAGCCGGATATTTTTGTGGTTGTTTTCGAATACTTCCTTTCATTGGCAATTTAACGAGGGCTGTTCTCATATTACCTACAGGAATAATAACAAGATGGAATTAATTGTCCTAAATGGAACCATTAATTTCGTCCTCTCCATAATTTTCTCATGATATTTGTACATCCCTGATGATGATGCAATAATCATTTGATTCTCGGCGTGCCTGCAACAGCAACCATCCTTGACGAGCGTTTTTCCTCGATTTCTTCTTCCTCGCCACAAGTGGTATACGACACAATGCTCGCCTTGTTATGAAGAAGTATCATTACGTTTTTACCAACGTGCAAATTTTAAAAAAGCACTAGACTAAGCGAATGAATGGTTGGTATTTCCTGTAGGAGCGAAGACTGGAAACGAGTGACTCCAGATGGAAAAACATCTTTCGACCTGACTGGCTACAAATAACGTACTTCCTGGCAAAAAGTGCGATAATGAATTGCGTTGAAGTCTCACGATTGATACATCCACAATGACAATAAGTACAAGAAACTTATAATATATAACATACCAAAGTACTCAAATACACCTTTTGGTCCAGAGAGAAAAAATTGTTGATTGAGAAATATTGTCGAGTAATGCTATTTCTCATATCAAGATAGTTCCCAGATCCTCGTCCATCCAAATATCTATATTTGATAAATAATTATTAAACAAGTCGGTCGATTAACTCCATGAAAAGAGTCACGGTCAATTTATTCGACAGTTTTCATTGTCACCATTATGAGTGACCGAATGTGTTTGCTTTTACTGCGAAACGAGCACGTTGTAGCCATATGACATTTGAATAAAAAGACAGACAAAATTCTGTCAAAGGGAGTTGGGAGTTGGTATTCGAGAGTCATTGCGTGTGGCTAAGAGCTTGGCTCTTTTGTGCCTTGCATCAAGTACTATTATTATTTTAGGGTAAGAAATGTATTTTATATTAATATTTATTTCCTTGTGTATATATAACTTTGCCCCAATGGTTGTTTAAATGAAATATTTGTATTTTTTTATAATCTAAAGTTTACCTGTACTACTATCTGTAGCTACGACCCCTAGTCCCAGAGTAGCAAAGGGTAGCAACCCTAGTTGCGCTTATAGTAAAGGCCAAAAAGGCCGTATAGAAGCTTATTTTTGTGACAATATCAAGGACGATAATCATCCGAGTGATCAAAAGACAGTTTTTTCTCGAGTCGATGAGAATTGAAACGTTTCGTGAGAAATACGAATCCAGTCAAATGTCTCCCATCAAAGATTCAAAGGATATTATTTAAAATAATCATAACTGAAATCAATCAAAATATACTTTATAATCTGATTATTTCCCTCATCTGTCAAAATATATTCGCTGATACACCCGCTTCGTTCCTTTGCAAATAAACTGCATGGTCCTTCTTGACAGTTGCCTGAATATATGCAACACATTTCACACAAGTCGTGTGATATATTGCAGTAAATAATTATGTTCATTAATTTAATGAAAATAATTATGTACGTTGTGGAATAAATGTTATTGTTTTAGAAAATTAATCTCGTTAAATTCGACGATTTATGTTCAAAGAATAAACATAAATCATACATAAATCTCCGAATTTAACTCGATGTTGAAAAAAATTATTTTGGGAGATATTAAGTTTTAAAGGTTTCAAGAGTTTTTTTGGAGATCTACAGCCTGCGCAAACAACGCTGAAACACTGCCAGCGGGCAGACACGCTGAATGAAACTATCAGTGCCTTCCAAACAAAGGCTGAAAGCGATTTCATAAAATTTCATTAACATTTTCTACAATTTTTGACTGCTTCAAAAACGAAGATTCTTGTCATTTATTAATACATTATAATTTAGTTTTTCGCTCTCAATTGAGACATAAACTAACCTGAGCAAGCTAACCTAGCTTGCGAGTCAGTTGAAAATGCGTGATTTAGTTTTTCGCTCGCAATTGACATACAAACCTAACCTGAGCAAGCTGACTTAGCTTGCGAATCAGTCGAAAATGCGTGAATTAGTTTTTCGGTCGCAATTGACACACAAACATAACCTGAGCAAGCTGACTTAGCTTGCGAGTCAGACGAAAATGCATGATTTAGTTTTTCGCTCGCAATTGACACACAAAGATAACCTGAGCAAGCTAACTTAGCTTGCGAATCAGTCGACAATGCGTGAATTAGTTTTTCGCTCGCAATTGACACACAAACATAACCTGAGCAAGCTAACCTAGCTTGCGAGTCAGTCGAAAATGAGTGAATTAGTTTTTCGCTCGCAATTGACATACAAACCTAACCTGAACAAGCTAACCTAGCTTGCGAGTCAGTCGAAAATGCATGATTTAGTTTTTCGCTCGCAATTGACACACAAAGATAACCTGAGCAAGCTGACTTAGCTTGCGAATCAGTCAAAAATGCGTGAATTAGTCTTTCGCTCGCAATTGACACACAAACATAACCTGAGCAAGCTGACTTAGCTTGCGAGTAAGTCGATAATGCATGATTTAGTTTTTCACTCGCAATTGACACACAAAGATAACCTGAGCAAGCTTACCTAGCTTGCGAGTCAGTCGACAATGTGTGAATTAGTTTGCATGCAAACCGAGTTGAAATTACTAGCCAACCATACCTGACCTGACTACCCTTACCTAGATCTAATAACAATACAAAATTGTTACGAAATAACGACTATTTATCCAAAATTCAGAAAGAACAGGCGTGGAGCAGCCATATTTGACGGTTCACAAGTGCGCATGCGGAACTGCGGGATCAAAAGTAGAATTGGTACGGCTAGACGCTTTTTCTGTAAACCCGCTCAATGCACAATTAGGAGTTCTGAGTTCTGACCAATAGGGACAGGTTTTCAGAATTCTCAAACTGTTTCATATGATTACAACTCGTTTGTTCTTTTCTCTCTGACCCATGCCGTTACCATTCCGACCATACCAAAAATTGCACCTGCACTCCTGCACAACTTGAACCGGTGTTTCAAAAAGAGAAAAATAGAGAGGGGTTCAATGATCCTTCGTTCGAGTTCGGTCAAATAATAAATAACCCTCGCATTAGAGACGATTCGGAGCCCAGTTAGAGAAGTGTCGAAACGCCGAGAAACAACTAATTAAGCGCCGCCTCCTGCGAAGTTCGCTTAATAAAATGCAAATGCATCTCGGACACTTGTCCGAAGGATAATTTGAATATAATTGTCGGGACGTCGGTGGTGAGTTATCGACGGCCGCGGGGGTCCCCAACCTGCGCCCCCTGCTAGTTTCTACTTAACCCGACTCGGCCGATCAGAAACGTGGTCAGTCAGATACTGGATTCATATTATATTCGGAGGACAAAAAATCCACTCTATTCTAGTGTGGTGGCATGAAAAGTATTGTGTCTAGACAACCGTAAAACACTTCTTGAATCAGTATACATTACGAATTTGTAAATAATAGGAATTATTCTGAGTTCCAGTAGAAAGTTTCGGTCCATGACAAAAGATGTCATACACAGAGAAAAAACTATCATAATATGAAAGGGATACCCATTCATTCAATGATAAACTCTATTCCATATGTTCCACGAGTAGAGTAGTAGGTAATTCAATAGGAAATTGAAAAAACTTACAGTCTAACTCCACCAAAAATATTCTTTATTGCAGCTGTCATGCAGTCAGAAGACTGACATCACGTTGATATCATGTAGTCAGAAGACTAACATTAAGAGGGAGGACATGTTTCTAAGGGTTTCTAAGGATCAATCCTTCATCTTCAGCAAATTATGAGTTAGTTACAAGTCGATTTAAGGAAAAACAAAACGGTTACCAATAACAATAAAATATGTAAACCTACCATATTATGGAGGAAAAATCACAATCAATGGGAATTTTTTTTTTTTAATTCTTAAACTAAAAATTTTTGGTCATAACCAAAGACCATGTGGTCTGCATCTGGAGCGGAGGCCACAACCACAAATGTCGGAGACCATGGATGGTCCATCCAACAATAAACATTATCATATTAACAACCATTTTTTTCATTGTTGGATGGACCATCCATGGTCCCTGTCACTCTTCGTCCATGAGGTGAGTGATTTATGGCTCATGGGACTTCTGCATTTTTTCCGAATAACATGTCTGCCTCATCACGGCAAGCCGGTATCATTTTTGATCTGGGAGCAGCGTGTCCATCATTATACCAAATA
Organism: Chrysolina haemoptera; assembly: GCA_958298965.1. Lineage (NCBI taxonomy): Eukaryota > Metazoa > Arthropoda > Insecta > Coleoptera > Chrysomelidae > Chrysolina > Chrysolina haemoptera. The sequence goes on along the minus strand of OY282585.1, from coordinate 3,948,405 downwards.
CCACTATGATCAGAACCACCATTTCAACGGAAACGTTTGAGCAAAGCCAGCGGAGTTCAAAGAGTAAGTCTTTGTATTTGTACCATTTTCCTCCTCTTTTCGGTCGATGTTCGTTTCGCCAGGCACCGAAAACCTACTTTCATGGTAGGGGAGCACTACATGAGGCTTATTTGTCTGAGGGTGGAGAATGTCCAATAGATTCAACACTTCTACTTCTCCACAAAGGACTCGATATACCTCCTCTATACCGAATGAGTGCCCTAGTTATAGATAATCTTGACACGCAGACAGCAAATGCATGCTCTACACCTATATCGCGACTACGCGACTACGACTACGACTACGCGACTACGAAGGTCAAATTTTTGGATAAGTCTTCAATGTTTTTGAGGAAGATACCATGCATTGGCATATCCTTATGAAGCTGCAGGAGGACATGTGTCTGCAGCTTTAATGTGAGCTTTTGCTGAACGGGCTCCAACTCGGTGAAAGCCCTATCAGTGTCGAATACGAGATCAAGTTCATCGGCTTCACATGTTGCTGCCCTGAAAAGGAATGCTCCGATCTCTGCTATTTAATGGTCACGGACCATGCACAGATCTGAACTCCTGATAACTTTACAGGCTTCATCTAATACTATTCTGTTATGTAGACACTCCCAACTCAAAAGTCCATCATTATTATTATCGACCGTCAGGAAAAATGAACAGGAATTTTTTAATAATTGTACTTGTACTAGGTATATGAAAGACCCATTTACTGGTCGCCTTGTATATTCCATATTCTTTTTGCGCCCCCGGCCAGCATCATCACTATGCAATATCACGTGCAGACTTGTTACTGGTAGTAATATTATACTTCATAAATATATAAGATTTGCACGTTTTATGGGAATTGCTTCAATTTTATATAGGTTTTTAGAAGTTGCATGTCCACTTTCATATGAATAAAAAGAAAGGTGCTTGCTGAAACATTCAGATTTCAATGTCAAGATAAAGTCTATATGAAGGCATAATGCGGCGAAATGTTAATTTTCCTCCTCATGATCAGCGGAGACAACAAGAAACTCATAATAAATATTCCGTCTTTGGTATGTCATTTCAGATATGCATTTATGATATTTCACTGATGTTTTTCTTGGAGTCGTCTCAGTATCAATGACATTTATAGAACACAAATTGAATTTAGACTCACTGCCATCACAGGTAGAGGCTCCTAATATCATGGTTAGTTTTGAATATGATATGTCACTAGAGTTGATTCTTTCTATAGTACTTGTAGTAATAAGATGGAAAAGTCATATCAAAGGTCATACCAATGCTGTCAATAGGGCAAATCTGATACGCAGAAGGCTCTAAGACAAGGAATGGAGTAGGGACTGGAGTATATATATATAACAGTCTAAGTCTTGGTACTCAAGCCGGAGTAAAATTTGCACGAGGGAAATTTTAAGGAGGGATCCTAGAGGTTATTCTCCCCGACAGTCAGACGGCAATGAACTCCCTACGTTAATGCAGGTGCTCTTCCCTATTTGTTTGGGAGACTCACAAGAACCTGAGCGACCTGAGAGCACAGAACAATGTTCAATGTTTAAATACCTCCACCAGGTGTTAGGTACAAATCTGTAGGCCAGGCTTGACCTGAACATCCTGAGTAGGTGAGGAATCAGTAAGTCTGTTCCTCGCTGCAGTGGTACAGGTTGGATTATTTCAGCCCCTGTGATTTGAATGGACTGACGGTTTATATAGCCCCCATATCTTCCTGTATGTGATGACCTCTAGCTATATCGCAGGTTTTCCTTATCGGTTTTACCTCGGGCGTTTGTGCTCTCTTGAATGCGACTCGGTCAATCGTTTCACTGGAATCAGGAAAGTGTGTAGAGATTCTTTCCCTGATTTTATGAATGATTCGTTGGCTCGCATTAACGCAACGATAGAGTTCACCGGATCTTTTGATAAGATCTTGTGCATTTGTGAGTATTCAGTTTTGCATTCGTGGGAATTCAGCCGTGCTCTCGCCTCCTCTCCAGAAATTATTCAATGCCTTCCTTTCCTCTATTTTTATTTCTATTGTGTACCGAGGGAGTGTTTCATTGGCCTAGAAACTTTATTTCCGGCTCCCCTTCTAGATCAAGACGTATGTTGTAGTTTGCTTCTTCACGACTATGTTCTTGGTTGTTTCATCATGACACTAAGGCTAACATGATAGTATTTCCACATATTCTATCACACTAGCGACATGTTTTGCTACACTGTACATTTCTCAAGCAATTAGTACAGAATTTTCATATCTCAGGAATGGAAGTTATATTAATTCACGTTCCATTGTTTAGTGTTTGTCAGTTGGTGGTGGATTTGTTATGATACCCAAACTCATCAGTTCTAGAAAATTGTATTTCTCAGATATACTGGCATTACACCAACAACGCTCCTTCGTTCAATCAATAATAGTGAGAGCATCAGCTGATTTTCCATCGAATAAATAAGAATGAACTGCAGTAGCCTCTCAAATCCTAATTGATTACAATACCTACTGACAAATTCATCAAGAAGCGAATTTAATCACAATCCTCCACAATTTCCAGCGAGTGCATTCATAACAGTCGAACGGCAACTCCGCCCCAAAGCGAAGAAACTCGCACAAGAAGCAATTACAAGAAGGCGTTTGCTTGGTAGCCCAGCGAGACGCATTTGAGACCGTAGTAGGTGGTAATGTTAACTATTGCAAATGTTATGATAAAACGTCTTCGGCTACAAATGCGCCCGTATCCATCAATATCTTCTCGGGACCGGTTAGTTATTCAAAGCGGGTTGTCGAGGCGAAAACAAACCATCACTCTTGTTCATTGAGTGCTGCATTGTCGAAAAAATTCTGCTAAATTAGACGAGAGATGTGCGGAAGAGTGATTGATTGGTTTCGGTGAAATACGATAGTCAATGATTGCTTCCAGAACCTACATCTAAAGAAATTTCATATACTAATATCTTTTACAACTAAGGAACAATTTATATCGGGACTCTGATCTATAAGTATGCTATTGGACTTTCAGTAAACACACTCCTGCCAAAACTTATATAATGAGTCTAATTATTTGTTAGCTGCCACTGCTAGGCATTACTAGAGGATGTGTATAGCTGAACCTTCATATTCCATACACAACCCGCATTCAGTATCATCCATAATACCTATAATCTGAACAAGCAGATGGTAGTGACCACTAGTCTGATTTCATGAATTTTTCATGTCTGTGGCCTATTTCCATGCATCCTGGAATATTACTTCCAGGATTTCCTTTATGGCTAAAACGCCTCATGATGTATAAACTCCAAGGATCAGTTCTGGTTAACATTTTCGCTCCTTGTCTGGCCAAATATTCAGCCTGTTCGTTTCTGGGCACTTTGGTATGACCGGGGACCAAAGAAGCTTCATTTTTTTGGCAGTAGATAGCCGCTGTAGATCGTCAATAATGTACTCAGACACTAGCAGCGAACTGACTCTGTATGAGATGCGGGCCTTGATCGCCGCCTGGCTGCCGATGCATATCTTACTTTGCTGGCCCCTGTTGAAATTTTTTGCTACACAGGCGAGTATAAACTCCTGCCTGGAATACAGTGGCAAAATTTCCCATTGCTTAACAAAGTTCCGCTCTCGGAGTGAGCGGCCTTCTGCTTAATCATAGTGTAGGTAAAAAAAATCACCCAGCATATTCAAGGAACGGACAGGCCCTTACCGTTTGATTCCATAATCGAGAATGTTCATACATTTCCCCGCTTTGCCATTGGTTGGAGCTTCTCATGCGAGCAATGGCTTTGCGTGGCTCATGTTCAATGAAGAGGTGCAAGGAAGGCAGTCCTAGTGGATGCCGTCATCATTGCACTTGTCGCAAGATGGGCAAGCTTTGTACCTATCTAATTGAATTTTTTATTTGCCGAATGATGTACTTTGCCACCACCATCTAATCATTGGTCTTGCAGTATAAAATCTTGAAGCTAAGCCCCTACATACTGCCAAATATCCTTTCGCACGTTTCACAGAGTCATGTTTGCGTACTAAGGCATGCCAGAGAATTTGCCAGGTTTATTTGGATACCGTTATCGGAATGAAAAGGACATTTAACCATCATTCGGCAGGAGTGCTTTTGAGGTCACAAAATAACAATCTAACAACTTATCGTTTTCCAAACATTTCAATTAGCTAATGTCACTTGAATAAGACATACATTTGGTTAATGGGTCTGAGATCATTAGCAAACATTTTGACAGGTGGGAGAAATAATCAACAAAAATCAAGTTTTGTCGTAGTCTGATTAGTAAGGTATACATAGCAACTAAAAACTATTATCTCTCTTTGTTAATTGTAAATGAAAATTTTCATTTTTGTTTTCAATATTGAACAATCAAATGGCTAACCTTCTTTTTCTATTCTCCTCTGACTATTCGATAATAATGTTGAACTTTAGAAAGGCTATTTATTATACCTTGGAGTTTTTGCACCAAGCCTAGTCTGGGACGCCGACAACATCTTGACCTGAATATACCAAACCAACACTATCATTCATGTAAGTTAATCTAGAAGCAATTTCCTGCGAATATGTTCAGGTGAAACAAATATCTATCATCATGCTAACAGTTACCCGTGAAGTTGAATGAGGAGTATGAAATATCTAGTTAGTACTTAATTGAAATAATCATTTTCCGATCGTTATACATCAGACCCCAGGCGTGGCCTATCAGTAATGTTATTCATTACGTTTTGCAAATATGGTGTATCTTTAATGGGTAATTTTTCAGATGACACAACCGGAATACAAATATCGGGCGGCATATTTTATAATGAAGTGGTAATTTTTTCATTACCGTTAATGAAAATGATATAGCGGGTTTGCCCTCACTTGGAAATTGAATTGCAGATTTTAGAGCAAAATCTGTCATCGCTACGGAGGCAACTCTGGTAACCTGCTGCATTGAAATTTTTGAAATCTTTGGAAGTCTTCTTACTGAGATGTATATATCATTATGTAGTTGGCTTTCTGTATTTGAATTCCTTTGTTTTCTTTCTCACTTCTTGTGTTCACTTTCAACTAATTTTTATCACCCTCTCACTTGACTACATCATACTGATATAGACCAACATGCCAGAAACATATATCTACGGTTGTATTTTCAACTCAGGACCCTTTATATTATGTAACTATCTTCGAAGTATTAATTTCTCTCAGTTTCTATTTGTCTCATTGTATATCATTTTATGCTGCAAATTTTGAATAACAAAGCAAGATTTTTCTAAAGCGTACTACGAAGAAAACTGCCGTAACGTTTTTCCTTCAATAATTTTCCATTTTTAAAAGAAAGTTTTTTTGTAACGGCTCAGTTTGAAATGCTGAATCACCCGGCTTTTTGATACGATTTCCACGTTCTCCTGTATTATTTTGGTAGATCTTCAAGAAGAATGTTGATAATAAATTTTTTTGATAATTTTTTCTTTTGAAATTATCCACTAGTTTTTTACAACAAGAGGAATACAGACCGATTACAGCACGATTCTCCACACCACATAAAAAATGAAAAACTTTATATTCTCTTTGAGTAGCGAGTAAAACAGAAAAACTTCAACTTGGTTACAAGAGATGGCTATCATCTGTAACGATATCTAAAACATTTCGTGTCTTCCTATAACGTCCATCAATATTCCTATAACGTCCATCAATATCGTCATGTTAGCTTCACCTCTCGATAGACGTTGTTCCATTTTGGGTGTTCCAAGCTATAATTGTTCCATGGTGCGGAACGCGTCAATTAGTATATTGACAACGAGAGGGAAGGAAAAAGAGGGGGAAGAAAGACGAAGTTCTTCCGCATGACAAAGACATCGGCCCTTTTTAAAGCGAGTTCTGAAATGGGTGACAGCGTTTAGGATTTCGAAGGAAAAATTTTGTTTTTTTGTTTACTTACAACGAAGAGATGAAAGGTGACGTAATCGATTGGCAGATCGATATTCTATTTGGCATATTCTTTTAAATCTATGAAATTCGATTTTGCTAATTTCTCCTGAGGAGAAACAAGATGGCCATTTTTTTCTTTGCGTGTCACAATTTTTTGTCTTGAATATTTAAAAATCTTGATTTATCAGAACAATCATCCAGATCTAGTAATCATGGTAAAACTGATTTGTTTATAATCGATTGATTGATCGAATCGATTCTTATATCAACGTCCTTAAGACACTTATTTGAAATCCTAGAAACGAAATGTCCACGATGTGTCACCAATTTTTTATGTCTTTATTCTGCAGCTCAATAACTGATTTTTACAATTTTATGGAATGTTTGAATGAAAATTCATATCTCCTTTTAGTCAGTACGGAATGTCATAAAATTGAAAACTTAACCTCTGAAATTGATTCACGTGTGGTGAAAATTCAATAAATTCTATCATATCTGGGTATTAAAATATCATTTGAACCTGTTTCTGTTCGTGCTTTTATGATTTTCAGTGATAACAAATCCTTCCTGGAACGTTCAGAAAATATCAATCTGTTTATAAGTGCGAGCAGTGAACTAGGAGCTAAGGCCCTCTTTTTAGACTTGAATACTGATTTGGCAGCAAGGACTGGTTTGGCAGCTTGGATAACATCATTCATGGGTGAGTTATTGCTTTCAATTATTTGATTATAATTAGTAGAAACTGACTCATTCATGAATCGTTCAACTCTTTGGTCAGATTTCTCCCAGGTCACTGTTCATCTTAGAAGAGAAAAATCTTGCCAAGAGAATATCCGTATGCATGGAAAATTTTTCATATTACTCGTTTTGAACACAAATCAAGCCTCCTGCTTGCTTCGTGACATTTGATAAGGAGAAAGCCTCCTCGCTACATTATCTCTCTCTCTCTCTTTGTCCTCCAGGGTGTTATTCTTTGATTTATTTCTTTTTTGCAATAAGAAAAATGAATACTTTCTTATACTTCTGATTGACCGTTGGAATTCAGTTTATTCTTAAAATTGTGGAAACAATATTTTTATAAAAGTCATTTTCATATTATGCTCCTATGAAGTTGGATCCTTCTCTAATTTTGTTTGAGAAGAATTGAGTACGAAATTTTTATTGTAAATTTATAATTATCTGCTTAGGCTAGCGCGCAACTCAGCAAATTTTAGATATTATTTTCTTATATAATAGTCCCAACATTTCATGACCTTTTTTTATAAACCAAATCTCCTCTTTGGCCAACATCATCACATTTGTCAATTGGTGAAGAAAATCTCGAGTCTTAGGACTCATATTGTAAGGAAATACTGGTTCGTGTTTACTTTCCACAGCGTGACAGCAGCGTTCGAAAATCCTGAACCTCAGGAAGAGGCTACCTGATACCCAGATTGGCTACACACAACATCGAGTCAGTAGAGCAGCCCTGTCTCGAGACACCCTGTGAGGCTCCTACCCCAACATCAAAGTAGAGCTCTGGAGTGAGTCTTTTCCAGACAACGCAAATATTGATCATAAAATAAAAAAGTCAAACCAACCAGTGCATTGTAAACGAATTGACAAATCAATATAGGCTCTTGTGAATATAGTGTTTTCTGAATATTTTGTTTTGCTGTTGAGAAGCACAAAGATCATCTTTTGACAAGTTCGTGTTTCTGTTATAATAATAATAATAATATCGATTTAATTGACAATAACCATACATATTAATATTAGAAATATAATACAAGCATGAAGGTGGTGTCAAAAGGCAGAGTTCAAAATTCTGTTCGAAAACAGATTTTGTTCTTCCACTCAACCATGTATAACTTAACCTAGTCAATACAATTTATGAATACCATTTGTTTTAAACAAAACAGCTACCTGAAGGAAAAAACATATCAAATTAAACAAAATAAACAATACTGCTCATCGATTTGACGAAGATTTATGATCAAAGCAACTATAGAAACAGTACATATACATATAAACAAGAAAACAAATAAATGAATAATTTTTCAAATTACAAGAGACAGACATTTATTGATCGAGTCATCCTTTAATTTTTTCTTGAAACTTGTTGAATTCAATTTTCTATAAGCACAGGGAATCCTATTCATTAGCCAAGAAACGTAATAACTAAAAGAGCCACGAAGAAGGCTAGTTTTATGGATAGGGGGTGTGAGCATTGACTTGTGTCGAATATTAATATTATGGCAAAACAGGCTTTATTTTTGTTATATTGGTTGGACTATTATAAGTATGCTCTAGTAATTTGAAAATCTTAGATACAGGTGTTCTTGACTGTTCTACATTCTCTGATCACTGCCTAGTATACTGCAGCTTTGGAATAGAGAAAGTTAAATTGCAACCCAAACTATATACTTTCAGAGATTTCCGAAATTTTTCCTTCGATGCTTTTAATACTGATTTGAAAAGAATGAATTTTGAATATATTTACATGATCGATGATTTGGATAAGGTAGAATATCTCTCCAACTTGATCCTACAACTTTTCAACAGTCATGCTCCTATAAAAACCATAAAAATCACTAAGAAGAGAGCGCCTTGGCTTACCCCAAACTTAAAATTTATAATGGCGTTGAGAGACAGGGCATTGTGTAAATATAGACGAACTAATTCAATCCATCACTGGAACTATTACAAAGACTTGAGAAATTTGATGAACCGCACCATCAAATTGGAAAAAAAGGCATTTTTAGAATTTCAATTGAACTCCTCTGGCGGTAAAAATATCTGGAGAGAATTGAAAAATTTAGACATTTATAATAAAACTCCCCTTCGATCAATACCTGATCATTTGAGTGACGTGAATGATATTAATAAATACTTTACTGGCAATACTAGAGCAAACCAAAACCCTGATATGGATCTTATGAATTTTTTCAGATCAAACATTAAAGAGGGAGTTGATGGTAGATTCACGTTTAAGGAAATGTCTTGTGATGATATATACAAATCATTGCTTTCGATCAAATCACAAGCAGTCATCCTCAAAAACACCACTTCTGAATTCACTAGTAGACAGTCAGGGGTTCCTCAGGGCTCGATTATAGGTCCGTTGCTATTTGTAATTTACACTTCGCAGTTCACCCATGCTCTACGACACGTTTCGGTACATATTTTTGCTGATGATACTCATTCTTTCTCGAAACCGATATAAATAATGCTTGTAATAACCTTAATGATGATTTAGAATCGCTTCGAATACTATCTGATAAATATTGCCTATCTATCAATCCAATGAAATCCAAAATTCTGTTATTTGGAAGAAAGGCGTCTAAAAATAGGTGCTTGCCTAATCTTAATATTCAGCTGAATGGGGCTCGTTTGCCAATTCAATCCAATGCAAAAAATTTTGGATTGATTATAGATGACTCGATGAAGTTTAATATGCATACCTCGCTCATTGTTAAAAGAGCTTACTATGGGCTTAAAACGATTTATGCCAATAGAGATTTGTTGACTATGAAATCAAAAACATTACTATGTGAGTCGATAGTATTATCCCACGCAAACTATGCTGATGCTGTGTATGGCCCGTGCTTATTGAAAATAGACCAGTTAAGGCTCCAAAGACTGCAAAATGCCTGTGTTCGTTTGATCTATGGTCTCAGAAAAAGAGACCACGTGACTGATTCCTTGATAGCTTTACGATGGCTAAACATGGCGGAAAGAAGAGCTCTACATTCATCCACTCTGTTTCATAAACTTTTGCTAACCAAATGCCCTGCCTATCTTTATAACAAAATCTCCTTCCGCACGGACGTCCATAATATTAATATTCGACACAAGTCAATGCTCACACCCCCTATCCATAAAACTAGCCTTCTTCGTGGCTCTTTTAGTTATTACGTTTCTTGGCTAATGAATAGGATTCCCTGTGCTTATAGAAAATTGAATTCAACAAGTTTCAAGAAAAAATTAAAGGATGACTCGATCAATAAATGTCTGTCTCTTGTAATTTGAAAAATTATTCATTTATTTGTTTTCTTGTTTATATGTATATGTACTGTTTCTATAGTTGCTTTGATTATAAATCTTCGTCAAATCGATGAGCAGTATTGTTTATTTTGTTTAATTTGATATGTTTTTTCCTTCAGTTAGCTGTTTTGTTTAAAACAAATGGTATTCATAAATTGTATTGACTAGGTTAAGTTATACATGGTTGAGTGGAAGAACAAAATCTGTTTTCGAACAGAATTTTGAACTCTGCCTTTTGACACCACCTTCATGCTTGTAGGCACCCCCTTCACTACTACCTTAGCACGACTCGGTGACGAATTTTCACTCGAAGCGCTGTGTTCAGAAGCATTTTTAACAATGTTCTTCAAACTTATGGGAAAATGTGAGATAGACAAATTGTAGTTTTTAACCTCAACTTCAAAATGCCGCTTTAAAAATTCAAATCGGACCATTTCCCGTAATATGACGCATCATGCAAAATATTGCTGTAATTTTTTTAAAACCCGATTGTAGAAAAACTATTGGAGCGACAATTTCCACCTTTCGGGAGCTCAACGTACATGATATTAGCTACCATTTCCCGAAAAATTAATTCTTAATATTGAAAATTGAGGGAGATACGAATTTTTGAAAAAAGGCCTTTTTTAAGAGTTTTTCCGGCTTTTCTCGACGAAAAATGGTCGTATCATGATTTTCCAAAAACCATTTTGTAGGTTTTCTCATTCTCTACAAACGGTCTTTTATGAGTAAAGCCATTCGTCCAGTACCTTTTGAGATATTCACAAAAAAACAAAAAAAGGACTCTTTTTTTTAATAATCATTGTTTACACAATTGCACAAAAAATTTATATTGGTTGGTCTATAAATCAAGGAGGGTTATTTTCATAAAAAAGAGCCTGGTGTCCATACAATTTTTCTTAGCATATTTTTTTTATAATTTCGATTTTTGCATATTTATCAAAAGATCCATCTTTCATACTAGCAGATAACGACACCCACGCCCTCCCGTAACAATCTAAGCAGCTCATAGGCACTGCTGTATAAAATGAGCACGTAACTATTCCAAAAATAGTCTTTAGGTAGTTACATACCTTTGAGTACCTAGTACCTATTATGCGCCTGGTAGGAGGAATAACTGACAGCCCTTGCTAGCTTCGTCCATTAGCACAACTCATTATAACAACCGCTGCAGTATACCAAGAAGGCTGTGACACTGGAGGATAGTGGGCAATTCTTTTCCAACGCGAGCTGTGACCCACCTGATTTATGGACCTAGTTCGCGTTTATGTTATTGTTATGGATCTGGGCAATAAATGGTGCAGTTGTTGGGCGTTTTGTGGTCGGGCGTATTTCATGTAACAAGTAAATAACGCTTCGAGAGCGGTTACCGAGAGAAGCAATCGCAGAATGGTGGCGTGAGCCGGGATATGGCGAAGAGTTATTGCCGGCGTTGTATTTCAAAAATAAACCACACATCTATATTGAATAAAATGTATTGATTGAAAGTTTTACTTTGTGGAGATTCCTGACATGGTGTTTTGGGTGATTCACCTTCCATAACGGATAACAGCTTAATATTTTATATTATAAGTTAGGACATTTCCGGTGGCAGTAAAATGATCAGGTCAAATCCAAAATATATAACATCGAATTATAGTCTCCCTATAATATAACCTTTTTCAAGAACTAGCCGAGAAATATGTTTCAAAAAGATCCTTTTCATCTCAGTTTGAGTTTCATAATTTCCAAAAAAAAAAAACATTATTTAAGATAATAAATTTAACTATACATGTGAATATTGCTTTTAGAGTCACATGATTCTAGCCCCTCCGGCATGAAGTGAATACAATGTCTTATTTTCACAAACTTTGGGAGAGTATTTCAAAACTAGAGGTCAATCTCAGATTTTTAGAAAAATTTAATTCAACATGTTCCATTTTTCAGTTGTGTTATCCTTACAAACTTTGCGAGTGTATTTCAAAACCACAGTTCAATCTCAGATTTTTAGAAAAATTTAATTCGACATGTTGTTCCATTTTTTAGTTGTGTTATCCTTACAAACTTTGCGAGTGTATTTCAAAACCACAGTTCAATCTCAGATTTTTAGAAAAATTGAATTCGACATGTTGTTCCATTTTTTAGTTGTGTTATCCTTACAAACGTTGCGAGTGTATTTCAAAACCACAGTTCAATCTCAAATTTTTAGAAAAATTGAATTCGACATGTTGTTCCATTTTTTAGTTGTGTTATCCTTACAAACTTTGCGAGTGTATTTCAAAACCACAGTTCAATCTCAGATTTTTAGAAAAATTGAATTCGACATGTTGTTCCATTTTTTAGTTGTGTTATCCTTACAAACTTTGCGAGTGTATTTCAAAACCACAGTTCAATCTCAGATTTTTAGAAAAATTGAATTCGAGATGTTCCATTTTCCAGTTGTGTTATCCTTACAAACTTTGCGAGTGTATTTCAAAACCACAGTTCAATCTCAGATTTTTAGAAAAATTTAATTCGACATGTTGTTCCATTTTTTAGTTGTGTTATCCTTACAAACTTTGCGAGTGTATTTCAAAACCACAGTTCAATCTCAGATTTTTAGAAAAATTTAATTCGACATGTTGTTCCATTTTTTAGTTGTGTTATCCTTACAAACTTTGCGAGTGTATTTCAAAACCACAGTTCAATCTCAGATTTTTAGAAAAATTTAATTCGAGATGTTCCATTTTTCAGTTGTGTTATCCTTACAAACTTTGCGAGTGTATTTCAAAACCACAGTTCAATCTCAGATTTTTAGAAAAATTTAATTCGACATATTGTTCCATTTTTTAGTTGTGTTATCCTTACAAACTTTGGGAGTGTATTCCAAAACCACAGTTCAATCTCAGATTTTTAGAAAAATTTAATTCGAGATGTTGTTCCATTTTTCAGTTCTGTTATCCTTACAAACTTTGCGAGTGTATTTCAAAACCACAGTTCAATCTCAGATTTTTAGAAAAATTGAATTCGACATTTTGTTTCATTTTTTAGTTGTGTTATCCTTACAAACTTTGCGAGTGTATTTCAAAACCACAGTTCAATCTCAGATTTTTAGAAAAATTTAATTCGACATGTTGTTCCATTTTTCAGTTGTGTTATCCTTACAAACTTTGCAAGTGAATTTCAAAACCACAGTACAATCTCAGATTTTTAGAAAAATTTAATTCAACATGTCGTTCTATGTTTTATTTAATTTGAGCTTAATTTTTTCAGACAAATTTGGAGTATGATACATTAGTAATAAATATTAATAATTCCATCCAAGGCATCAGTCTTGTAAACAGAGTAACTTATGGGAGAAAATCCATAAATTTGCCCTGCTACACTTACAGATTTCCGTGGATTTACATTTTTTTCAGATTGTGGAAGGTTAAAAAAGTCAGACATATTATTTGCCTTCTGTTAGAATGGAAATGGTTTTTTATATAATTATAAGAAAATTTAAAGGACCGGAAATATTGATCATTTTGTGCTTGGCTCACTTATGAGCTCATAGAGACGGTTATGTTATAAGAATAATTATATTTCTGAAAACCAACTTCTGAAATTAGTTTTCACCGATATTGAGAGTTTGTTGGATGATGCCTTATACAATTTTTTCTCTCTCTTCAGAGTTCTGCCAAGCAATAAATACGACAAGTACAATGAGTACAATAAGTGCGGTAAGTACATTTAGAACAAGATTGATCCGTTAATTATCTGTTAAGATCCTCCACAAACCACAGAATAAATACCCATACCATTCATTCATGCATTCGTGATGAGGGATATTTTTATAGTTATCACCCCTGGCTATCATATCAATAGATAGCACCCAACATCAACTCCCAAATCCAAACTCCCGAAGAAGTACTATGGAATAACCGATACCCATGGACGCTTAGGAAAACAACACATTTGGAGCTGAGTGTGCATCGATTTAAAGGTGCCTGAGGCACAGCGTTCCATTTTCTAGAAGTCAGAAACAAATCATACTGAATCAAGAACTCGAGATTCTTCACCTTACAGAGTCTTCCTAGGATGTCTCGAAATTCAGTTGGATTTTCAAATAAGTGTCTCGCTTCTTGGAATTTTAGGAAAACTTCTAGGTCGCGCTTTCTTAATATAGTAATATCGCAAGTTGTTTGACCAGTACGAGATATTAACTTCAGGTGTGAAGTCTGATGACGGGTCATGATCTAGGATCATCTATTGCTTTCCTCACTGCTTTGTCTTCGCTCTCGTTACCACAAATTCAGATATGAGATGGAATACATTTTAGTACCAATTCATTTCTGTTATAATCAAAGATCCTTTGAAATTATGGTTCTTGGCAAAATATATTGCTTGCAGCATTCCACATATAGTTCGGCAGTGAATATACACGTTTCGGAAGTGACTTTGAACATCATTGTTTCATTTGGAGTTACTACAGCTGAGCCGACGCCTTGTTCAGTTTCAGATGCATCCGTGTATATTTTCAAATAGTTGCTGTATGTTAGTAGATAAGAAATGAGAGAGCTTTTGGATTCAAGGTCAAAACCTATGAGAGAGCTTTTGGATTCAAGGTCAAAACCTATGAGAGAGCTTTTGGATTCAAGGTCAAACCCTATGAGAGAGCAAAAGGATTCAAGTTCAAAGGTCACAGTGCACGTGTGAGATTTCCTGGAATTTGTTGACATCCGGTTACATGTCTACACAGCGAAATTCGATACGGGTTCAGTGACCTTCAACAAGTGCACGTGTGAGATTACCTGGAATTTGTTGACTATCGATTACAAACAAGTCTCAACAAGTTGGAGAAATTTAATAAGGGTTCAGTGACCGTTTTCAAGGTCAATACATGGTTGTCAGATATCCAGAATATTAATTCAAAATAAAGTTAAACTGAAATATTCCCCCACTATAATTGAAAATATATATAAACCGAGAACGATATCACACACCAGACATTCCATTATCATAATGAGTATTACCGAGTTCAAATTCAACTTGTCATCAAGTGATTATTTCTGTAAAGAAAAATCAAAAGTAGTGTTGAGTGAAAGAAAATTCCCATTAAACAAATCTAAAAGTAAATTTGTTGTTGTGAATCTTTCATATGATTTGAATTTCACTCCATGTATTGAAATTGCCGGAAATAAGGGAGATCGAGTGATTTTCACAGAGCATGAGTGGAAAAAGTTCTTCACATACCAAGGAATCATTACCAATTATTTTTACTCATCCGATGAAGTAGAAGTTATTGAAGACGATAGATTCACCATTGAGTTCAGTCAATTTACAAACGGAAAAGTAGTTAAAATAAAAAAAGATTACTCCTCAGTATACTTGGGGTTTGAAACAGTCTGCAAGCTATGGGAACTCCAACCCTTAATTGAATATAGGGTAGATATTTTGAAAAGACAGCATTATGGACAATATTTCCAAGTTTTGAAAAACGGACTCTGTAAGCTGAGCGGTGATCTGTTGCAAAATGCTTTAGATTTGCTCCAGCCAGAAGTGAATCGCAATAGTGAAAATATAAGTCTAACTCTGGAATTCATCCATCTTTACCCGGAAGTTTTCAGAACTGAATTGTCTGATAAACCATGAATAAGGCGGTGACAATTGATGAGAGTCAAAACAAAACTGTTTATATGTACACATGGAAATTTGCTTACAAGGATTGTCGGAAAATGTATTGGATGTATGCAGCAATCGATAGAATGCGCTTCAAGAAGCGAATATCAGAAACCTCGAGGATCGTCGCCCCCATTTTGGATTCAACACATAGAGAAATAATATTCAATAGTAGATTTTGTGATTGATTTGTAATTTTATATTAATAAAACTTTTATGTGAATATTATATGGTTTTATTTGAAAAAGTATCATACAAAATCATTTTTCGATATCCACGAATTATATTTATTGCTTAAACCTAACCATTTGATGTACAATTTGTCTCCTTTTTTTCTTAAAATTTTTTCAACCAGAAACACATCAGGATGTTTAACTCTTTGAAGTTCTTCTCCATAAAATCCGCCTTGTATGTCAACATTATCTTGATCTTTAAGAAAATATACTGCAGGATTCGACTGATAGACTTTTCTCACAATAAAAATTTCATTGGACCAGTTTGGTGTATACCCTTTATCAAATGCCTCTCGATACTTGCTTATTCTTACATGATCATTGATTTTGAATTTTCGTTTTCTTGGGTCCACTGTTTTGAGGTGACTATAAGCGTTTTCGAGTAAATACTTTTCATGACATTTTTTTACATCTTTGGGTTTCATTCCTATTGTCCTGTGTACGGAATTGTTATAGTTAGAAACTATTTCTGGTAGAATATCCAACCACTTGTAATTTCCTTGTAGGCTGAATTGTTTCCACATTCTATTTTTCAGAGTTCTGTTTACTCGTTCAACTATGCTAGCTTTCAAATTGGAGAAAGTGCTATAATGGTTGATTTTCCAATCATTCATCAACTGTCTGAATTTACTATTGTAGAACTCTTTTCCCATATCCGTTTGTAGATTTTTTGTTGTAACTTTCATATCTCTCAATATTTTTTGCATCGCACGAGTCACATCTTCCCCACTTTTAGTTTTAACAGGCTCGCACCAAACATATTTGGAAAATACGTTTATAACAACTAAAATGTATTTAAATCCTTTGTTAGTTTTTGAATATGGAATCATTTCAACCAAATCAGCTTGAATGAGATCATTTAAACCTTTGATGATAACACGCCTCCTTTGAAATCGTCTTCGTGAATTTCTATGTAACTCTCCTACAATGTCTTCTTTGATTTTATCCATTTTCAGTTATAGGACACTGAAGTAAAATTTCGACAAACAGTTGATTATGCTGCTGCTGATCGACTAAGAAATTGATCTTATCACCTTTATTTAAAAACATTCCTATCAGACTAACCAGTGAACCAGTATCTGCATACTCTTCTCCTAGTGATATAGATATATCTTCTGGCAGGGAGTTGATGCTTTCAATTTTTCCGGAAACGGGAAACTCATACGAAGTTGTACCATTTTCAAATACAAAGAAACTAACACTCTTCCTGATATCCTTGATTGCCCTCAAATGAAGAACACATTTGGTATGACACGAAGATGGATTCCATATGTAGAAAGGTGTGTTGATTGAGGAGGTTTTCGGAAGTATTTCTGATTCAGAATATGGTGTTTGAGATGTTCTCAAAAAATGTCTTCCAAATTTATCGATGGGCATGGTGCCACGGTTAAACACCAAATGGAGTTAAATCATATAAGTTTTTATTTTATTATTCCTGCCTCGCGAAGTTCCTCAATTATGCTTATGATTTCGTTATTCACACCGGTGTTTCCAGCACACTGTGATGCAATCAAGAGTTTTAATCGCTCCACTAGCTCATTGAAATCATCAAAATATTTATATTCGATCGGAAGATTGTTGAAATCAAGCAAAGTTAGTCCTGAACCCCTTTTACTTCTTGTTGTGGTGCCTGGAGCCGAACTGATTCTTGGTCTGGGCTTGGGAAGAGATAAGTTGGGTTCCGTGAGTTTTTGACTTTTCTCAAGTTCACGTTCTTTAGCCAAAGAATGTAGTGTTGTAATTCGTGGTTTTATTAAATTAACAAACTTTGACGCGTTTGATGTTGATAGACCCCTTGTAGGATCATAGCGGAGATATTGTGCATTACTCCTTCTTATTATATCGATGTATGAATCAAGATCTTTATTTTTGTAACCAAGCGGTTGTTTCTTGAACATCAGTTCATATAAACCCGGAGTTCCAGTGTATCTGAACTTATTATTTATTACAATATCGGCACCATCAAAACCAACAGTTGCGTTACCTATGGCAAATTTTTCCGTAGAGGCATCAAAATATACTCCAAAAGTATCGTCAAATGCATTTTTCGTATCTGAAATTTTGTCTTCTATATATGCACGAGGCAACGGCTTCGCGAATTGTTGTAAGTATTGTTGCTGTGCATTCATCACAGGTTGCATACTTTCCTCAAAATAACTCCCTTCGAAGTCGGATGGTGGAATGGTTGAATCATATTGAAATGTCTCTTCATCAGGAGTGATCTGATAAAATTCTTGAGGTGTTGGTTTATGAAATTCACGGGGTGTTGGATGGTGTAATTTTTTGGGTGTCGATTGATAACTTGAAAGAGGTGATTTAGTTTGATGTTTCAATTCTTGCTTCAATTCTTGCTTGAACTGTGTCGTTGGGGGTTGTTGAACAGCAGACAAGAATTGTTTCAATGGCTGAGTAATTGGTTCATACGTTTTTTCTAAATGTGACTGAGATTCTGCAATATCAGATTTCAAAGTTTTATATTTTCTTCTCAACGCTTTCCTTGCACTCAATAGTTGTTCTTGTAAATGACTGTTCATGATGACTGACAATCATTCCCCAATCTTGAAGTTTATATATGAATAAATGTGTCGAAACCCTTCCTGTATCGTCCCTCGTTTATAGAACAATCTTTATCGATAACGAGAAAACCATATTTATCTTTCCAACAATAAGAGCAGATTTGTTTGAAATTCTGCAAGGACATATCTATACTGACATGATCATCATATATATGTTTCAGATTTGTTAGGTCTTGTTGGAAAATTATAAGCAAATTAGCATTGTCTCTAATGAGTTGTTTGGAAATGGCCGAATAGGTTTGACATAAATAGAAACAATCTGTGTGTCTGTGACGGCCGAAACAGAAATAATTCTTGATTATGTTCTGATCACATGTGGCAACATCATCGAATATTATGACTGAATGATCTTTTATATTTTCAGGAAGAATAACTTCAACAGAATCTTTATATTCATGAAATCCAATTTCTTTCATAGGCGCCAGCAAAATCCTCAAATAATTATATTTAGGTTGATATAATGATTTGGAAAATAAGTATACATTTGTGAAGCGAAGACCGTTAGGTTGTTCCAGCAGAGACAACATCACATTAGTTTTGCCTGACCCACTTGCTCCAACAAGTAACCCTCTTTTAGATTGACCTCCAAATAATACACCATGTTTTCTAACGGTATTCTCGAAATTGATCTCATCATGATTGAGAACTGGAAGCAACACCTTTTGTTTTTCAGTCTTCATCACATCGGAATAGTTATTAAACTGGCATTAGTGCAGATGTAATAGGTATATATACGCGTGTCTGACTTGTTCCAAACATAATATAATGGGACAGCGAAGGAAATTAGTCGTTAGTACGAGCCGAAACACAAGAAAGAAAGGTCGAGGTTTTTTGAATACCTTGATCAACAAACTTCCTGTAGAACTACATGTCCCTGGATATAATTACTGTGGTCCTGGCACCAAGTTGGAAAAGAGATTATTGAGGGGAGACGTAGGCGTGAATCCTCTGGACGAAGCTTGTAAGCGACACGACATTGCTTACTCCAACAGTGAAGATTTAGAAGCAAGGAATATTGCTGATAAGAAACTTGCAACGTTTGCTTCCGAACGTTTGAAATCTTCTGACGCAAAATTGGGGGAAAAAGTGACAGCATTTGGGGTATCTAATATTATGAATCTCAAAAGCAAGTTGGGGATGGGATTAAGACGAAAAAAGAAAACAGTGAAGAAGAAGAAGGGTGGTGAATTGAAAGTTGCCAGGAAACGAAAAAATAAGCAGAGAAAAAGAATCATACCAATTCCAAAGAAGGGTGGATTTCTACCATTTTTACTACCACTTTTAGGGGCGCTAGGTGCTGTAGGAGGAGGGGCAGCATCTATCGCTTCAGCAGTCAACAAGGCAAAATCTGAAAAACAAAGACTTGCTGAACAAAAGAGACACGATTTAGCGATGGAACAAAAAGGAAAAGGTTTATATTTGAGACCTCGTAAAGGTTATGGAATGTTTGCTCAGCCATATCAAAAAAACTGTTGAAGTTACCACGCCGAGCCTTGACCAATATTGATTTGATGAAGAATGTAGAGCGTTTGGGGATTCCTTACTTTCGAGGTGTTTTTATGAGAGATAAACTTCCCAGAAAAATTGGAAGCAAGGAGTGCGGTATTATCAATCTGGATTCTGATTTAGGAGAAGGGACTCATTGGACTGCATATTCCAAGGATAATGCCGAAGTTATATATTTCGATAGTTATGGAAATCTTAAACCACCCAAGGAATTGATAAAATACTTCCTCAGCGCTGGTGACGTGAATAATATAAAATATAACTATGATTCTATGCAGAAGTTCAACTCTTATCAGTGTGGACAATACTGCCTTTTGTTTTTATATAATCAATATCTCTGATGTATTTCCTTCATTAATCAATAAACTACCACTGAGAAAATATGTCTTTTACTTTCACATTGAGTGATTCATCCTCAGTGTTGAGTTATAATTTCAACCCTCCAATTTATCTGGACGATGATGTGGAATATGAGATAGGCTTGGCAAATTTTGATTCGTTCAATGTTATTCCAAACGTAACAAAACTGAACAATGTTTTGGTATGGGGTGATCACGATGAATTCAGTTATATCATTCCTGAAGGGTTTTATGATGTAACAGATATTGTTGATCTCATCATTAAACAGATGACTAGCAACAATGAAGATGTTGTGATATCCATCGACCCAAACTGGACAACTTCGAAAGTGGTCATCCGGACAAACACTAAAATCAATTTTTCAGTACAAAACTCTATTGGTCATTTATTGGGATTCGAGAAGAAAATACTCAATGCAAACGGGATCTATAAATCAGACCATGAAGTGAAAATTCTTTCAATCAATACAATTTGCATTGATTGCAATATTGCGATGGCTTCATTTTTGAATGGTAATCCAGTGCATATGATTCATCAGTTCTTTCCAACAGTGCCAAGAGGGTATAAAATAGTTGAAACTCCATTGAACATTCTGTATTTCCCCGTCACTGTTAAAACAATCAACAACATCACTGTGAGAGTTGTGGATCAAAATTTCAATTTAATTGATTTTCGAAACGAGGAAGTTACTGTTAGATTGCACCTGAGAAGGAAGACTTTCTGAATAATGGTGTGGAGATTTGATAACTCAGCATTCCAACAACCCTATAAAAAGAAGGCGAAGCGAGCTTTGAAAAACAGTTTGGAAGCAACTGCCGAATTACTAACACCAGAAAACAAACAGTACTTGAAATCTTTGGGATTAAAACTCTTAATATAATGGAACTGCTACAAATCACGAGTGAGCCTTTCATTGACAATACAATCGAAGATTATCAGTTTCATACATATCAGCCATATATCACCAATGAAATTAAATATAATGATGAAATAAGAATTCCAATTCAAGACTTGGATGCTTATACATTACCCTGTAACTCATACATCTACATAGAGGGGAAGCTCACAAGACCGGATGGGAATCCAATTACGAAAATAAAATTCGTCAACAACGCAATATCTTTCTTATTCCGTGAGCTAAGATATGAGTTGAATGGTGTGGTGGTAGACTCTGTCAGAAACATTGGACTAGTTTCAACGATCAAAAATTATTTGTCTATGAATGAAAATGAAAGTATTTCAATGCAAAATGCTGGTTGGTTTCCTAAACTTGATGCGACTGATAAAATATTAGTTGATGACGAAGGGAATTTCAACGTATGTATTCCGCTGAAGTTATGGGCTGGCTTTTTTGAAGACTTTCGGAAAATAGTGATAAATATGAGACAAGAACTAGTTTTGATTCGTGAAAGTCATGATTTGGATGCTGTGATTAGTATAGATGATTCTGAAAACCCCAAAGTAGGCATAAGCAAGCTGAGTTGGTGCGTTCCTCATGTGACACCGAGTATTCAGGAACAACTACGATTGAATAAGATCATAAATAGCAATGTTGAACTACCTTTGAAATTCAGAAGGTGGGAATTAATCGAATATCCTTCTTTAAATGAAACAACAAGACACACTTGGGCAGTGAAAACAACTACGAAGGTTGAAACTCCTCGACATGTTATTATTGCATTTCAACATGCTAAAAAAGAAAAGCTCACCACCGATATGAGTACATTCGACCATTGTAATCTGAGTAATTTAAGAGTATTTCTGAATTCCGAACGATTTCCTTACAATGACTTGAATCTTGATTTCAAGAACAACAAGTTTGCAAAACTCTATGAAATGTATGCCAACTTTCAAGAGAGCTACTATCATATTAAATCAAATCAACCTATTTTCAATCCAAATGAATTTAAAGTGAGGGCACCGCTGATCCACATCGACTGCTCACGTCAAAAAGAAGCGATTCAGACCGGTTCCATAGTACTCAGAATTGAGATTGAGACTGCTGAAGTTACACCCAAGAATGTGACAGCTTATTGCCTTATTCTACACGAGAAAGAATTTTCATATAATCCATTGACTAAAATTGTTAAGCAATTTTAATGCGCATGCTCAACTTGTTGTTATATATAAAGATTTTCATGTTTAAAACATCAGTTTGAAGATGATATCAGAGTATCGAAGAAGATTGGAGCAGCACCATAAGAACCTAAAATTACTCAAACAATTGATTGAGTCATACAATTTGAAACGATCATTGATAAGAAAATTCACTAATTTGAAAATATGATATTGGTGATAGATGTACAAGGTTTCAAGATCGAGAACGATAAATTTTTAACCAAGGAATTTGCCGCTTTCGATGGAAGTAGAGTTTCTCACTATGTTTTCAAACCTCCATTTCCATTAAACATGCTCCCACCAAAATTCCACAGTCAAGCCACTTGGTTGATGCATAATCACCACTGTATAGATTGGAATGACGGGTTCACACCATTGCATCAATTCGGAAATATAATTAAGAAGCTCACTGAGGGAGTTGACACTATTTTTGTTAAAGGAAAGGAGAAAGCTGAATATATCAAAAAGTTCACCCATCAACCAGTCATAGAATTTGAAGAGCAACCCGGTTTACGAGCCTCTGAAGCAAGTTGTTTTCATCATAATAAAGATAATTGTATATGTGCACTTTCAAATGTTTATTTTCTATATCAAATGTATATAATGGATACATCTAAATAAATATTTCCCAAAGAAATATATTTTATTTTACAGTCTTTTATTATATGAATTTAAGTCAAGATCATTTTAGACTTGTCACGACAAGTCATGCACTTGTCTAGATACCAGATGTTGTCACATGGAAGTCATTGACCTTGCAACACCTGCGATTCATCAGAATGATGACTCATCACTTTCTAGCATCCGGTTGCCTAGACACCAGATGTTTCCCGAAAGGTCACTGAACGCTATACAGCAATGCGCATGCTTATATCAAGAGATTTATCTATTTAATTGCAGTTGTTATAGCGATTATGGTTAGTGAGGTTACTACTGAGCTGAATGAATCATGAAGTGTAACAAATGTGGAAAGGATTTTTCATCAAAAAGTAACTTAAACCGACATATACGAAATAACTGTCCTCTCAATGATGTTAGCGGTGTACCTTCTAAACGAATTAAATTGGGTGATTCATCTACAAGTGTTCCAAATTCGAGAAAAAGGTTAGATGCGAATATTTTGTCGAATGTGGACGACGCTATAGAGCAACTTCAGCACGCATTCAAGAATAGGATAGCAAGCTATCGATTCAAAAGTAGTGGAATACAAGTTGATTACTCTAACTTCATGGAAGATGTTAAACCGAAAGTTCTGAAAATCATCTCTGATTATATACAGGAATATAACAGCTTGAAAATAAATTTTGAACTATTTGGACATTATATCATACCTGAGAAAGAATTAGGTGACATGAAATCCTTCAACACAAAAAACAAAATTATAACTTGTTCCAGTGACTTGGATTGCCTCTATGCGGAATTCATGAATGAGATGATTTCAAAGGCTTCAGAGTTCCAGGAAAGAGACTCAGGCTGGTCATTACAGAAAATTTGGTATCTGGATGTCAATATAAACAAATATAATCCACTATCAGCCTCGTC
Organism: Chrysolina haemoptera; assembly: GCA_958298965.1. Taxonomy (NCBI): domain Eukaryota; kingdom Metazoa; phylum Arthropoda; class Insecta; order Coleoptera; family Chrysomelidae; genus Chrysolina; species Chrysolina haemoptera. The sequence continues at coordinate 3,924,484 of OY282585.1, read as the reverse complement.
GTATATTAAGTTACCCAAAACAATTAATATGAAACAAGCCGTTTTGAATGTGAAGAATTTGGATAATGCTTGCTTCGCTTGGTCCATTATGGCAGCAATTTTTCCTTCGAATGGTGATCCTTCGAGTCCATCTTCATATCCTCATTATACTACATTACTCAATTTCCAAGGCATTGATTTTCCAGTGAAATTGAAGGATATTTCTAAATTTGAAAGAATGAATAATATATCCATTAATGTATTTGGTGTAGATACGAAATTTAAGGATGGAAAAATGGTTACCAACATCGTGGGGCCCTTACATTTCACAACAAACCGATCTGCAACACATGTGAATCTTCTGCTGATTACTGAGTCGGATGGGAATAATCATTACTGCCTCATTACAGATTTGTCGAAGTTGGTTACACGACAAAAATCAAAGCATAATGGCCGTATGCACATTTGTGACGGTTGCCTCCAATTCTTTCCTACAAGTGAAAAACTGAAGACTCATCAACAATATGATTGTAATCATCTTTGTGTGATACTCCCAAAACCAGAGATGATTATCAACAAGTATGGTGAGGTTGTGCCTGGAAATATTCTTAAATTCACCAATTTCGAGAAGCAGCTCTCAGTTCCTTTTGTGATCTATGCTGATTTTGAGAGCTTGCTGAAACCTATTCATCACAGTCAGCCATCTGATGAGCACTCATTCACATTGAAAGCATACGAACATGAGCCATATTCATTCGCTTTCTATTTGAAGTGTAATTTTGATGACAAATACTCGGAATTCGTACAATATCGTGGAAGTGATTGTGTCGAGGTTTTTGTCAGGAGGTTGGATGATCTTGTCTTGGAATTATACAACAAACATTTGAGACATGTGAAAGAGATGCTGCCACTCACTGAAGAGGAAGAGAATGAATTTCAGAATTCTACGAAATGCCATATTTGTGGTGACTCCTATAAACCTGATGACATCAAAGTTCGAGATCATTGTCACTTGACTGGTGTGTACCGCGCAAGCGCTCATTCGAGATGTAATTTGCACTATAAAGTAGTGAAATTCATTCCTGTCTTTTTCCATAACTTAACAAATTATGACTGTCATCTCTTCATAAAAAAATTGGCTTCGAATAAAGAGAATATCTCAGTGATTGCCCAAAATAAAGAGAAGTATATTTCATTCTCCAAAACATACTTGGTTGAAAAATCAGAAAACCCGAAAATTAGAGACAAATTCATCACCTTGAGATTTGTTGACTCTTTCCGCTTCTTATCAAAATCACTAGATAATCTGAGTAAAACACTGGAGCCGTCTCAATGTCGGGAGGTGAGGAAATATTTTCCAGACCATAGGAAATTTAATATGATAAGACGCAAAGGTGTTTTTCCATATTCATATGTTGACTCATATGAAAAATTGAATCAACCTACATTACCAACTCAATCTGAATTCTTCGATATTCTGAGTAGTAAAGAAATTTCCGAAGAAAACTATAAACGAGCTTGTGAAGTATGGCAGGAATTCGGATGTTCAACTCTAGGAGAATACTCCGATGTTTACCTGAAATCAGATGTTCTACTTTTGGCAGATGTCTTCGAAAATTTTCGGGAGGTGTGCTTGGACAAATATAAACTTGATCCTGCCCAGTATGTAACAGCTCCTTCACTCAGTTGGGACGCAATGTTGCGTTTAACCAAAGTAGAATTAGAGCTCCTAACTGATATAGATATGGTTCACTTTTTCAAGAAAGGGATTCGTGGCGGAGTAAGTCAGTGCAGTAAAAGGAAGGCTATAGCTAATAACCCATTTATATCATCTTATGATGCTTCCAAACCTAACTCATATATTTTGTATCTCGATGCAACCAATTTGTATGGAGCTGCTATGAGTGAATACCTTCCAATGCGAGATTTCAGATGGCTTGAGCGGTATGAGCAAGAAAACTTAGACATCTTTGAAATTGGAGACACATTGTCGAAAGGATATGTATTGGAAGTTGATTTGGAATATCCACCACACTTACATGATGACCATAATGACCTTCCTTTTTGCCCGGAGAATATTAAGCCTCCAGGAAGCAAGTATTCCAAGTTGACTCCAAATTTGATGAGCAAGGAAAGATATATTATACACTATAGAAATTTGAAACAATGCTTGAAATATGGATTGAAATTGACGAGGATTCATAGAGTTTTGGAGTTCACGCAATCAGCATGGTTGAAGCAATATATTGATTTGAATACGAATCTCAGGAATTCTGCCAGGAATGAATTTGAACGTGACCTCTTTAAATTCATCATAAACTCAATTTTTGGAAAAACCATGGAAAACGTGGACAAGAGACAAGACATTAAACTATGCAGTCACTGGGAAAATATGCCAGGTTCTGTGGGAGCTGAGGGATTCATATCAAAACCTCATTTTAAATCATGTTCAGTATTTGATGAGAACTTAGTAGCCATTCAAATGGAGAAATTGACAGTTACCTATGACAAGCCACTTTATGTAGGGTTTTCAATTTTGGATATTTCAAAAACGGTCATTTATGATTTTTTGTATGGCTACATCAAAACAAAATATGGTGACAAAGCAAACCTCTGTTACACAGATACCGATTCATTGATCTTGGAGATATTCACGGAAAATGTATACGATGATATTAGGGAAAATATTGAATTATTTGACACTTCTAATTTCAAAATTGACAATATCCACAAAATTCCCAAAACAGTGTCAGTTGTCGGCAAGATGAAAGACGAATTTTATGGATCACCAATAGAATGTTTTTATGGTACAGGCGCGAAGGCATACTGTGTTAAGACAACAGAAGTCATGAAAAAAGCCAAAGGAGTTTCTAAAAATGTAATAGAGAATGCACTCCAAATTTCAGATTACATTCGAATTGTTGAAAGAGGTGGCTCTATCTTACGAAAAATGTATATTTTTACTTCTTATTTACACACCATTTACACGGAGCTGAGAAACAAAATTGCGTTATCATCTAATGATGACAAAAGATTTGTTTTACCCAATAATGTACAAACATTGGCGTGGGGTCACTATAAGTTGAGTCCTAAAGATGAAGACGCAGTGTTGGATCTCTTACTATTAATGTCAGAAAATTTAATAGATGAATAAATTTTGGATATTTAATTGGTAAATAAAACAAAGATATTGAATGATGTTTTTTATTTAAAAACCCTAATACATATCATTTCAAACTACGTAAGCATGAATAACATCTTGATTGTGGAGGTGGCGGGCCATCTACATGTTCCTCCCACTCAGGTCGATTATGATGAATGAAGCAAGGTAGCTGAACCTGTAGTTCAAACTTGTCCGTATACTCATCTGGTAGTTTGTGCCATGCTGAAAGAAGTTCCCAAGACCTAGCTTTTCGAATCAAATATTGTAACGGAAATTGCCGCAGTTCTTCTTCAGTGAACTCGTATAAGGGTTTGAGGTGCTTCTCATGTTTGGTTATAAGATCAATTATGCACTGAACACTATCCATATTTTCTGAAATATTTCCACCAATGAAGAAAGAAGGATCACTGAGGAGCACACAGCTATGTAGTAAATTAAAGAGTGAACTGTTCTAGACTCTGAATCATCTTTTATATTAGCTGATGGTGGGGAGGGATATAGCTCGATTATGTCCGTTTGTTCAGTGGAATTATGTTTTCTTATTAATAACTTATACTTTGTACTATTGGTGGGTACTGAAGTTTTGACGATTCGTACATTATTAATTTCAAGTGGTATCATTTTCACCCACTTAGATGGCCAAGTTTCATTCCACGTACCATTGCTATCGAAGCAAATGAAAATTTCTCCAACTTCACTGGGTTGGTGTATGAGTAGAACACCATGCCAAATAGCTTGTAAAATTATAAGATTTGTGAACATGTTGAATGGTTCACATGAACTAAAGTTGAAAATCCATTCATTATAGTGATAAATGAAAAAGGCAGGATGGAAGGGGAAAAGAAAGCATAAATATCCGAAAATTATTTATTTATCTGTATATAGGTATATAATTAATCCCTCTGAGTGTCGGATCCCTTGCATAACCTGCTCTTCTGTGAGTTCTATGTTCCTGGGTGGGCATGTGACTAATCACTTTTCTCCCCTAGTTGACTATGACGGAGCCTTTCCTGCCTTCTGAACCTTCTCTTCTCCGTCCTACTTGCGCCAATGGGTGGGCACCTGACGATATCCCTGTTCAAGTCAGGTATGTAGCTGGTGTAGTTGTCCTCATTCCAGCTCTCCACCTTATTGTTGTCTCCAACTTGTTGGTTTCTTTCCACCTCCAGCATGCTGTGACGGAGCCTCTCCTCCCTTGTAAATCTGCTTTTCTCCGTCCTACTTGCGCCAATGGGTGGGCACCTGACGATATCCCTGTTCAAGTCAGGTATGTAGCTGGTGTAGTTGTCCTCATTCCAGCTCTCCACCTTATTGTTGTCTCCAACTTGTTGGTTTCTTTCCACCTCCAGCATGCTGTGACGGAGCCTCTCCTCCCTTGTAAATCTGCTTTTCTCCGTCCTACTTGCGCCAATGGGTGGGTACCTGATGATATCCCTGTTCAAGTCAGGTATGTAGCTGGTGTAGTTATCCTCATTCCAGCTTTCCACCTCATTGGCGACCCCAACTTGTTGGTTTTTTTCCGCCTCCAGCCTGCTGTAACGGAGCATCTCCTCTCTTGTGAATCTGGTTTTCTCCATCCTACTTGCGCCAATGGGTGGGCACCTGACGATATCCCTGCTCAACAAGTCAGGTACATAGGTGGTGATATAGCTGTCCTCATCCCAGTTCTCCATGCTTCAACAAATCCCTAACTGGTGAGTTCAGTATTCCTCGGGGGTCGACTAGGAACCTGGTATAAATTATTAGCGGCCTGGTATCCAAACAGAATGAACAAAACCCGATTCTGAGTTTTGGTTGGCTGGACCAATAATTACTTGATAAAAAGCGAATAACTTTTCTTCTACACACACAACACAAAATTCTTTCAATTACTGAAATATTTGTAGAATATGTTGACATACTTTTACTATAATGCTATTTCATTCTTTATATATCCAAAACTAATTAGTGGAAAGGGGAATACATACTCAGCATATCTAAATTAAGTATGAGTGGGGGATACTTAATCAGCATATTTCAGGAAACATATAGTGCTGACTCCCTAACCTTGAGAGAAGCCATTGAACCAATCACAGATTTCTTTGAACTAACTAGATATGTTTCGCAAGCGGAAATATCAACAGCGAATTCCAGGAAACAAATCATTCACACATGTACTCATTAACCTTGAAAGACACCAACTTATCAGTAATGTGAGCATCTAGATGTAGAAGTTCCGAGTAAGCAGGTCATCGATATTTGTCGACGCAGGGTTACTTAATACCCCAAATGGAATTTCTACACTTTTGTATATATCTGAGGATATTGCTTTTTCGTATGATTAATCTATCAACTATGGAGGTTGACGAAGTTGACTTAGGTTTTGAATCTGAGTGCGATGAAATTATTTGTGATATGGAAGAAGTCGATGATAAAATGGAAGATATCCAAATTATTGGAAGTATGGAATTCGTGACCACAAGTGTATACCAAAGTATGTGCATTACAGAACACTACTTTACCACTATCTCAGAAAAAGAGAGAAAAATGTGTATTGTGTGTTTTTACGACTTTGCGGCAGAGGTGAATTCGAATATAGAGTGCCAGCAAGTTTCAAACCACTACTCTGGAACAGTGGATAGTGTGCATGAACGCTGTATCTCCTGCCATGACTGTGGAAGACAATTAGGCATAGTGTGTCTAACAAGATGCTGCATGGTGTGTAACAATTGTAATTTTAAATTTCCTGAATAAATTTTTATTGCATATTTGAATTACTTGATTATTTACTCCACTATCAAAATTATAAACAGATATAAATTATGCTGTACCCGAACATTTCCCAAATTCATTATTATTTTTTGATTCAATTAAAATTATATTCTTCTTTAGTTATTCAATTATTACAGAATAAAAAATAAAAATACAGTACTACTATATACCTGATATACTATATATCAGTTCAACCAAATGGCTCTAGATGTCGCTTCCTGTGCTACATGTCTGTATTATTCGTACTACCAGTGTACTACGAATTTTACAGTCTGTCAAACCAAACTAAAATTATAAAGAAGAAGAATGGGGCTATCTGCTCTGTGGTTTCAAACTTGTATTTTGTTTATTTGAAAATCAAAAAATTCGTTTTTCAAGTAAATAGTTTTGAAGTTTTGTGTAGTTGTGTAGAAAACAGTGTATTTTGGTTGAAGATCTACAAAAAATGCACTGTTTTTCAGACAGGGACTCTGTTTGCAAATTTCTGCATAATCAGCAAAACTTATGCTTCTGTGTGAGGTGAAGGTATTCTTCAAACATTTTAAGTGATAATAGTTTTATGAAAAAAGAAAATGGTTAAGTGTTCACAAGAAGGAATTGAATTCAGTGCTGTTTTGATCAGATAGTGCTTTTTAAGTGAGTGTTCAGTTTTATGGCTGTTAAAGGATAACTTTGATTTTGGTGAGTTTATAAAAATAATTGGACCAATTTATGCGCTATTGCCATAATGATAGTCCTAATTATTGGTCACTGTCTCATAAAATCAAATTTTACTGTACATTTATGATTGAGACAGTGCCAGTAATAAAAACTATGATTATCGCAATGGTGCATAAATTGATCCTTATTAATTCACACTGTGATTATCTAAAACATATTTCAGTAATGAACGTGGCTCCCAAACAGATAAAAGACTAGAAATAATAATAAAACAATAGAGATACTTTGAGTTTTCATTTATTTTTTATATATGCAAAAGCTAATAATAAAAAATTGTATAAATAGGTATGGTATAAAAGAATATTATATAAAAATATGTACATGAATATACACCAAAGTAATGTTTGAATATCACTAAATTCACTGGGCCAATTGTACAGGACAAGTTCAACAACGATTCAAGTGAACCAAGTTTAGCTGTTAGGGATTAGCCAATCAAATTTCTAGTTCCTTAGCAACCGAACTCGGTTCACTTGAACAGTTGTTGAACTTGTCTCGTATAACTCGCCCTAGGTCAGAAAAAATGTAAAACATGTATCCATGAATAGGCACCGAAGAAATGTTTGAATATCACTCAGTCCACTATGTCAGTTTATCCACACCTATCGTAATGGCCCGATCCAGATCGTCAATCTCCCTCTGCTTTGTTTTGTTGTCACGGAGCAACCTTTGAATTTCCAGCTTGTTCTCCTTTAACTGGTCCTCCAACTCTACCTTCCTTGCTCGCTTCTTCTCTATGAAGGCACTCAGTAAATTTTTTATCTCAGCGAGATGAGTGTTATGCTCCTGAGTGCCTTCGAGGGAGTTCGCAGTTTCATTCGGGCCCTGTTCGCCATCATCTCCTGCCTTTTCTTGGATGGAGTTGTCCTGTTCACCATCTTCGCCATCTTCACTCCCTTCATCTTCTTTGGTTATTGTCTCCATTTTGATGTCTTCCCCATCATCACTCTCCGAATTGCTGGGGCTCTCAGCTTCGCTTATATCCTCGTATATGGCAGCTGGTGTTGAGGTATAAGCTGGTACGAAACCCTTCCTCGCAGCATTAATCGGCCTCAAGTTCGAAAAGGTTCCGTCCAATATTTCAATATCACTGCCAATACTAGAAGTTGATGTATTTTTCACTAAGCGGAAGCCCCCATCACTCGGAAGCTTCTTAAAATGCGACAATAACCTAAGCTTCTTCACTGGTGCTAACTGACTTTTGCTTCCAACTCGCGATTTCATTTTGTAAGTATAGTGGATTATTAATTCGCTTCACTAAAAAAGTTTTACTAATAATCGAAGACAGTGAGTTTGGCTTTACATATTCCTATCCCCTCATAATCCCATTTTCATGAAGCATCTTCAAAATGAATTTGCTTCTGCCTTTAAGTTTTCAACCAATAGAAACACTCCTTCACTCCCCCCAGAGCAGTAAGTAAATGTCTACATTAGTAGAAGGGCTTTCTCAAATTTTCCCATGAAATATTTGCCACAAAATTCTGAATAAACATTTTTTCCATAAAATTATGTTTCTCATAGGTTTCTGCAACAAAGCAACTTGCAATCTGAGACCATCTTCAAATTTCAATATCCTACAATGAAAGAAGAGACATGCTCTCAAAATAAAATCATGTTTATGTTATTTGATAAAAATTTATGCAAGTCTGCAGATTATTTATCACTCTGTCTGAATATTTGAAACATGGGAATCAAAAAATGCGGAATTTTGTCACTAGACACTTGGGTGTTGAATTATATAACTTATGAAAATTATTCAAGAGGTATTTCATTATGGTTATCATTTACAGGGTGTACCTAATAATTATTAAAACATATTTTTGAAAGTAATGGTAATATGAAAGTTTCATTATAGTAATCGCATACAGGGTACCTCATGATTATTAAGATTTATTTCTGAAGCTACTGGTGATATAAAAGTTTCATTATAGTAATCGCATACAGGGTACCTCATGATTATTAAGATTTATTTCTGAAGCTACTGGTGATATAAAAGTTTCATTATAGTAATCGCATACAGGGTACCTCATGATTATTTAAGATTTATTTCTGAAACTAATGGTACTATAAAAGCTCCATTTTAGTAATCGCATACAGGGTTGCCTCATGATTATTTAAGATTTATTTCTGAAACTAATGGTAGTGTGAAAATTACAGGTTGTCACACGATTATTAAAATTTCTGAAACTAATGGTAGTATAAAAGTTTCATTGAGAGGGGCTCATTTGAAAAATTTGATTTTTATCTTTATATCAAATTATCAATATTCTGGATATCTGTCATGTATTGACCTTGAAAACGGTCATTGAACCTGTATTACATTTTTCTAACTTGTTGAGACTTGTAACCGGACGTTATCAAATTCCAGGAAATCTCACACGTGCACTGTGACCTTTGAACTTGAATCCTTTTGCTCTCTCATAGGGTTTGACCTTGAATCCAAAAGCTCTCTCATAGGTTTTGACCTTGAATCCAAAAGCTCTCTCATAGGTTTTGACCTTGAATCCAAAAGCTCTCTCATTTCTTATCTACTTATGTTGTTAAGCTCTCATTGAAACGATTGTGTAACATTTTTGGGTTGAGTATCGTTTTTATTAAAGGTGGAGAGGGAAAGGTCGCAAGCTAACAGTTTGACGAGACAAGGAAGAGAACAAGTAATAGTACTCAGAAACACTGGAGAAAAAGATAGTTGTAGTTGTGCTAAATGCCTGTTGATTATTTCATAAAATAGTGGGTTAGTTCCTGGATGACCAGTGAAGTGTTATTGACAGATGACATAATTGTAATTGACAGGTCAGTGTTTCCAACATTCAAAAACAAAAGGTGTTACCAACCCGCCAGCAAAAAAACGATTACCGACTGCCCGATCCAAAGACCCGGTCTTCGGGCACATCACCCGTTCTACGAAAACCCATCCCCATGTATGAAGTTAGAGTGTGGTAGCCCGAAGAGGTGCGAGTACCTATTGCATACCCCCACGCGCAAGACCGCCTGTTGTTTACCGACTACCCGCGCCCATCTCTTTCCAACGAAGAAGAAGAAGATGAAGAGCAGTCTCTCGAGCCTGGTTTTATTCACGACGAAGGTCTAGTTCAGCCACCCCACAGGATTTTTCTTCAGTATTTATTTGAACTCCAACATTTATGGAGTTTATTGCCTCAGTGAATCAATCTGTGTTCATTTCTTCGACACTCTTGAAATTTCCAAACTCAAAAATTAAACGAAGATTGGTGTATTTTTGACTTATTGACATTCCATAATCAATATTTACATTGTCTTTCATTTTATTTTATGAAGACTCTATTTTGTGTGATTGATGACTTGTTTATTTTGTGGAAATTCATGATCACTTTGATGCAACGAAAGAACACTCTTTTGTCTTATTTCAACTAGATTTTTATTGTTACGACCGGTTTCGGGTTTTATCCCATTATCAAGTATAAAAACTAACTATTACAATTGAACTCTAAGCCTAGTTATATAGGGAGTTTGCAGGTAGGCTGGATGGAGAGGTAATTAAGAGAACAAGGGTGAAACAATATAAACTTAAACCCTGGAGGTGATGGAAATTACCTGGGTTGTCAAATTTATAAATTCAAAAGTGGAGACCTACACAAATCGAGTTGCTCGTTGAGGGTTCTAAATTTCGGGTTTTTAATTGATTTATTAATTTCCATAGCTTCCAACAGGTTCATTGTCTTCCCTTTATTACATGTGTGTAGAATTTTGAGGTTATCTTTACTTATCTTGTGTTTGGAATCTTGTAGATGTTCGTACATTGTTGATGTTTTGTCACGTGTCGACGTGTTCACGGAACCTTACGTCAAAATTTCTACCGGTTTGGCCTGTATATACTGCATTGAATAGATGCAAAACCTAAACGAGACAGAATGAAAAAATCAGGGATATATAGATTAGAATGCGGGGAATGCTCTGCAGTATATACAGGCCAAACCGGTAGAAATTTTGACGTAAGGTTCCGTGAACACGTCGACACGTGACAAAAAATCAACAATGTACGAACATCTACAAGAATCCAAACACAAGATAAGTAAATATAACCTCAAAATTCTATACACATGTAATAAAGGGAAGACAATGAATCTGTTGGAAGCCATGGAAATTAATAAATCAATTAAAAACCCGAAATTTAGAACCCTCAACGAGCAACTCGATTTGTGTAGGTCTCCACTTTTGAATTTATAAATTTGACAACCCAGGTAATTTCCATCACCTCCAGGGTTTAAGTTTATATTGTTTCACCCTTGTTCCCTCAATTACCTCTCCATCCAGCCTACCTGCAATCTCCCTATATAACTAAGCTTAGATTCCAATTGTATTAGTTAGTTTTTATACTTGATAATGGGATAAAACCCGAAACCGGTCGGTCGTAACAATAAAAATCTAGTGGAAATAAGACAAAAGAGTGTTCTTTCGTTTCATCAAAGACTCTATTTCTATTTTTGAGTTAAACATTTCTTTATTTGAAGTATACTTTTTCAACGCGTTCTTATTAGCTTCACTTGTAACTAACAAACAAATAAACTATCTAACAAAAGAATGAACTATCTAACAAACAATGTTGATAAATTTTCACCCATTTTCAGTCATACGAATAATCTGAAATTTGGCACACATATCAGGGACCGATGACAATATAAAAATTTTATAAAATAATGTATTACAACTTCGTACGAGCTTATCTTGCATTTGCTCAGGTACCTTGCGGTACCCGATCAAGTAGTGAGATGCATTGAACAACTGATGCCACTCTGGAGGACTTGCTTTATCATAAGTTCTGGTCAAGTCAGAGTCCAAACAGAGCAGATAATCTTCAGAATGGGAGACTTCCTCTGCACTCTTCCTGCATCTCACTATTGCCATTGTCCGTTGCACTTAGGAACACACGTGGTTACAACTGCGGCATCCCCAGCAACCGGAGGCACAGGGTCACTCATTTATTTTACATGGATGACTTAAAGCTATGAGCCTACGGAGAAAAGGATCTACATCAGTCCTTATGGATGGAGTTTGGGACTGACAAATGTGCCACGGTTCATCTCAAAAGAGGACGATGCGAGGAGTACGGAGAGGATGTCCAGCTCGGGCGTCCAAAATGTATGCCTCATTGACGTCCTCATCGAACAATTGACAGAAGTGATAAGTGAATGCTAATCTGAAATTCACAAAAAACATCATGAAAAGCTAGTCTAAAATATTTTTGGAGCAGGAAAATAACATTTATAATTTTGCATAAGAAAACATTCAGTTTAAATGCAGTCTAGAGACAAAACCGAACATACAAAAAATATCTCATTAAACATATTTTCATGACTAAAAACCACAAACACACGGATAATTTCAACAGAAAATAAGAAGCTGTGAACCTTAACCGAATGTGGAATCACAATCATGGAAATTCAAATATAGCAAAGGAAAACTACAACAGTGAGACAGCAGGTAGAAAGGGGTCTACTGATATTATTGACAATATATTTCCTTGCTTAACAACCAATCAGTGGATTTCAAATTTTGAAATTCACCCAATAGAATCGGAACTACAGTGAAAATATAGCTTGTGGCTGTATTTTCACGGTGATAAACCTGCTTAGTTTATGTTTTACTATCTGTCAAGTGAAAATAATGATTTAAATTATAAATTTAAAATTTATGTGTTTTGACTAGTTATCTTTATTTATCAATATGAGCGATCGTTGGGGACAAATGTCCATTGGTATCATAGATGAGGCCGTGGAAAAGAGTATTCCGTTGAATACGGCTAGAAGTAAAGCATCAATTACCAGGTGACACGATTTTTCTTTATTTCAAATCGATATATTGTCGTCCTAAATATAATTCGTGGTATAATTAAAAACCTATAATTTTTTGGAATATCAATTCATTGGCAATCCCAATGCAAGAAAATACAACTCGTCCTGCGGACTCGTTGTATTTTCAGCTTTGGGATTGCAATTCATTAATATTCCAAAAAATTATCGGTAAATAATCATACCACTTATTATATTACCCCTGATAATATACCTACTCTAGATAAGGAAATTAGCGCATGAAACGACCTATAAATAGAATCTCCGCATAAAAAGTCTACAGTTATTGGAGATTATCCACGATGTATGAGCCTCTGAAGAAGCTAGCCACTCGCGCTAGTGAAACGTCTGGAAGAAGTTTCAAAAATCGATTGCCTTCAAACTTGAGTGAAAATAGTGTCACAGTTTCACAAAAATATTGGAAAATTCTCAATGAGGTTTTCATCCCTATATTGAAGCACATAAAAATGTATCTTCGACAACTTCTGACTCGTTTTGCAAAATGGAATTTAGAAATAGTTGGAGAAAATTTGTCTGATAAATTGATGGATGTAGCCGTTACTATGTGGTAGGAGATCATCATGAAAAATGGGAAAAGTAAATTTCTATGTTTTTGTACCACTTTATATTTATAACCTTTAGTTACTGCAGTTTCGTCCTATATGGACATTTTCAAAACTATAATTCAAACTGATGTTTGAACTAAAGGTTATAAATATAAAGTGGTACAAAAACATAGAAATTTACTTTTCCCAAAAATTTGTCTGGTCTACATCACACAAAGAAGGCGTGGATATCTTCAAGTTCATAAATCCTTACAATTGTCGTTCTTTGTTTCGATTTAAATACATTGAAAATGCAGAATACAATCCATGAATAATCTCTCGTTTGTGGTTTAAGCAGCTTTCGGTAAGCAGATTAGTTTATGAGTTGAGAAGCTGCCTTGAACAGGATCAGAAAAACTTTACACGCCATTATATGCACAATAACGCACCTTTAATGATGGAATCCTGTAATTTTTATATAACGTACGATGTTGAACGTCCAGCATATCTCAAATATTAACAATTCAAATAATTTCAATAACTAGCAGTTATTCTTAATGCTCTAAGCGCAAACTATTCAACTCAATTCCTATCACCGTACCGAGAACCAATTCTCATAACTATATCGCTAGTTTGTTATTAACCTAATCCTCTATCCACTCAATATCTGAAGTTATATTGCACTTAAATATCACTTATATACGTCACATTCTATAGAGAACTTATGTATGATTTCTAATATATGTTTAGCCTTTATTGAATACTTCTCCTGACACTGCAACAGACTAACTGCCCAGACGCTCTACTGGAGAAAGAAGAAAAGATAGAGTAGGGTGAAAGAAGAGAAAAAGGAAAAGGCAGCAATAAAAGGGTGTTTGTATGGAGAAAGAAACGAAGGAGTGGAAAACAAAGGAGTGTTAGGAGAGAAGATGAAAGGAGTAGGAGAAGAAACGTAAAAAGAGGAAGACAGAGGAGTGCGGAAAGAGAAGATGAAAGAAGTGGGGGAATAAAAGCTGGAACATAAAGGGAACAGGAAAAGAAGAGGAAAAAAAAAATCGATAACCGAGAAGAAAACAGCAATATATAGGTGTTGAAGAATAGAAAAGGAATACTGAGGATAAGGTTAAAGAAAAAGAAGGAATAAGAGAATAAGAGGTAAGAGAAAATGACAGAAACGTGAACCGAGCAGAAAAGACAGGAGCAAGAGCGACGTAAAGAGATGGAGGTATAAAAAAAATTTAGTATGGATAATTGAGGAAGTGAGGAAAGCAACAACTCAGAAGAGGGGTGGATTGGACAAAATAATGGAATCAGAGTAAAAAGAGGTGACAGACATTGAAACCATACAAGTTTGAACTGAAATGATAGTAGTCGTGAAAGAAACGCATATTCCCTAGTAGGGTTCTCATACTACATTTTCATTGAGTGATAATTGAACAGCAATGTTTTGATAAATGTTTGGAGGGCGTAGATGGGACCTAGGATAGAGGGGCGAGGAACGGGTATGGCAAGTATGTGAAAGAGGAGAGATGCGAGAAAGAAGAAGAGGACAATAGGGAAGAAGAAAGCGGAATGAAAAACTAGAGAAGGAATACACATTGATAAAACAAGAGAAAAATAAATCAACATATTATGAGAGAGGAGGTTCGTTACTCAAGATGTTTTACTAGTATGCGAACCTGAGGATTTGGGAAGAACGGGAGAAAACATCTAGCTAAAATATTTCATTATACTCAAGATTTGGATTGAAAGGTATAAGAACAAAATCCAAAAGATTGGAAGACTCAATTTGGATTGAAACAAAGAATATAAAGACTTCAAATTGACTCAACTGAATCAAAATTTCTTGTTGTACAAGAGTAGAGTTAGATGTTCAAAAAAACCACCACAGAAAAATCGGTTAAACTTTTCAATATCATCACCATCACCCATGGATTTACCAAATATATTGGAGACTCCATCATGAATCTCTTGGTTATTGACTTCAGTCTTTTCGACCTGAGGAAGATGAAGACGTATTGCATAGCATGAACGTGAAGCTGAACGAGTATGGCGATTTCTGTAGCATTCATGAGAGATTTTTGCTGACCAGGTTTTAAATCATTCGCGACTTTTTCATGGTTATGGATCATGGAAAGACGGTCCAATATATTTTGTCGATAAATGTATAGGACAAAAGTTCTCTTTTGAATGCGCTGTTCTGCTAGGACCAATTCATCACTCCACTACAGCAAAGGAGAATAACTATTATTAGTATCCACTCGCTTGCTAAATTTTTTTATGTTCTGATCCACACGAAAATGAAAATCCCCTATTGTTCTGAGAACATCGTAAGAGTACATAAAAAGTAGGTAGGAATTATGAATACTCTCGGCATAGTTTCGTTGGCCACTGTGAGATCAATCTTTGTAGAGAAAATATATTCTTGGGATTCATTCTCATTGAATTCTACCAAATTGTTGTATTCCCATTCTAAAATTTTTGCTGAGTCCATATTCATTTATTTCACGAGTATCAGATGAAACTCAATCAGTCACGTGGAGAGATTGGTCTGAGCGAAAGCTTCATAGCAAGGAACACAACTGGAAGTTTATCAAAAAGTCTCTGGTGCCAAACACGATCAAACGCCTTGGAGACTGATGCAACGGCCAGAGTTTCACCCTTTTTTTCGACAGATTTCTGCCAAGTATGTGAGACACGAGCAAGCAGGCCAACAGTTGATCTCTGATGCTGAAACCATATTGTCGATCATTGATAATTCCTGAGCGTCTTAGATATTCCATGAGCTTGATGGCTTTTTCCATGATCTTCAAGATAACAGATAACAGTGACATAGGTATGTAGTTGTTGGGTAGGGTCTCTGTTTCATTTTGGGGACCCAAATTATAAGAGAGGTTGGTTGGATAGCTTGCAAAAACTGGTGTTAGTTCGAGAGCACATTTCTTAAAATTGGCGGAATTATGTCAGATCCACTAGCTTTGTTGATGTTGATGGAAGATAATCTCGGGTTTATGAGAGTCAGTGCAGTGTTCTAGGATTGTTTTTCCAATAAATTCCAGCATAAAATCTACAGCAAACATGTTGGTGAAAATATTGGCTTTTCCTTACATTCGTTACTAGTGTTTCATCTTCTTTTGTTAGGGGACACTCATAACGAGCTTTGATCGTATCTTGACGTTTTAAGCGAACGTACGACGCCCATCCTAGTCCACTGAGTTTTATTGCCATCTGAGACGGGACAGTCTTGTGCTGCTCGATGATGTAGAAAAGAGCAAAGGGTGAAAGAGCAAAAAGTGGGGATGAGGTTGTGGTAGGAGTTCCCAGGTGGAGCACAAACTTCCATACTGTATGGATCAGTATTGGTGGGGGGAAAAATATCAAGTGTATTGGCACACTGGGAATGCAAAACCTCAGATTTGTCGGAAAATTTGAGTCAGGTAGAGTTGTGACTTCAGCTGTTGGATGATTTTGCTGGATAAAGTCTAATTTCAAAAATTGAAAAAAACTCGAACAAGTTGCTATAGGATAATTCATAAGGAAATGATGAATGTTAGCAGAAAAATTTGGTCTGTTTGTTATTAGACTTCAAGTCGAATACTACTCTTTGAATCGACAGGTTTTTCGTTGTCCAATTTTGGTAAGGTTTTCAGAAAAAAATAGCTACTTTTGACTGGCTTATATAGACAGTGGGGATCAAACAATTTTTTCCTAAACATTATCAATTCAAACATGAAAAACCGCACATATCAACGTGAATGGAAGATGGCGATCAGCTTAAGGAATCAGTTGCTATCGCTTTCTACAATAATCTTCGAGAATATCAGTTTTTTTCTTAATCCAGATTTAATTACTACGCAAATAGCGGTTTGAATTAAACATGTGGAAAGTTTTACACGTGAAATAACGAGCTGATATATGCTCAACTCTCATGTATACTAATTAATTCCAAAGGAAAAATAGAAAATTCCATCTCGAGAGCTCCCAAGGAAATCATAAAAGCTTCAAATTAAAAGGTTCAATTTATTTCAGCTTATACATATTTATGTACCGTAATTATTTGTTGTTGGTTCTTATATATTATTAGAGTTAATTGCCGGTTATGACCTGTCATCGAGTACTTACTTTCGAAACGAGGTACAGAATTTTACGCAGCTGAAAAAGATATAATTATGTTTGATTATTCCTAAGAACTCATTAATTCAATTGATATCTAACTCGCGCAAATATTCCGATAATAGTTGAGCTTATTATCATAGTGGAAACAAAACAAAGAGGATTGTTGCGGGGTGAGTTCATTTTGTAACGATATAGAAATATCGGAAAAATAAGGAAAAACTTCAAACTCACCGCCATTACTTTATTATGGGGCCCCTAAGATCAGTGAAAAAAAAAAATTATGAAAAACTCATTGAAAACAAGCTATATACAGGATGACCCAGGGTTAAAACGTTCAGTATCGGTTTTTTAAGTGAAAATTTCACACCTCACTTTTTCAGCCAATCAAAAAATTGGTTTTTATTTAGTTGCCATGGCAACCCAAAAAATTTCCGGAAATTTTTATCCTCCTGGGTACCCTGGGCGAAATTAATAAGTGGAAATTTTTCTGTCAAATATTTGACATGTGATAGTTAACATTTTGCTTTTATGTACAAATGGAATGTTATTTTTCATATGAAAGGAGATAATATTTCATAATTATATATTCACTAAATATTTCGAATGTGTCTGAAAATATTTTGAGAACTTGCATTTCAACGATGAATAGGTCCATCGGTAAAAAATGTATATCAATCAAATCTACCTATGCTTTACTACATGAACTTAATATTTGAAACAATTTTATTCAACTTATCTTTTCGTGAATACTCGGCTGAAATTTGCAAGAATTCCTTTCCACATCACTTCCCAAAAGACAATCCGCATGGACCAGTCAAAACTATTTTGGTTCTGCGTGATGTGCAATGCAATTTTAGGTTGAAAATATCGCAAAATGAATTTTCCTTTCTCACATACAAACACCCCCACTAATACCAACGCGTAACTGTCATTATATCAACAGAAACCATTCATGGCCCACTGATGTTACAACTTGTTTTCTCTCAGAATAATCTACAAGTCAGTTGAATTAACCATTAATTTAATATATTTTGGTGTGAAATTTTCTTACTGAATCCCCCGCGTGCTTGAATTAATTGCTGGAAATTTATCTCGTACATGAATTTTTTGAAAATTACTCGAGTCGCGCAACTCGAAAAATTTCCGACAATAATTCAAGCACTAGGGAGATTATAAGTGAAAATAAATGTTTTCTTCATATAAGCATGTGTCCCAACTTGCTTCGTTTTCGAGATCTGAATCCACTACAGATCAACTCAAAACAAGTTTAGAAATGCCTTCAGAGCCTCAATGAATTGTCAAATCACAAAAATGTTAGACTTGTGTGGGTGCCTAAACATAGGGGAATAGAAGACAATGAAAAAGCAGAACAACTTGCTAGGCAAGCATATGAATCACCATCCACAGGCCCAGAAACAGTATTTGGGATTATCATCATCCGATGCGGAAACCTAATTAAGGAGTGAAAGAAAAGGAAAAATCGAAGGGTTTCGAGTTCAGAGACCTACCCTATACTGATGAGGACAAGAACCAAGAAATCCATCTATATGTGGTCCAAATGTTTCAATGAACATTTCCATGCAACTAGCAATTGCGGAGACATCCTTGTAGGAACTCTGCACGGAAATTCATTAGATGTAATTCAACGTTCGTCGTGGTATTAGCCAGGAACGTAGTTGTTTCCTGATGGATTTTCGACCCAATTATTTCTATTGTTCTACCAAACCTGGTGAAAAACATAGGTCTATTCATCTAAGAACCACTGACAATAAAACAATGCAATAGACCCTAGCTGGTTTCAGTGTTGTAAGAAACCCCTAGCATAAACCCGGAGTTTCGCTCGTCAGCTTTTAGCCAACCAACCAACCAACCAATTATCCAAACAACCAAGCAATCATCCAACCAACTAACCAACCAAGAGACACCTGATATAGAGATGTTTGGTAGTTCCGTAGGCTAAAAGTTAAGGGGTGGGAAGATTGAAGTAATCGAATCGATGTTGATGAAATACCAACTCAGAAATTGAAGACTGCAGTAATTTAGTTAATGAACACAATACGATACAAAAACAATAAATATCGCTGATTCATTTTAGTCGACTTGGTCATTCGAGTCAGATATCTACAGACTTCTCGCAACTCTCTGAGGCAATTATAAGTATTTCGAATTCCGCGAGTAAATCGAAATACCCACCTTGTAGTTCACTTACAACATTTTTATGGACTAGCATTCCTCGTCGACTGATGGCGTTCTCTCTCAAACCTGTCGTTGTAAATCGTCGTACTTAACAAAATTAATACCGCAGCGTCGTTACTTATAAATGTAAGTGTAAAAGGCATCGGCCAAAAAGCCACATTAAAAGAAACAAATACAAATTGGCTCCTAAATTCGAAGGAATCTGCCGTTCTCGACGAGAAAAACAAAATCCACGAAAATGCAAATGAAACGGCTTTTAGAGATAGTGAAAGGATCGTTTTCATTAATTTTTATTGCAGAACCGAGACGGGCGCGTTCATGTAGTGGAATTGAATTTTGGATTTATAGGGGTATTTTTCAAACTGAACTATTTCGAAGTTGAGTTCCAAGGCAGGAATGTAAAGAAAAAAGGTTGATTGATGGAAACAGCTCCATTAATGATGTTAAGTTTGAGGTAATTGACCCATCAGAGCAGGGGAACTATTTTACAGTGAGCCACCAGTGAAGTGAAAAAAAGCCTGTTATAGATTTTTTAGAATTTAAATTTTTTGATAGTACTTGGTCCAAAGATTCTATGACTCTGAAATTATTGACTGGTTCAGTATATGTACTGATCTCACTGAAAAAAATTCTTGTCGTAATATACAGAATGGTGACAAGAATTCTGATTAGCATGGGCACAGCCAAAATCTTGTTATAATGGCAAAAAAAATGCTACAAACGTTTTGTTATGGTTTCTGTATGTTATTTTGTATTGGTTATTATACTATTATA
Source organism: Chrysolina haemoptera (assembly GCA_958298965.1). Lineage (NCBI taxonomy): Eukaryota > Metazoa > Arthropoda > Insecta > Coleoptera > Chrysomelidae > Chrysolina > Chrysolina haemoptera. The sequence goes on along the minus strand of OY282585.1, from coordinate 3,904,412 downwards.
ATGAGGATCAAAATGCAATATTGTTACCTTGACTTCAATTTATAGTTAGTTGTGAAAGAAATTACTGTAACCTCAGTAATGTTTGACAGTTTTCCACACATTTTCACAAAAAAAATCTATTACCGTCTAAACAAATGCCCCTTGCTAAGATGATGATAGATTTCAGATTTTCATCCGAGTAACGGTACATTTTACTAAGGACTGGCCAACTGAATGTGGCTCGAATAACGACAGCTAATTGAGTGATAAATGATGAATAAAACAAATTAATATTTATTTCCTCATATAATAGGGTAAATCCGGGATAGATTGCCATAGGGGAGAGATGGCCATAGCTAGGTATTTCTCCTTATTTGATAAGCCAGCAAATATATTAAATATCGATGAAACGGGCCTCCAGCTCAACAGTAGACCAGGCGAAGTACTTGCAAGAAAAGGATCTAAAGCTGTGTCATCAGTAACGTCCACAGAAAGGGGAGAAACAATTAGTTTGGTGGTTTGTTGCAACGCTGAGGGTAACTTCTTGCCGCCTGTTGTTATCATGAAAGGCAAAAATAAAAAACAGGAATGGAAAGATAATCTGCCACCAGGATCACTGTTATTTATGGAAAAAAAATCTTGAAAGGAAATTTTTATGAATCCTGTCTGAAAAAATAAATGTGGTTAGAAAACGAGCTAAACAAGTACCTACTATTTTAACTTCACCAGAACATCTGAACATTTGTAAAAGAAAAAGAGAAAAAAGCCAAAGAGAAAGAACAAAAGACTCGAGATAGAAAAGTTGCAGAAGGGTTTGTTGGAATCGATTTATGGGGAAACATAGATATACCAAAATATACAGGTTGTCCCATCAATAATTCTGTATATGAAGTCACGTAACAGAAAACAAAAAGCTCATTGGGTGATATAATATAAAAAAAAGCTGCACCAACTGCTTTAATTTACAACCCTAAAATTACAATTATCTTCTACACTCTAGCGTTCCGAGATATTCCCTGTCCTAATCATTATGGAACACCCTGTAGATATATATATATATATATATTGTTTTGTTATATTGGGAAAGGAGATTAGATGTTATGTTTTGTATTTGATTAATAAATAATAAATAAAGTTGTAAATGTTTTGTTGTATAATAGGAAATTTTATAAATGAATACTTAACCTTATTTTTTAATGTCAAACTATCTCTTTCTCTGGCTTAGCTCAGTTGGACATGATGTACTCTCTCTCAGTAGTGGTTTCTCAGCGGTAACAGTCGTACCAACCAGAAAATGAAAATTCCCAACAATGGTACCAATGATAAGATTTGTTTCAAAACACAGAAATATCGTTTTATTCACAATTGAAATCAATAAAAAACATATGAGAAAAATGAAATCTCCAGTAATATTACCTTAGTTCACCTGCACCTACTCCAGATAACTTATTGTCTAGAAATTTATGGAAAGTGTCACAGAAATCATTTATCATGCACCCTCTAGTGGTTAAGATTGAAAATACTTTTAACGTGACTAGCAACTGAGTTCAGTGACCTTTCTAGAAAGTAAAGTTATGTTACTTCGAATGTGAATAAAAATACATAAATTGTCCTTTTGCAATGATACCTATATGATTAAATTGATTAAATGGGCGCTAATTAAAAGTTGAAATTGTTTCAAAGTTCGGGAGTTCCCTGTGAAATTGTTCAAAGAGGAAATTTTCAAAGTTCTGTGCAAGTTGAATTTCTTCGCAAAGTGAGTTGCTTCAAAATGGAGAAAAGGACTGGTAGAGACCTTCAGGATATGCTCGAGGACAAATCAAAGTATTATAAATACCTTTTTACGCTTTTGGAAAGACTGCCAGGCGTGGCGTCTCATAAGGTTTGTTCTGGTTCTGTAGTTCTACAGGATACAGCGGCCAATTCGATGACAATGAAGGTACTTTTCTTCTCAGTTTATTATTTGGTTTTTAGTTACCAATTTCCAACGTAATTATTAAGTTTCTGATGAGTTTTTTTTCACTTTTCATCTTCCATTTTTCACCTTTTTTTTTTCTTCCTTCTTTTTCTTTTTTTTTTTAAATAAACAAAACCATCCTCTCCTAGCAACCCCTTTATGAATCTTTTTCCCGACACTCGCGATGGAACCCTTCAATTTCGCACTGCGGATCCGTTCACGGCACTCGCGATCGTTTTAAACCAATCTTATTCTACCTTACACTTTAATTATTTACAATAACCTTAAATTTAATGGAACTCCATTTTATAACAATTAACTTTTAATTTTTTTTTTTTTTTTCATTATTTTTCTCTGTACCATATCATCAGCACCCCTGCCGAAATTCACACTCCCAGTCAATACACCTCAATATCATAACAAATTCCCCAAAATTTGTATTCTACATTTTATATCCCATATAAACATTAGAATACCAATTTTTAATTATTATTATTATTATTTTTTTTTTATTTGTAATATTATATTTTAAACTGATACACACTTTGTATATTGAATATGCCTCTTTCTTTTCCAGTGACTGGATTTCTTAATTTGTAACTATTTACAGGATTAGAATTAATAACTTCATAAGGTCCTTCAAAAGGAAATAAAAACTTTGCACACAAACCTTTCCTTTCATTCGGCACTCTTAAATTCCTAATAATCACTAAATCTCCTTTTTTAAATTTCATACGCTTCACACTTCTTTCACTCTCCCTTTTTACATACCTTTTTGCATTTTTAATAATTCTCATGTTCACCTTTTCTAACGTTCGTTCTAATACCTTACTTTTATTCACCCACTCTCTTTCTGGCATTTCCCCTGTCATTACATACTTAGGATTTTCTTCAGTAACAGTGCTTGGTATTTCATTTAAATATTTTTCTACTAGGTTTAGTTTTTCATCCCAACTCCTAGGATTTTCTTGCACTACAAATCTTAAGTATTTTATAACCTCTCTGATGTATCTTTCAGTTGGATTTGCTGACGGATGTCTTATACTTGTGAATCTTAAATTAATTTTTGAATTTTTACAAAACTTTTTCATTCGATCGTTACTAAAATATGTTGCATTATCTAATATTATAATTTCAGGTTTTCCAATTTCTTGTATAAATTTTATTAGGCAATCTTTAACTGTTTTAACATTTGTTTTTCTACATGGGTATACTTTTATAAACTTAGAGAAGTGATCTACTATCACAAAAATATGCTTATTGTTGTTGTTACTGGTTATTAACTTGCTAAGGAAATCAATGGATACTATGTGTAATGGTTCTTTTGAAATAATACTTTTTGGTTCATTCTGATTAATACTATTTTTGCTTTTTCCAAGCTGACATAGAATGCATTTTGTTAATAACTCTTTCGTGATTTCAATATCCCTACAACTTATGAAATTTTCCCTGAAAATCATCCACGTTTTTCTAATGCCTGCATGACCATACTTTTCATGAATTTCCCCTATTAATTTCTCTGCTAATTTTCGTGTTACAACATATAATTCGTTTTCATTTACATTTTTAATAATCACTCCATTCCTTTCCATGGTTCCTCTTTTTTCTTTACTCGTTAATTCAATTTGATCTTCTAAAATTGTTTTCAAAGAAAATAACCCTGATTTGTTAACAAAAACATTTAACCCTACTTTTACCTGTCTAGAATTACCTATATTGTTTTTCCCCATTCTAGTGATTGTATCTGGTATGATGTTTTTCTTCCCTGGTACATGTTTAATCTCGAATTTGTACTCTTGTAAAAGTAATGCCCATCGGTGAATTCTGTTACTTGCATATTTGCAATTTAAAATTGAAAGTAAAGCCTCATGATCAGTTTCTACAAAGAATTTAGCTCCTAGTAAATAAAATCTGAGTTTAGTTACACACAATATGATACTGGCTAATTCCAGCTCACTAACGCTATAATTTTTTTCGTGTTTCTTTGTAACTCTCGAAATGAATGATATAGGCACTTCTATTCCCCCCTGTATTTGTATTAAGACTCCTGCTAATCTTTCCATACTTCTGTTTCTGTTTCTGTTTTTAAAATGAATGGCAATTCATAATTCGGATGGTAGATTTTCAAATTTTGTGCAAAAATGTTCTTTAACTCTACAAAAGCTTTTTCATGCTGTTCTTCCCATCTCCACCTTACATTTTTCTTTAATAAATTTATTAAAGGCAGTTCTTTTTCGCTTAAATCAGGCACTAATCTTTTAAAATAATTCAAAATACCTAAAAATCCTCTCAGAGTTTTTAAATTATGTGGCCTTTCATATTCCCTTATAGTTTTGACTCTTTCTGGATCCATTTCAAAACCTAATTCATTTACTTTATAACCTAGATAAGTGACTTCCTTTTGGAAAAATTCACATTTATTTAAATTTATTTTAAGCCCTGCTTCGTCTAACAATTCTAGAACTTTCTCTAAATGTTCCTTATGTAATTCTTCATTTTCAGAATATATTAAAATGTCATCGACATAATGTAACACAAAATGTTCATATTTATCAAGAATCTGGTGCAAAGCTCTTTCAAGTGCTGGGCAAGCTGATTGCAGACCATAAGGCACAACACAAAACCTATAAACAACCCCTTCTATACAAAATCCAGTGAAATTTCTTACATTTTCCTCTAATGGAATTAACCAAAAACTATGTTTTAAATCGATCTTGGAAAAAAATTTTGTTTTAGTGATTCTACCAAAAATAGCCTCTATGTTCATTGGAGATTCGTACTGTGGTGTAGTTATTTTATTTAATTCACGTGCATCTAAACACAGTCTAAGTTCCCCACTTTTCTTCCGCACTACAACTATAGGATTTATAAAATTACTGGTACTTTTCTCGATTATTCCCTGTCTCAGCATCTTCTCTATCTCTTCCCTTACTTGTTCCCTAAATCGATATGGTATTGAATAACTTTTTGATTTAAATTTGTTGATTTCTTTCACCTCTATTTTGTGTACATATTTGCTAGCAATTCTAGACTCATTCATACTTAACCCTTCATACTTCGTTAATAATTCACTCACATAGTTTTCATATTTTATATTGCATTTGTATTCATTATACTCATTATAATTCATTTCTTCATAATCATTTAATTCATTTTCATATTCATTTTTATTTTCAATTTTATTTTCGCATTCTTCCTTCTCATTTACACTCTTAATACACAAAATTCCCCTATTCAAATCTACCTTGTTATCACTTGTATCTTCAAATTTAAACCAATTTTCCATCCATTTGATAGTTTTTTGCTCATAATCAATTTTTACTTTGTTTCTATCTAATAAATCGGTACCAATAACTACATCCATGTCCATATTTTTGACTATTAATAGTTGTATTTCAATTATTTGCTGTTCTATCTCCAAATTTAAGTTTATAAAACTATTAGATTCTGCTAATTTCTTCCCATTGATCCCCACTAAGTTTGTTTTTGGCATTTTCACAATTTTACTTTCCAGATCTTTTTCAATATTGTTTTCACTAACTAAAGATGCCTCTGAACCTGTGTCTATAAGAATTTTCACTGATCTTTCTCCAATTTTCCCTTTTAAAATTATTAATTTGTTTATTTGTTCATTTTTTTCATTTTCATCTAAATCTATAAATTCCTTAGGATGTTCATAAATAGGTTGTTCCAGCATCACATATGGTTTTCTTAGCAAAAATTTTCAGCTTGTTCATCATTTCTTATCTCGTGATTATTGTTCGTTCGTCTTTCTTCATTTTCCCTGTCATAACTACTTTCCCTTTGATTAAAATGTACCTGTCTCGTACGTTCGTTGTTTTGTCCTTCGATATAATTCGTTCGTCTGTCTTCCCTATTGTATTCGTTTCTATTTTGTTGATATTGCCCTTGATTCTGGTTTCTATTGTCTCCATAGCTGTTATAGTTCCTGTTTTGATTATTATTATTATAATTGTAGTTATTTCTATTATAATCCCTTTGATTTTGATTTCCATTGTACCTGTTATTGTAATTATTGTTATTATTGTTTAAAAATCTCCCATTTTGATTATTATTATCCCTATTCTGCCTGTAGTTGTTATAATTTCTCTCATTATTATAATTATTTTCCCTTCTATTTTCATATCTATTGTCGCCTTGCATATTTTGATTGTAATTTGTATTCCCTGAATACCTATTTCTACTATCCCAAATTTTATATTCTAACGTTCTCTCTAACCTCATTAAATACTCGCTTAACCTGGTCATTGTTTTTATTTCATTTATGTTAATGATTTCAAAGATTTCTGGCTTAAAATGTCGACTTATACTTGTAACTATTTCTTCTTCGTTCATTGTTGGATTTAAATACTGAGCTATCGAGTAAAGTTGTGTTGCATAATTGTTATAGTTCATGCTTTTCCTCTCATCAAACTTCCCAAACTGTAATAAATCCCTAACTTTCATCTGGGCATTGGTACCCCAGTACTGTTTTATAAATAACGTTTGAAAGTCCCCAAAATTGTTTATATTTTTGTCCTGACTATTGAACCATGTTAAAGTTTGATTTACTAAAAATTCCCTTATAAAATCCTTCAATTCATCTATCTGTACTATGTTTCTAGTTTTGTTCTTTAACATTTTTATAAAAATGATTGGGTGCATCGTTTTTATGTTCCCATCGAATTTATTATTATTTTGAACACTCTGGCATTTTACAATTCTTGTTTCTACAATCTCACTTGTCCTACTTTCCTCTAATTTTTGTAATTTAACCTCCAGTTCCTGAATTTTATTTAAATATTCACTATTGTCCCTACCTGCAATAACTTTCTCCTGGATGTTAACAATTTCCCTTTCTATGTCATGAATCTTTTTTATTGTATTCTGTTCACTCGAGTCTACCTTTTTATTTATTTTTCCTATTTCCTGAAACGTACCTAGGTTTATTTTCTCTGCATCTTTCCTCATATCACTTATTTGTCTTGTATTTTGATCAACGAAATGGTTAATAGTACTTATTTCCCCAGTTATTTTCTTATAATGTTCCAAATTTTGTTGCTCTATCTTCCTTTCGAACTCCTTGCATTTATTTACAAATTCCTTTTTGTTTTCTTCCAATTTTCTTACCACATAGTCTTCCAGTTCCCCGATCCTAGTATTCATACTATCCTTGATTTCTTCCAAGTTTCCTTTTATACTCTGATCCATTCTTTCTTTCATCATTTCCATATTCTCCTTCACTTTCTCCTCCATTCTATTCATGTTCTCCATCATACTAACTTTCGTTCTTTCTTCCATCTTTTCCATGTTCTCCGTCATACTTCCCATATTACTTCCTATAAACTCCATCAACATTCTAAATTTTCATCCATACTACTTTCTACCTGACTTTCTCTCACCTGTCTTTCCGCACTTGTTCCAGTTACCTGTCCATTTGTCTCTCCATGATCACCATCTTCCATGGCTCCATTCAAACCTACTCTTTTACCGTCTCTTAGATCCATTCTTTCACTACTATACAAACTCTTTCACACAGCAGACAAATTTTCTAATCACTCACACTTGCAAAACTTTTATTTCAGATTTTCCAAACCTTTTTTCGTTATTCCAAAACTGCCTATTCTGCCCCACGTTGGGCGCCAAATTGTTTTGTTATATTGGGAAAGGAGATTAGATGTTATGTTTTGTATTTGATTAATAAATAATAAATAAAGTTGTAAATGTTTTGTTGTATAATAGGAAATTTTATAAATGAATACTTAACCTTATTTTTTAATGTCAAACTATCTCTTTCTCCGGCTTAGCTCAGTTGGACATGATGTACTCTCTCTCAGTAGTGGTTTCTCAGCGGTAACAGTCGTACCAACCAGAAAATGAAAATCCCCAACAATGGTACCAATGATAAGATTTGTTTCAAAACACAGAAATATCGTTTTATTCACAATTGAGATCAATAAGAAACATATGAGAAAAATGAAATCTCCAGTAATATTACCTTAGTTTACCTGCACCTACTCCAGATAACTTATTGTCTAGAAATTTATGGAAAGTGTCACAGAAATCATTTATCATGCACCCTCTAGTGGTTAAGATTGAAAATACTTTTAACGTGACTAGCAACTGAGTTCAGTGACCTTTCTAGAAAGTAAAGTTATGTCACTTCGAATGTGAATAAAAATACATAAATTGTCCTTTTGCAATGATATATGATTAAATTGATTAAATGGGCGCTAATTAAAAGTTGAAATTGTTTCAAAGTTCGGGAGTTCCCTGTGAAATTGTTCAAAGAGGAAATTTTCAAAGTTCTGTGCAAGTTGAATTTCTTCGCAAAGTGAGTTGCTTCAAAATGGAGAAAAGGACTGGTAGAGACCTCCAGGATATGCTCGAGGACAAATCAAAGTATTATAAATACCTTTTTACGCTTTTGGAAAGACTGCCAGGCGTAGCGTCTCATAAGGTTTGTTCTGGTTCTGTAGTTCTACAGGATACAGCGGCCAATTCGATGACAATGAAGGTACTTTTCTTCTCAGTTTATTATTTGGTTTTTAGTTACCAATTTCCAACGTAATTATTAAGTTTCTGATGAGTTTTTTTTCACTTTTCATCTTCCATTTTTCACCTTTTTTTTTTCTTCCTTCTTTTTCTTTTTTTTTTTTAAATAAACAAAACCTTCCTCTCCTAGCAACCCCTTTCTGAATCTTTTTCCCGACACTCGCGATGGAACCCTTCAATTTCGCACTGCGGATCCGTTCACGGCACTCGCGATCGTTTTAAACCAATCTTAGTCTACCTTACACTTTAATTATTTACAATAACCTTAAATTTAATGGAACTCCATTTTATAACAATTAACTTTTAATTTTTTTTTTTTTTTCATTATTTTTCTCTGTACCATATCATCAGCACCCCTGCCGAAATTCACACTCCCAGTCAATACACCTCAATATCATAACAATATATATATATATATATATATATATATATATATATGGAAATGAATAAATTTCGACTGGTATCTTCTCTCTTCTCTGATTTTAAATTTTACTGTAGTTTTCTTCGAGGAAATTGAAAATGACCTTCGCTCCATATCTGACTGAGTCGTTGAAAACGAAAACACATTATATTATCCTCCGGTGATTTCAGAGACCAGAATAATTGAATGGGAATTTATATACCCACTTGGTACAGCGCTAAACTAAAATCAAATTAATTTTCCTCGTTCTTTCAGGTAAGGCAACCGTTGTCGACCCCGAGCTATTTGGTCCAGCGCAGTGGGTAATAGGCCAATCATTTTAGCAAAAATGGGGAAAAAATTACAATAGAAACGAAACTTTCACAAAAATGGTATTTTTGTGCGAAATAAAACTATACAAACTTGTCACCTCGTACAAGTCTGGCAACATTGTTTTAAAAAGTTATTAGAAATAATTGTGGTTATATATAGAGTAAAAATGCAAAAGAGTCGCAAAATGGTGGAAAAAAAGAAATTATCATTCTTTATCATTTCCCAAGTATGCGAACGTTTCCAAGTTTGACATGAGAGTAAATAAATTATTTAATCGGCGAGACTTTTGAGTAATCTAGTAGTATATTTTAATTTTTTTCAATCTATAATAAGTTATCTTTTATAATATGTTCTTATCAATTATTTTCAAAAAATGCAAGGTGGCAACATTGCTCTTGATTCAATTTAATAACTAATTATCAGGAATGACATTTTCCATTTATTGAACATTGAAACCTAGGATACACATACACGGAAAAAAATACCTGTGTAGATTTTTTCCTTCAACAGTGTAAAAAAAATGTGTAAATAATGTATACAATTGTCGAAAATTAGTACAAATGGTTGGAATATATTTTTATCAATGATTGTTTATTTCGTTTCGTGGTGAAATTATCCCCAGTTTTGTGATTTATATTAACATTTTTAATTGAAAAAGTACAATAAGAAATGTGCAATAAATCACAAAAAAACACCCGCCGAAAGAGGGCACAACCCGCGCTATACTAGAATTCACTAAGACTGAGGCTTACTAGCAAGACCAAAGCAATCTTCAACACCAGTTCCATTCAGCCCCCGACCGGTTAAGAAGAAAGGGATAGCTAGAGAACGAGGAAGCAGTGATAAAATATTTAAAAAAGTCATTGTGTCTCCACACATTAGGGAGTATTTTAAATTGATATTCTCTGACAGCTATTTTAAAAAACGCAAAGCCTTGTGTAAAATTCTTATACACTATTGTGGACTGGGTTCGGGTTTTTTTTTCAAGTTTTGGTTCCCACGAAAAGCATACCCTCCTTTGTATAGTTTTATTACAAAAGTTTCCTTTCCTTTCTTATTTTTTCACCATTTTTGATTTCAAACGCTGAAATGATTGGCCTATAAGTTTTTTATTAATTTTGTTAACCTGCGACTTGGCATTTTGCGTCCTTTGTGTTTTTAGACGCTGGAATGCAGAGGTGCTTCCATTTAATATATCTTTAAATTGTAGAAAATTTCGAGGGTCGCTAAATTTGCATTCGAGAAATAAAAGAAACTCGTATTAACATATGCGTACACGGTGTTTGGATTCTTCGTCGTCTTCTGTACGTGCATTGTTGGCATATGAGTTGTATGGAAAAAAATGCCGGGTATTTGTTGGTCGTGGATTTATGCGAATTTTAATTTTCATTACCAACGGCAAAATAAGCATGGGGGGTCATGCATTATGCGTTCTATCCAGTTGAGAAGCATTCGTTTGAGTTGAGATTTAATCGAATACTTTAACAAGTTTGAAATAACAAATTTGATTCAAACTGAATGCCATACGCATAGTAATGTCACTGGTTTCTACATAATAGAGGCAATAGAGTGCACCTTTTCTTTGCCCTCCTCTAAACATATAAAACTGCTTTTAGTAACGTTTCTGTCTTATAACTGTTACTTCTGATGAATAGGAGAACAATTCCCTGGAATTAAATTATTGGCGAATGGTTGAATTTAAAAATTATTCATCTATGTTGCTCCAGGATTTTCTATATCTCACTAATATTGTAAAATCCTTTTCATCGGATGATATTGTCTCTGTGTTTGCTGGAAAGATGCGAAAATAATTCATTTGCAGAAAAAAATATAACATTTGTACCATAACTCATAGTGCCTTTTTAAATTACTCGAGAATGTGTTTCTCTTTATGGTTCAAAATTTACAATCCATTTTTCAAGCACTTGCTGCGTGCAAATCTGCTGAAATTTTGCGCAAACATTAAAAACTCACAGAACCCCATTGCTTCAAGAAATCCTGCCCCTTGGAAGCTAAATACAAAGTAGAAAATCGCAAAATTGTCGAAAATGTCGGTCAAAGTCTCGGACTCACCGCCTTCTTGAAAAAATTAAAAATAAATAAAAAACTGGCAAATAATAAAACAGGAAAAAGTGCCAAATATAGAAAAAATATGGGACCGTCGAATTATATTATTCCCTGCTCCCCCCTCCCCCGAAAGCGAGAGCTCGGAGAACGCGTAGATATTCATAAAATGTTTCGCTTGTCAAAAATTACGGCAAGGAAATGTAAAGCATCGTATAAAGAAGAGAGCAGAAAAATTTTTCCGCACTAGTGCGGAAAAGTGGATTTTTCCGCACGCTAGTAAAACAAATAATTTCAACAACAATTTGACTTGTACTCATAACTTATTCATTCATTTTTATATATGAGCATTGAGCAGTTTCTTATTGCTCCAAAAATCATGCATCGGTTAATTTAAATTAAAATATCTCGAAAACGGCTGCTTGACTTTTGACAAGTATTCCTTTTTCACGTAAAAATGATAGTGAAATATGTTTTTTTTTTCTAGAAAATGTGATACATACATGCACGAAAAAGATGTGACTTCCCTATAAAGAGACAAAGACCTGTAGGTGGCGCCCCCTACAATTAAGTGCCAAACAGAGATCAAATTTGAATTTCTCATATTGAAAAGTCCCCAAATACCAATTTTTTTTTCAAATATCGACATTATTTCAAAATTTATTCACGCAAAACCAAAATAAAAATAAACTTTCAACACCATCTATCTCAAAACTGAACTTGAACTTGAACTTTTTACCTTATAAATAACTGAGGAATCGTCCTGTTAAATATCGGACACTTATTACATAACACCCTGTAGAAAGGGGTGTGGATTTGTTTTGACATGCTGTGTTATAGATTTCGACTTAAGAGTTTTGGCAATGCCCTCGAGAAAACATACATTTTCGGTCAAAATAAGATTTTGGTAGGTATGTTTTTATTGTAGCGTCTTATTATAAACCTTGCCAGTTATTCCCACCCATACCCTCGGAATTTTGTGTTGCTCATTCACAAAATATATTAACTTCGTTCTTTGCATAACACCTCCTCATTACATTATTTGTTATTTACGTTGGAAATATACATGAGATAGCAGCTGGGCTCTTGTTTATTTTTGCACGAACGTGAAATATGGCAACGACGGTGATGGACATTTTTTAAGCTCCTCCAAGCATATAATTTTCTTTCAAATTGAACCCTGTCATACTCGTTATTTATTTTGCTTCATTTTTTCTCTCTTCCATTATACATTTCGAATCGCTTGCGCTGCTGTCACGTTGAAATTGTATGGGAGTATCGAAAATCATTCGACTGGTTAAATACGTTTTTTCTTCATTTTTGTTTCGCGAGAAATATGACGTTGCAATTACGCGTTTGTTTGCAACGGTCGAACTGGATTTTTCTCAATATTGTGTTTTCAGTATTTGCGAATGCTTTACGTTTTTCGTCCTCTGTAGTCACTATCCCGTATCAAAGTGACCACAGCGGGCGAAAAGCATTTGCGGGCGAAAAGCGTTTGCGGGCGAAAAGCGTTTGCGGACGAAAAGTGTTAGCGGACGAAAAGTGTTTGCGGACGAAAAGTGTTTGCGGACGAAAAATACTTGCCTAAAAAAACAGTCGATAATTGATTCTAAAATCGGAAATTAGTAGGTAATTTGTAGAGGTCGACGAAAAAATATAATATGTACCTCGGCTAAACATTCTGTCTATTACTGGGTAGGTAAAAAACTTACAGTCGAAATCCACCAAATAAAATCTTTATTGTATTATGTGGGTGTGTAGAGGACACACATCAGCACATTAAGGGATGTAGTCGGAAGACTTACATCAGCAGTAGGACATGTTTCGAAGGATTCAGCAAAAAGGTTAAAAAGAGATCTACAGAAAATAGAAATTGCTCATATTTAATGTAATGTATTTAATGTAATACCTATTTCTATTTTCTGTACATACCATATGTGGTGTTCAAATTTTATTACTGATTGCTCATATTTAATGTAATACCTATTTCTATTTTCTGTAGATCTCTTGTTAACCTTTTTGCTGAAGATGAAGGATGAATCCTTCGAAACATGTCCTACTGCTGATGTAAGTCTTCCGACTACATCCCTTAATGTGCTGATGTGTGTCCTCTACACACCCACATAATACAATAATGATTTTATTTGGTGAAGTTCGACTGTAAGTTTTTTACCTACCCAGTATCATCTCACCTCCACTGTATGTTATGGATCGCCTCCGTTGGATATTCTGTCTATTGTCTCGCCTGCTTGCTAGCCTCGGCTGCGCCTCAACTATCAATTTGCAGGCACGACTATAATAGACAGTTTTTCGTCCTTGGTACATAAATAACTATTATTAGAGTCACAAAATAATACTACATTGGAGATCGTTTTAACCTATCGAAAAACCTAAAAATATATTTTGACATATGTCAAAGAGGCAAGAGTACAGTTTGTTTAAAAAGGGTTGGAAAAGTTACTTGAAAAAGTACAGTGTTTACAATTTAACAAGTCCATACGCCACTTAATTTTTGAAATTTGCTGAAAATGATTCCCCTATTCATATCTGCCAAATGAACTATCATTGAAGATAAAGTAAAGAAACCCCAATTTTCTTCCATTCCCACAGAAATTTTCAAAATTGCCGATTATATATGTCTAATTCCATTTCTGGGTGTTTTTACATGCAGAGACGGTCCCCTATATCGCGTTTATAATATTGATACAACACATCTTTTCCATATCATTATGACCCACACTGTATATTTTAAAATGTGTGAAATTGGCCATGTGGTTCTGAAAATACCAAACCACAAAAACAAAAAATCAAAAACTCTCCCCTAAAATATTTTTTAACAAAATAAAAGGTTTTTGTTGACCTCAAAGAGTCACTAACAAAAATATTTAGATGATCCATTGTTGTGATTGCTTTGCTGCTTAACGCAACTTGAGTCTTGCTGTCGTCTCACCTGTTTTGTAATAACTTCAATGGTTTCATTTATATATATGATTTTAGACAATCAATAATTGAAATTTTTTATTCATGACAATAGCCTTGCTTCTCGCAATTTTTTTATTTATTTCTATAGCTATTCGTAATTGCTGTGATTATGAAAATGTAACTGAAAAGCGCTCCATTTTTTTTCTAAATCAAAGGTAATTTTTCAAGATTATTTTTTAATTTTCACTTTATATAACTATGAAAGCGTGTTTCCCTAGTTTTTAAGAGTATTACTTATTTTCTTTCTATTATTGTTATTATATATCACAACATTATTATTATCCTGTAATACTGCCTTGTCATTTAGTTTTAAGCTATTTTTAAAATCGGTTACAGATTTTTTATCAAACGACAAATATTACTATAATTATTATTGAATTATTAATACAGTGACCGCCAAAAAGTATTTACCATATGGGAAAAAATTCTTGAGAAAAGTTTGTGCATGTCTGATAACCTAAAAATCAGTTTTGACACATGTCACGTGATCGATGGTATGGCGACAAAAAAATTACTGTGAAAAGGCAAAAAGTGGGGTGAAATGGCGAGATGTCAAAAAAGTAATTTTATAAAGTTGCTTAGAATTGAATTTTTTACACATGTACGAAGTTTGAAAAGATAATGAGAGAAAATTGAAAATAGCTATTTTTCTTAAATATTTTCCCAGCTGTATAAAAATATCAAATTATTATCTCATGAATAGCTTGACCATAGTGAAGAAACATTTGTATTCCAATGATAACGACAACATTTTCTCATTTTCTCCTCACCAGTGAGAACTAAATTAAAAGAATTGGATTTTATCAAAACCCTGGCTGTTACACTGGTTCGTATCTAACAGATATATCAGAATTCCACGACCATTATGATGACATGACACTCCAGAAACGTGGTGTTTTTCAGATTATAATCAAGTTTCGATAATAATTGTGCCAGAGCGTTTCACTTCGTATGCAATATTGAAAACTTTAAGCCTCTTTAATTTGACGCACCATTGTTAAGACTATGTGCGAAGTCAAACGTTCGTGCACGATTATCATCAAAAATTGATTATAATCGGACACGATATTTTTTGGTTTTTTCTATCATCACAATACTCGTGGAATTCTGATATAACTGTTAGATACGATACTCTAATAATATTTTTTTTTCCATATTGTACATACTTTTTGGCTGTCACTGTATATGCAACAATAATGTTATCTTGTATTGTGACGGCCTTGGTATGCGGGTGCCAAATTTCAGATGATTCGGATGATTGGAAGTGACTTCCAAAATTGTATTACATTGTTTGTTAGTCACAAGTGAACGCGTGTCAAAATAACAAAACGTAAAAATAAAAAAAATTGCTGGTTTTGCGGTAATTTTACCCACCGTCAATTTGGCATCGTAATAAAAAAATGTGTTCCAAATGATGCACACTTTTCTTATTCGTATTCCCTGTATTAGTTATCATATCACGTTCAATCACAGCGTGTCTCACAAATAGTACTCATCTCACATTAACTTTTGAAAGATGACTCAGAATCGTTGAAACAATCATGATTATCATTCTGATGAACGTGTTTTAAAAACTTGACAGGTCATGTGTATGCAGGCCTCGAGGAATCTTCGTATATGTTCTTTGTATCGGTGTATGCTGTACACTTGCATTATTTATGAGTCCTGTGAAATTTATATTTTTCTCTTTGGCGAGAATTTCAATCCCGCGAAGAAAGAGTAGAATATGCGAGCATGATGCTCAAAAGTGCCGTTAGTCAGTAAATTATCTAGAATAAAAAAGCGGAAGAAGCCATCAGGATGGAATGAAAGAAACGTGTTTTTCGGTAATAGCAATGAAGTTTTGATAATGGACTGGTCGATAATATCATTGGTTTCATAATATATGTTATGTAATAAACTTCACTTCGCTCGCTCTTTTAGCTAATAGCCGCGAGCTGCTAAATCTCATTTTCTGCCCTAGTGACACAATATACAGAGTGGGCCATTGAAAACGAAACAGCGGCTCTGTAAGTCGGCAGAACCGAGTTATATAAAAACGCTCGGACACGTCAACAATATTTTCGAGGGGGACATCGTTCACGATAAAATTCACTCGAAATACATTCCATCCCTCAGAGCTGTGACTGCCACCCCTAAATTTTTAAATGGCAACATATGGCAAGTGATACCTCATTTGAAAGGTATTTTCCTTCTTGATATCAAACAACAAAAATAAATTAATTCTATCGATTCGTTTCCGAGATATAGGAACTTGAAGTTATAAAATCACTTTTTTTTCACTCAATCAATAAAAATAAGATCTAACAATGCAACTGTTTAAAGATAATTATCATTGTCAAGGAATTAAATGATCTAACTGTTTACCAACAAATAACATGCAATTCCGTTTCAAATTCTTATTTCATCTTCAATTACTTGATCGAAAAAATGTTAAAGTTCTTGAGAATCGATAAAAAGACGTTTTCTCGAATTCGACTCCAATGTGCGTACAACAAAAACATGTATGCGATAATTTTTTTCGCCAAATCGCAATTTTGGACGTCTGGCAATGTCAAACTGATCGTTGATTGAACGACATTAGAGTGAATTACAGCTGCTGAATATTTCCTCAATAATGGTGTATACGATCGCGGAAAGAGTTGAAATAATAACAATTTTTTTTAAGAATGATGAGTGCGGTAACCGTACAGCTAATTTGTTCAATGAAACGCATCCAGATAAACTTGTTGCTAGAAAATACGTTCTAGAATTAGTGCAAAAGTTTCGTCAAACTGGATCAGTAGCCAACAAGAAACGAGACCCAGAACGTGAATTTCCTGTGAGAAATGAACCTGTTGAACTTGCACTTTTAGGACAAGTTCATGCAGACCCAACATTGAGCACAAGGAAATTGGCAAGTGTTACCAATATTAGTAGAACCAGTATCCGCCGAATCCTGAAACATCATAAACTTCACCCCTACAAAATACATTTGGTACACCAATTGAATGAAGATGATTTTGATAGGCGACAGGAATTTTGTGAAATTATGACTACGAAAATAGATGCTGATGAGAATTTTCTTTTCAACATCTGCTTTTCTGATGAGTCTACATTCTTTTTGAATTCGACTGTGAATCGTCATAATTGTCGTTATTTGTCAGATGCCAATCCACATGTTTTCCACGAAGTCCATACTCAAACTCCCGAAAAACTCAATGTCTGGGCCGGTATTTTTGGGGACCGTTTGATTGGACCAGTATTTCTCGACGGTAATCTGACAGGAGAAACTTATTTGGAATTATTGAATGAATTTGTTTATCCACAATTAGTAGACATCATTGAAAATGACAATCGTTACCATGAAGACCACTTGAAATTTCAACAAGACGGGGCACCTCCACATTATGCACAGCCTGTTAGGGCGTTTTTGGATAGAATGTTTCCTGGAAGTTAGATTGGAAGAAGAGGCGCTATAGAGTGGCCAGCCAGATCTCCAGATTTAACCCCACTCGACTTTTTCCTGTGGGGTCACTTGAAAAACAAAATCTATGCAACCGAACCAGAATCTCTGGAAGAATTACGACGTAGAATTATTGAAGAATGCCGTCGAATAACGCCTAATAATGAATAACGAATAATGCTACGAAATGTGAGGTCTCATTTTGAGCAGAACTTGTACTATTGTATGGAAATGGGTGGTAGACAGTTTGAACATTTAATTCATTGACAATAATAATTATTGCGACAGTTGCTTTATCAGATATTGTTTTTATTGATTGAGTGAATAAAAAGTGATTTTCCAACTTCAAGTTCCTATATCTCGGAAACGAATCGATAGAATTAATTTATTTTTGTTGTTCGATATTAAGAAGGAAAATACCTTTCAAATGAGGTATCACTTGCCATATGTTGCCATTTAAAAATTTAGGGGTGGCAGTCACAGCTCCGAGGGATGGAATGTATTTCGGGTGAATTTCATCGCGAACGATGTCTCCCTCGAAAATGTGGTTGACGTGTCCGAGCGTTTTTATATAACTCGGTTCTGTCGACCTACAGAGCCGCTGTTTCGTTTTCAATGGCCCACTCTGTATACTAGTACTGCATCCAATGAACTAGTCAATGGACATCTGATATCACCTATTGTTGACATGGGGGCTCATTTGACATTTCATATGATAAAACTTACAACTTGGTGGTTAGCAACAACCTTTGTAGCACGGCTTGTTATAACTTCGAAGAATTCGCAAGCTTTCAACAAGGATTGACAGGGATTGTGACGCAGGTCTACTGGAAAACAAATAATTAAATTATTGTTTTTTTGTTGGACTTCAAAACTCGAATAGGATAACGAGTTGAAAGAAAATGGTTTGCATTTCGATATTACCTCAATGCAACCTCAGTGATGAACGAAAATAAGTAGTGTTGAATCAAATAAAATATATTTCAGTCAAACAAATTCGTAGTTCCAATACAGCGAAATAAATCTATTATTTCAAATAAAACAGAGGTTCATTTGAATTTTAATACAGATATCTGTTTAATACAAAAAACATTGGTTAAATTAGAGGATTATGTTTTTTTCAACAAATTAGTTGGTTTGTTTGATTCGATAATCACAATGTCTCCAAATTATGATGGAATGAATTGTTATTTTTTATTTATTTCAACTGAGAATATATTGCATCGAATAGAGAATATTGTTCTTTGGAACCAAATTAATAATTCGGTGAATTCAGAAATATATTTATTTGAGTTAAAGAAACATATTGTTTGGTTCAAATAGTGTGACAAAAAGTATTTTGGTTTATTTCTATATTTATTTCATTTCAGAATGTGTAGTATTGAATTTAGTGTATATTTTCTTGAACTGAGAAAACATGTTGTTTGGTTCAAATATGCGACTGTTAATATTCGTTTGAAACATGGATTATTAGTAAAAATACCTAGAAGTTCTTATTAAATTTTTTAGTTGAGCACCCCTTTTGGAGTTATTTCGGCCCATTTGAGCGATTCATTCATAGGAAATTAATATTGATCAGAATATCTAATATTTACTTGGTCTTTGGAACCAACTCTTATAGATAATATTTTAAATCCTTAGAATGTATCGATCAGAGGAAAAATAAAAAAAAATTATATTAATTTTATAATAACTAAACTTCATCAAAACAAAACATAAACAAAACAAAGTATAGTATACTGGATTTAAACATTCCTTTTTTTCTGTGTAGTAAAGTACATTACCTCGCTAGTCATATCCACATTTGACAGCTTTGGTATATAAACCTCAGTTATAGACCTTTAAAAATTTATGACTTTTGTGATAAAACATTTGTTGGCTTTTATTCAACTGACCAATTGCTATTTCTCGACCC
The DNA here is from genome assembly GCA_958298965.1 of Chrysolina haemoptera. Taxonomy (NCBI): domain Eukaryota; kingdom Metazoa; phylum Arthropoda; class Insecta; order Coleoptera; family Chrysomelidae; genus Chrysolina; species Chrysolina haemoptera. Next base: position 3,884,779 of record OY282585.1, on the reverse strand, counting down.
AACCGCATTCTTCATCTGCTTTATATAAAAGATTTATGATACCACCCGACAAGCTATGACAAATGACCTACTCGAAATGAAGGACCATCCCATTTGCTCAGTGAAAATTAACTTCTAAATTTCGAATTGAAAAGCCACCCGCCCGTATTACCTTAACGACACCTGGCGGGACTTAAAGCGATTAAAAAAGCGTGATGTCAATCGTTAAGCTGATTACGAAATTCATGCGGGTCTTTGCCGACTTTAAATTTCTACCTCAATGATTCGGTGATTTTTCCACCAACGGTGCGTCTACAGGATGATACACGACCACAGGCTACAGGTACTTGTTTTCGACTCATAAGCCCTTTGGCCTGGGCGTCGTCTATATAGCATATCCTTTATTTTCTTCATATTTTTTGTATCACTTCAGCTATGTTTTGTTTAGGTTTTCTAACTCTAGTAACACTGTCTTCCATGTTTTTCTAAAACGCACTATGTTCTTTGTTATTCGAATAAATGACTGTGTTTAATGTATTTTTCATTTTCTTGAAACGTTAATATTTTCCTCTCTCTTATTTTTAATTGCTTTTACGTTCTGGTTTTTATATTTCCAAAGATTTTGTTTTTCTCAGTTTCGCAATTATAAATTCCTATTTTTTTGTTCTGGTCATTATTTTTGTTATTTGCTTTGTGCCTTTCTCTATTCTGATGTTCGCCATGTTATAGTAGCTTACCTAACAAGTGCGAAAAGTGATACTTTTCCGCACGCGATTGCAGATGGACGAACGACACGTTAGCGGAGGTCCGCCGGCAATAGCGTGCGGAAAAGTCACTTTACGCGCGTGTTAGTTACACTAATTTTTATACTAGCGTGCAAAAAAAACGAAAGTTAACATAAAAGAAACATTTATTTTTAAACACATATCCACAAATGAATTATTATCTACATTAATATTAAACGCCTATACTTTTCCACTAATCTAATGGTAATCTAAAAAAAAAATTTCCTGATGTTTTCAGATGCTGGGGATGTCGCAGTTGTATAAATGTTCGAGGGTTATTCGGATGGAAAATTTTTTGCTAACCGATACTTTTTAACATTGCAATAGTCTCTAAATGCTTTCCTTACAAATTTTTCAATAGAAAACAGTATATTTTGATATATTTGATGAAATTTTTTTAATCCTCTCGTCAGTATTACAAACAAATCATGACATCACTGACATTTAGACGTTATTGAATATTTGAAATTTCAAAATATAGAATAAATCAAAATATGTATATCCATAGCAACGTGCCTGAGAGTGAAAACAGACCTTATGGTCTGTTATCAGTATAATATTGTTCTGATTGGCTTTATTCAATCATATGACCTCAGTTTAACTAATTTCATTGAATTTCCATTTGAGCAAAAACTTTTCATTCAAATTGCCTTTTCGATGTTTCTTGAAGCTGAATAACAAATAATGACCATGATATTTATCGTTTATTTAAATTTTGTAGATGGTGCAATATTTTTTTTTTAGCGCCTTGTATTTGATATATCAACTTCGTTTTGTGTTCATCACGAGTTTATCAGTTAAAACGAGAGAAACTTTATTAATGATATTCAAGTCATACGTCTCAATGAACAAATACAAATTCACTGTCTGTCCTGAAAGTGTAAACTTGGAGTGACAGTTGTATCCAAATGACTCCCCACAGCTCTCCCCAGAAAGATAAATTGATTTGTGGAATTTATTGGAAGGAATGATCTTCCACTAAACTTCCTAATTGTTGAATTAAAAAGAAACCATCAAATTAGGTATTTTTATTCGTTCTGAAATTATTACCAAAAAATCATAAAATCTCATTTGCAAAAGTCTCCAACCGTGGTGAAAGTTCATGAAAGCTTTAGAATGGGCAAACAATGACTTTTCACAATTCTTGACGATATTCAACAGTCAATACTGGTTTCGGGAATAATGTAAAAGGTTGTCACAATTCGTTTCGGTGTGGTATCAGTATTGAATAATTGAAATAAGTTTCTTCGGAGGTATGAATTAGTTCGGGGGTGGTCGTTTTAGTGTACTGGTAATCGGTTTTTGATACCTTAACGGTTATTGAAAATGTACCTGAATACTTTTCAATGACCATCACCTGCGAATGTTTGGATGCGCCTCGTTTTGTATTTTGTTTCGAAAATTCAGTATCAGTTTCGTTTGAAATTGCTATAAGCGATTTTTTGTAAAAATTGAACACAATGAGGTGGAATTGATACATTCCTCAGCTATTTTGCTGGTTGGATATCATTTTGTTTTTCTTGAACAATTTCAGATCCTGAAGACCATCAACCATTGCTCAGAATTTGCAAAAATATGTAGTGGTTTGCCTCAAGGTCCGATATTAGGACCAACATCATTCCTTTCTATGGTAACTTTCAAATGTTTCAGAACTATCAGTGAGATTGACAATATACTGTTTGAGAATGGTTATCATTGGAACACAAAGCAGTTTAAAATTTCCAAAAAAGGTGTTCATACCTTGTGTAACAAAGTATCTTCTGTTTGTTATGCAGCTGGAGTATTGGCAACCAAGCTGGAGTTTATCAGCAGTCAAGTCTGTTCACTACTATCTGGTGAAAACTAACCTGAGATATGGAAATCGATTTTGGGGAATATACTCATTGATTAATTACATTTCATTGAGAATTATTTTATTTGTATTAGAAATACAATAGAATACAAAATGGCTTTAAATGATGTAATAAAAATAACAGAACCTCATTCGAAAAAAGTTGATGAAGATTCTTCGGAAACCAAACGTCACAGTGAATATCTGCAAGCGTAGATAATCTTGTGAAAGTAAAATATTGGCAATGAAAAATGTTTCTTTCTTATTTGATGTCTCTCGAAATAACGCCAGAAATAAAAAATAAAAACCACATCGAAAATACCACTTTATTCAAAATATCTCGTAATCCAAAGAAGATAGTTCTTTTTTGCAAACTCCATATAAAACGACTTTGTATTGTGCAACTTTTTCCTAATTCAATCATATAGTACAAAATAGACTAGTTTTGCAAAAACGAGCAATAAGATATTTGTGCAAATGAAAACGTAGAGACACCTGTAGAATACTTTTTTCTAATCATGGCAATCTAAAAGTGACTTCTATGTTCAACAATTGAATAATAAAAACAATGTATGATTCAAAACTATTTGAACAAACAATATTCACCATCCCATTATGTGAGAAGGCAATCCAGCAACATTAATTAGCCAATATATACTAATGACATTGGTCATAAAGGATTCCATTCTTTGTAGTGGTTGTAAAATGTTCAACCATCTGCTGCCATTATTATGATATACAAGAATTTTATAATGATATTAAAAAACCGCTGTAATCAATAATGTGATTGTTAATTAAAAAGTGTTTTTGTACAAATTAAAGAAGCAAAAATAGAAGCAGTGATTCGGATAATTCCATAACATCAGATCATTGATTTGAATGTTAGAATTTCTGATATAGAAACCACAAGTTGTTGTTGACATGATTTGAATTCCCCATAGAGACCTGTCACACAAGACCGTGTCAAGCTGAAAAATTGTTTACAGTAGGATTTGGGAATCATTTCTCAGGAGTATCGATGATGTCTAGACAGTAATTGTCTATCCTACATAGGTGTTGATATACAAATTTTCGAAAGTTCTGGAAATGGCGACTGAATAATCAGAAAAATTAACAATAATTCTTGTTGAATGTACCAGTTCCCAATGAAAAATCACTTTTGTTGAACAACAAACACTATACCTGACTCACTAATCTTATATCTGTTTTGAAATCAGGAACATTGAAGTTATTTAAAACAAAACATGGGTCACACTAAGGACAATATCTCATGGATTATTCTAATTGGCGAGTTAATATTGCAAATTATTTTAAAGTAACGTTGAATTAGAATATTTGAACGACATAGTTCCAACGGAATATGTATAGGTAGAAAAACTATACGCTTAGCCTGAAAATAATCTAACTAAGTAGTCCACAAGTTATAAACTTAAACTTTTTTCATAGAAAGTCTCACTATTCATTGACAAATACATATATTTTTCTGGTTGATTGTGAAGCCGATTGTCATTTTCTTTCTCAATAACTGTCATTGGGTTTGCATTCATATAGACCGGAACATAACGACAGATTTTGAAATATAATTTTACTCAGTATACCTTTTGGAGAAGGGTATTGTCGTATATCCTCATTATAATAATGCATGAATCAAAAAATCTTCGTAGGTTCTTCGTGTTATAAAAAGAGAAAAGTTTTAATTAATCTTTATCAGATAGTCGGTCAAACGGAGCAAAAATGTATGTTTATAAACAGACGCTCTTCCATAAAAAATACCTACCACAAAAATGATAACTTATATTTGGACGAAATCTCCATGCACATGACATTTTTTATAACAATTGGCAGTGGGTGACAAATTCCTTTAAGGAATTTTGAGGAGTTATGTTGGTATTGGAAAATATACAATTTTTAATTATTCAGCTGCTACCCTGATAGATGTAATCTAAATATCAACGTTGAATTTTTCACTGAATTAACATAATTGAAAACTGATGCATTTGAATATGAAGGGGAGTTGTAACTGAAAAATAACTTGAGATAGAAAAGTAACCCCAACTAACCCGCTTGGCCATTTGAACGTATCTGAATTTTTCTATCCATTTCATCATTATACTTGGCATCAGAATCAATTCTCAGATATCGTTTTCAAAAGCCTTAAGGAATAAGACGTAGAAAGCTTGTTACAAAGAATGTGTTCAGCTAAGAATGAAAGGAAATGAAATAAAGAAAAACCGTAATTATATAATAAAATGCTAATCCCGGTAAACTCATAAATAACTGACTGCCTCATTGCTTTTATACCGTTGTAATAATGTTTACTTTATTCTCAGTAGAATATTCAATAATAACCAACCCTAGGCAATATTGTCTACGACGTGGCTCCGAATTTTTTATAGCCCTAACATGCCCTGCCATAAAACGTGTCTATCCATACAAAGTGCAGCTGTATTTGGAAATACCGGCGCAGTCAAAAGGTTTCTTTCTGTTATGACAGACCTAAGGGATATTTAATATTGCGCTCTTTTATAGCAAATTGCTCGTTTTTAATATCTGCAGTAGCTCGATTACTTATGGGCATGGTATGACAGGGGACAGGTAAGGTGGTCGATCTTTTGTGTCGATGAAGATGGCATAGAAAATTATAATATGAAATTATGGAATTTTTGGTAATAGATATTTATTGAATTAGTGAAAAAAAGTCAATGAATGAAATTCTACAGAATTATCTAAATAGCGATCATTTGAGAACATTAATAAGAAATTATAGAAAAAGATTGAATATACTCATAAAAAAAACAAATAGAATCATTAAACACCAAAAATCAGTAAGTCGCCCCGGAGCTCCACGGCAAAAATAACATAAACTTTGAAATGAATCGAACCCATATTTTTGTTACATTATAAACTTTCATATGATATAAAAGCTTATCGCGAGAAAAGTATTTCTTTTGACAAATCTATGATAAAAAAGTTTTCCATGTGGTGGCAAATGTTTGAAACTCACTGCATAATATTTTCTGTACCACATTTTGATAGGCAAGCCATTATAGGTGTATTTGTCTCTTTATGGAACTTCATAAAAGTATGTTTCATCCGATTAAGAGTAAACAACACATTCGATGAAACGAGTTTCGGTTTTAAGCATTCAGTTTCAGTTTTTTGCGAAAATTTTGTTGTAAGAATGCGGGAAATCAACTGATTTTTTGTTTTGATGAGTCTGAAAAAAAAAAATATGATTTGACAAATGAAAAAAATAGGTAGGTTCCCCCATTCTTAAGGAAATTATAGAACCAGAAGAAGAAATTTTTCTTATAAAATAATTAGTTTTTACGCAAAACCGGAACTACGATTAGAAGCTATCTACCTTATTAGCACTCTCAGCTATGTAGTTTTTGTACGGACAAGTGCTTCGTTACCTCCAATATCATTCTTGAAAATATATCCACACATACCTTAGATTTGCTACCCAATGATGAAATTTGACTTTTGTGATGACGTGCTGGTGATGCCTCTTAACAGATGGTGAAAGTCGACCTCTCTTCGTCTCTTAGACTGAATGTGTTTGTTATTCTACCCGTTTGCTGAAAAAAATAGTGTACGCAACACGTCTTCGTGACATGTCTCCAAGAGTTTATAAGAAGATTCGGAGTATATCAGAAGATCAAATGGCCTTTGCTTCTTGTCAGGTGTTCCAGTGAATGTCAATATGTTTCGACTGGAAAGAGGTTCATAATGAAGTTAATTGTTTTGTGGACAGCTCTTAAGTACTCAGTATGCTCGTACGTCTATTAAGGAGGATTTTGACACTGAGGCCCAGGTAGCCGGGTGGTTAGCAGCGCCGTCTTTCAATCATTCTGGCTGACGGTTTGTGGGTTCAAAGTCTAGCCTCTGCAGATTTTTTCTGATAGCGCTAGGAATTACACGTTGAAAGTTAAGACCTCAAAAAAATTTCATTTCAAACAATTTTTAGAATTTATTTCTGACATTCTGTAGACAAAATGATAGTCAATTCTTGACATAAATAAAAGGAATAGTCCAATGGAATTAACGGCATATAGACCACGACAATGGTAAGGTATGTTTCAGTAATTAGTTGATGTGTGTGATGATGGCCAAGAAACATCACATAATATTCGAACCAGGAAACAGTTGAACTAGTAATCATTGGAAAATTTTTTGATCATCATTATGATTATCGTTATGATCATTGCAGTAGTACAGTAGTACACCTCCAGCAGCAAATTCTAAAATATTCCCTCCCACGATGCGCAGTAGCCGTGTACCTAGTGATGAGGAAAACGTTTACGGAGAAAAAAAATTGGTACAGTCTGTGAAAAACTAATACACAATAAGATTGGAGTTTCAATCTAATCTCGAAGGCTTCACATACATATAATGGTTCCTATATTTGTGTATCCGATTATACCTCTTATTGCTTACTGCGTGCGTAATTTTTCCATTCCTGCCTAATATGCTTTTTACAAGACTTTGTTACGTAATAGTTATTTATTGTATAAGTGTTTTAGATATCATTTTATTTGCGCAAGAATGTTTAAACGCGAGAGCGAAGCTCGAGCGTTTAAATTTCTTAAGCAAATAAAATGTATCTAAAACACGCATGCAATACAACGTTTTATTCACAATCACATTCATTTAGAATCAGAATCGCAGAAATTTTTCATCACAAAATGATTTGACGTTTTGCTCTAATAGCGGCTGTCACCTCCTCAAAAATCATTGAAATAACATACAAAAATATCGGGAGGTGTTGAATGGTTGCTATGTATTTTTGATTGTTTATCGACTCCATTTGTAAAAATTTGTGAAGTTGGTGAAAAATGCAAGAAAATAATTCTGTTCCTGATATAATCCATGAGGAAGCTGAAGAAGCAACACGCCCATTATTGCCTGCCAAGTCCAGGGAACATTATGAAAAAGTATTTTCCGAATTTAATGAATGGAAAGAAAAACGGAGGGCAACGGTAATAAGTGAGGAAGTCATGCTATCGTATTTTTTAAATTTAAAGAAGAAGTATGCAATTTCATCCATGTGGTCGAAGTACTCGATGCTGAAGGCCGCTACAAAGGTCTATAAAAACATAGACATTGGGAAATATAGTAAACTCACTGCCTATCTGAAGAGTGAGTCGAGAGGATATAAGGCGAAGAAAGCTGCAGTATTGGAAAGAGCACACGTGGAAGAATTTTTGACGGGAGCTTGTGATAAAGAATATTTGGTGATTAAGGTTATAATATCTCTTAACTTTTTGAACAGTTTAGATAATAATTATTGAAATATTGAGGTAGCACTAATAATGGGAGTTTCTGGTGCCTGTCGATGCTGTGAATTGACGAATTTGAAAATCAGTGATGTACAAGACAGTGGCGCATATCTGCTTGTTTCGATACCAGATACGAAGACCGGCATTTCACGAAAATTCACAATTATAGAAGAAGGATTCTCTATCAATACTTTGGAGACGTGTAGAAAATATATGTCCTTACGTCTAAAGAAGTTATCCAACGACAGATTCTTTTTCCGATACGCTAATGGGAAGTGTACTTCACAACCTGTTGGAATCAACACTTTGTCGAAAGTACCTTCAAGAGTTGCTTCATTTTTGAATCTGGCAAACGCAGAAACTTATAGCGGCCATTGTATGAGGCGCACTTCAACAACCTTATTGGCTAATAAAGGTGCTGATCTTACAACAATTAAACGACATGGTGGGTGGAAAAGCTCAGCTGTAGCAGGAAGTTATATCGAGGATTCTATATCTAATAAGCTTGATATAGCAAGAAAAATCCAAGGTTCTCTTGGTCCTAATCGTTCCTTACAAGAGGATGCATCCATTGGTTCTAGAGATTTATCAAAAATTTCGACTATGCGTTCTGAAACCAATGACAACTACAAGCTTGTTATTGATGGAAACGAGGTGAATTATGATAAAACGAAGAACGAAATATCTATTAATATAAATGTTAATGTTAATATTAATAATAAATAAGTAAAATGTGATTGATATTCAAGATTGTATTTTTAGTGGAATAAAGTGATTTCATTATTCCACTAGTGGATAAAGTGGTTCATAAGTGTGGATAAAACTTCAATTATAAGGTGATTGTGGATAAAATACTATTATTCTTTGATCATTGTTACACGATATTGGAGAAGTCATCATAAAACAGCAGATATTGTATAAATACGCATGTACATAAAATATATAATATGGTTCACAAATATCACAGGTAGAAAAAATTTAACACAAATATTGAAGTAGCGAGAAATACAGAATAATAAAAAAGGAATTTATCGACGGAATCTATTTTGGCAATTTTTTAAATAATGACTTCAGTTGCATTATACTGTACACTTAATTTGTCTTTATTTTGGTTAAATGTCTCCTGAAATCTCATCCATGAATACTTTTCCAAGAAAACATTCACTTAGTGTCCTATCACACCTTACACGCCGAGTTAATTCTCATCGAACAAAGAGCAATTATTTGTCGACAAACCGACCATAACTCGTTGAGATACAGCACAACCGCTCGGAAACGGGGTGCTGACGACAATCTTGATATTATTTGTAGTGTTCCACAAACAAAACCGACCCCATTATACACTCATTACACTATATTCCGGTGCTACCTGGCTTGTTTGCCTGTCGACGGCCAAACTCGGCCCTAGACGAACAAACAATGAATTTGGTGGTATGCTGAATGGAGTTTCCAGAAATTTGAACAAGCAGTGTCTGCTGAAGCAGTTGTTACTGTTGACAACTATTTTTGTTTTCATATTATATGTTATTATTTACGCAGGCGCAGAGCGGTAATGCAATATTTTTTCTTAATTTATGAAAAGAGATCGTATTGAGCATTGGTGTTCAATAATTTTTGCCTGAAAGAATCAAATAAATGAAATAGTAAAATCGACATTGTCTAAGTACCCTTTCCTCCTAATATTTCCACCATGTGGAAAATATGAGGAAAACATCTGATAGAAAGCAACTACTTCCTTGGCTGATACCACAACGGACATTAAAGTACATCTGACAGATATTTGTGCAACCTTTTTCCAAAAAGACCCAATTGCAAATACTTATTGTAATCAAACAGTAGATTATATTGATTTGGCTGGGCAAGACCACCTGCTGACGCGTTTTGAGGTTCTTACCTCTCGCAAGAGACAGGGTAGGTCAAACAACATTGAAGTCGTCGTTGTAATTAAACAGTAGATCATCCTTCATTTGGCTGGGAAGACGCGTTTCGACTGGTTCGAGGTTCTTGCCTCTCGTCGATGACAGGGTAAGTCGGACAACATCATAAACTCGTCCTGACCCAGCCCAATGATATATAATCTACGATATAACTAATATTTTTTTCTCACAAATGAAGCAGCGACTTATAGTAAAGTCAGTAGCAACGCCACTGGCGGGAAAAATTCCAAAAGCATTCCTTGGTAGCAAAGAAGTGAACAGAGTTCTAGAATTCTTGCCGTAGAGTATTAAATAAATCACGTGTTAAGTCACATTTTGACTCAAATCGCGATTTCCACGCCAGCTTTTAGCTGCCGGGCAATGCTATCACATGTCATATTTGTACTGGGGAAGAACGTGTATTTTTTTTTAAATCGCAATCAACCTTATCATAAATTAGAATATTTTTATAAATGCATAACAATTTTTGATTGATGTCATCTTATTGACTATAGGATCGATTCTTTGATAATCACTGTTTGTTAATTGTTGAGAAGCTGGCAAAAATTTTCCTAGACCGTTTTCGATACGGGAAAGTTCATTTCTTAGTATTTTGGGGTTTGAAGTTGCTCTGAGAAAGTACGTATTCTTGACCGATTTCAGAAAAACAGAATTTGGTTCAGCTTCAGCTTGCGTGTTGCGTTTATTATTCACAGTGCACATCGTAGATACCTCGTATTCGTGTTTCCACTAGTTCCTCGAAATATAATCAATAAATGTCTATTATAAGAAACGTGTTTATTTAAAAATGAATTTCTTTGAGGGGGTTCGCCACAGGCGCTAGAATCCTAGTTCCAGCTCTGCATTTTTATGCCAAAAAGTTAAAAGTGGTACCTTTTTACCTGAATTTTACTAGATCTCGAAAGCTTGTTCCTTTCACTGTATAATAAATTGTAGGTTAGGTTAGGTTTAAATGTGAGTGAGCCCATATCAGGCCCTCCACTGCGGCCAATGGCCTATTGTGGCTCACCCTATGGTTATATTTCTCCCAGTATATCCAAGCTCTTAACGAAATTGAGTAACATATTGGGAGAACAGTTTACCAGATCTTCTGGCCTTACTTTTGTATTGCCATGAACAGCATAATCCAGTGCTTATCAAACACAAGATTTTTATTGGAGTATTTGAAAGAGGATGCCTATATAAAGGAATCAAACAAGAATACCGTAAGTGCGAAGCTTTTGTGGAGATAATCAAGAATCTATGGTCGGAAGATTTATCATAATGGTCGATACGGCCTCATTCAATCATCATATTGAGAGATATGCACCTCGCTTTATTTGTTTCCCAACAAGATTCTCTTGAATTTCTAAGGTATTTACTTGAAGGAATACATGAAGATGTTAACCGAATATCGGAGAAACCTAGATGATATCGTCTCGAAACGAGACGAGATCATGCGAGACTCTCGAAAACGAAAGTCTCGTACGCACCACTATCTCCAAGACTTGCGACTCTTCGAAAAGAGTTTTGGTATAGAAAATTCACCGCTGACAGAGTATTGCATACAGAATACGATAGTTATCATTCAGTTTATAAAAATGAACTACATACTTGAATTTTAGCAGTAGAAGTAAATCAGTTAACAAAGTCAAGTGCATTTTTAACAATGATGCAGGGTTGCCTTATCAACATCATTATCAATTCTCATCTTCCATGCATATTATTCTCATTCAAAATGAAACGATAATTTCGCAATTTGGGTTACATACAAGTCAAGTTAATATAAATCGTGTAAAAACACAGACAATATATTACCAAATCAAAATTTATTGCTTTTAAAAACACATTAGAGTGTCTCCATAAAATTCCTGATTCTATATTTATTTTTTTCAGCATTATGAATGAATTCTTCGTCATTTCAACATTACGAATTATTTAGAAATGCTAGCTAGTTGTTTAGTAATTCGTCCGGAACAAATATATCAACTTTATCTGGCACAAGCACTAAAATTTATCTTAATGGTCATTCATTTTGAATTCCTTGATAGTCCCATTAATTAGAGTTTGAGCAAGTGTTTAATAGACTTGGCTCGGAAGAGATAAGTCGAATTTGTTTTAAACTGAGCTACTGTGTGATTAATGTTTTGTCTCGGTCTAGAAGAAGACCACCGTAACAGTACGAGTGGTTTGTTGAGAAAATAAGTCAGTATTGTACGAAAGCGCCACAAGAGGTTTTTTTCATCACTGAGACTTTAGGACAAATTTCGAGAAAAAAGTTGAAATGTAGACTTTTTTCTCGAAATTTCAACATAAGAGTCGTTATTTCTACTTTTTCCTTACGTTTATGTCGAATTTAATCACTTCGACTTTTATGTTAAAATTTCGACTATAATATCGAAATTTCGACTTTTTTCTCGAAATTTCAACGTAAGAGTCGTTATTTCTACTTTTTTCTTACTTTTATGTCGAATTTAATCACTTCGACTTTATTGTCGAAATTTCGACTAAAAAGTCGCAATTTCGACTGTTTTGTTGAAATTTCGACTTATATGTAAAAATTTCGACTATTATATCGAAATTTCGACTTTTTTCTCGAAATTTCAACGTAAGAGTCGTTTTTTTCTACTTTTTTCTTACTTTTATGTCGAATTTAATCACTTCGACTTTATTGTCGAAATTTCGACTAAAAAGTCGCAATTTCGACTGTTTTGTTGAAATTTCGACTTATATGTAAAAATTTCGACTATTATATCGAAATTTCGACTTTTTTCTCGAAATTTCAACGTAAGAGTCGTTTTTTTCTACTTTTTTCTTACTTTTATGTCGAATTTAATCACTTCGACTTTATTGTCGAAATTTCGAACAAAAAGTCGCAATTTCGACTTTTTTATTGAAATTTCGACTTTCATGTTAAAATTTCGACTATAATTCGAAATTTCGAGATTAATGCGGACATTTCGAATTTTATGTCGAAATTCCGACGTTAAAGTAGAACATTAGAGTCAAAATTTCAACATAAAATTCGAAAGTTCGACTTCTTTCTTACTTTTATGTCGAATTTAATTACTTCAACTTCATTGTCGAAATTTCGAAAAAAAAAAGTTGAAATTTCGACCTTTTTGTTGAAATTCCGACTTTTATGTTGAAATTTCGTTTACAATTGGGTCTTCTTGGAAGAACGTTGCATAAATATCTGTCAAGATATAATTCAATGTCCGTCCTGGTATATACCAGGGAAGAAGTTGTTTTCTGTCAGATGCTTGCCTCTTATTTTCCACATGAAGGAAATGTTTGGAGAGAAGGGTTAATTTGTGTATAACTAATCATAGTCGAGTCGCTATTCAGGAAAATCACCATGCCATACTCTTCCGACCATTCCAAATGGCCACCGTACCATCGCAAAGGAGTAATTCTTTATTTTTTTGCAAACCGATTTGTATCAGTATGGCATTTAGATTTTTGGAAAGTATGTGAGACAATGTGGCCGTTATTATATTTGCCATACTGCTAATAGGGGAAAAAGGGGTGCCATACCTGAAAAACTTATTTATTCGATACGTTTTCAAAATACGACTGTACAATACGTAAAATATTTTTTTACAGTTTAGCATCATTGTATTCGGATCGTTTGGATACAAATCTACCTGAAATATATTATCCAATACTGTAACCATGGGGCAGAAGACAGCAACGTACAAAATTGCCGCCACATATATGTTTGAAATTACGTATATATGTTCTTTGAACCTAAAACTTACAAGACAAATTAGTGCCATACCGATACAAATCGTTCAGAATACGCATACAATTTTACAATTTAGGAAAAATATTCTACACGATCGCCACCTCCCACAGGTATGGCATTATCAGACTTCTATTTATGATCATACGAAGAACTGGTAAAAAAATCATAGGGTGGTACAAATCGTTTTGTACAAACATAAAGAATAATTCCTTTGCGATAGTATGACGGCATTTGGAATCGTCGAAAAGGTATGGCATGGTGATTTTCGTGAATGGCTACTCAACGATGATAAGCTGTATACAAATTAGCCTGGTACAAATGATTGAATTTTTTATTCCTAATTAGTGTGTTTTCGTCGGTATGGCGGGCTGTAAGTGACACCAGAGAAGTATGGCATTACGCTACCGCCTATTTCTTTTTTTATCGACTGCAGAAAAATACAAGAATTTTTGTGTAACAAATCGTTCGACATTCGCAATTAATCCGACACGTTCGATTAACATCCACGAGATTGGACCGCCAGTACCAGCGCTATGACCATCATTTTCCTTTTCGTCATTATGCAATTAGGTCCCTGAAGGGTCGCCATACTTAGTACAAATGACCGAAAATTTTGTGTTACCATCCTCGGTCTATATGGCGTTTTTATGTATAATACATTGCCATTGATACACGGCGACGTTGCAACACTTCTGATCGTAAAGTTTGATACATTTCACAGTACTCATTCTGACTAATTTGTCATACGGACATTAATTATTTTGTTTTGAATAAGTTGAAAATTTCGGTTTAATCGAAACGATAACATTTCCCTGGTGTTTTTATAATTTTCTTATAATCAACTTACTTTGACATTGGTGATGATGCTACACACAGGGAGACTGAACTGTGACAATGACTTTTTGAGTGCTCTTCACCTTCAATTGATGTGCCCTATAAAGAGCCCTGACAATAAGCACCCGATGATTTTATCCACATGTGAAGAAAACATTATGTGGGTGATATTTGCAACCGGATATAGAGGTTGATGAGTTCAAATCTAGACACCTCATTCTTTATAGGATGAAAGTATCGTACCAAAAATATTAAGTTCATGTACATACAGAGTGGTCCAACGAAAAGTATGCACCTAGCTTTTATCCTTTTTTGTGGAATTGCAAACAAAAATGCTCGGACACGTGGAGTTGTTTTTGAGGAGGACACATTTCCGATATATTTTGCAACTTGTGCCTTCAATCCCTCAGCGACGGGGTGTCACAACCCTAAAATTTTAAATGGAACGTGGGGTCGACTGATATATCATTTGAACGGGCACAAAATTATCTTCCCAATGATACCCTATTTGTTGAAATTTACTCTAGCAGTTAATGCGAAAACGGCTTTAAGAACATGAACCCGATAATGTTGGTATTAATGAAAAATACAAATAAGTTTTGGTTACTAGGAATTAAAACATGTACAAGTAGTACTTAGTACGTTTCAATATTTGTTACTTGTAATAGTGCTTTGTAAAAAAAAGCAAGCTGTTAAGTTGATTTATTGAAATGTTACCTCAACAAGTTTTCAATTTGTGAACCATTTGCTTCCATACAATAATACAGACTTTGTTCAAATCTATGTCTAACATTTTGTAGCATATCAGGTGTTATGCTTCGGCACTCTGCTATAATCCGTTGGCGAATATCTTCTATGGACTCGGGCTTCGTAGCAAAACATTTATTTTTCAAATGTCCCTATAGAAAAAAGTCCAAAGGCGATAAATCAGGTGACCTGGCAGGCCATTCCATTGGGCCTCTCCTGCCAATCCACTGTCCGGGGAACCGGTTATCTAAAAATTCTCGTACAGGAACAAAATAGTGCGGAGGTGCTCCATCTTGCTGGAAATGAAGTCGATCAGCATTATGATTTTGGTCATCTTCTATTATTTGTGTGCTGAAAGGGTCAATTGCGTCTTCAAGCATGTTTAGGTAGATTTCACCATTTAAATTTCCAGAAAGGAAAAGTGGTCCTATGATATGACTTCCTAATATGCCACACCAGAAGTTTATTTTTTGAGGGACCTGGGAATGAACCTCACGAAATGAATATGGTTTACTGTCATCCCAGTAACGGCAATTATGCCTATTCAAAGCTCCATTCAAATAAAATGTACACTCATCTGTAAAACAAATGTTACACATATCTGCAGTTTTTTTCTTACACTTATCTGCAGTCGTTTTCGACAAAATCACGCAAACGATAAATGGTGAATTTAGTTGTGATAACAAAAAATTATCATTGAAATGTTGCTTTCGGCAAAATGAAGTAATTTAGAAATGATTGTAGTTATCCTGATTCCTAGTAACCAAAACTGATTTGTATTTTTCATTAATACCAAAATTAACGGGTTAATGTTCTTAAAGCCGTTTTCGCATTAACTGTTTCAGTAAATTTCAACAAATAGGGTATCATTGGAAAGATAATTTTATGCCCGTTCAAATGATATATCACTCGACCCCACGTTCCATTTAAAATTTTAGGGTTGTAACACCCCCTCGCTAGGGGGTTGAAGACACAAGTTGCAAAATATATCTAAAATGTGTCCCCCTCAAAGGCACACTTCACGTGTCCGAGTATATTTGCAATGAATTCCAAATAAAGGAAAAAAGCTAAGTGCATACTTTTCGTTGGACCACTCTGTATGTTTACCGATGGAAAAGATGTTCGTTTCGTAGTTAATTTTTTTATTGTTCATTCATAATATTACTGTTTCAGTAAATTTCAACAAATAGGGTATCATTGGAAAGATAATTTTATGCCCGTTCAAATGATATATCACTCGACCCCACGTTCCATTTAAAATTTTAGGGTTGTAACACCCCCTCGCTAGGGGGTTGAAGACACAAGTTGCAAAATATATCTAAAATGTGTCCCCCTCAAAGGCACACTTCACGTGTCCGAGTATATTTGCAATGAATTCCAAATAAAGGAAAAAAGCTAAGTGCATACTTTTCGTTGGACCACTCTGTATGTTTACCGATGGAAAAGATGTTCGTTTCGTAGTTAATTTTTTTATTGTTCATTCATAATATTAGCTATTACATTCCATACCCATGGGTATGGGTATGAAGTGCACTTCATATAGTTCATTCATTTCCAGTCTTGATCATCACCAAAAGTATTAGTTTCTGTGGTAAAACTGACTTGACGAACACAATGAAAACGTGTATATTTGCGGTATTCAAGACACACATCATAGGATCGTATTGTTAGAATTTCATTACACTTTATTTCTCACCTTTGTCAGGCAAATTAAACTGGAAGTACTGTTACTGGCATACAAATAAAACTCATTCAGTCGTTTGGAAGGTTTTAAATGTGTAGTTTTCTCGAAATTACATCAATAACATGCTTTAATGATCTTTGAATCATTCGGAAATGAAAAACAATGTAACTGGGAAGCGAAAGCTGTTCTATTCGGATTGTAAAAATATACCTCGGCGAGGTGATTTGAGACTGAATGAAAATTAGTTGAAGGGAAATAATTATATCTCAGTCTCATCCTCAGATTACAAATAATACACTTGTAGTTGCACTACCCTGCACAATCCGGTACAAACGTTTAAAGAGAAAACATGATAACCCTGTCTCCCACATACTATCCACCTCTATAACATCACAACTTCAGTGCTTTATTTTGTACGACTGGGTGCAGACGTGTGACTAGTGCAATGGGAAAACGAAAGCGTGACAAAGAGATGATCAAACACATGAAGAGAAAATTAAAAAGATTGGAACAGAAGTGGGCATCTAGCTCAGATACAAGTAAGTTCATGAAATAATTTTTTAATCAAGTATTTCTTCAGGAATTTTCAAGTCTAAGGAAAAAGAAGCTAAAAATGTTGTTGGGGCGGCAATCATATGATTGCCAAATACTATTCAAATGGTATCATCTCCTTGCCCTGGGGCCCATATGGGTCCCAACCTACAACTGAGCTGCCAATTATATTTCATAAGGAAAAAACGAAAAAGAATTCGAACTCAATTGGCCTACACAGGTGATAGCATGAAAATTGGGGCGGCAATCACATGATTTGCCAAACAATAATATCACATGATATTGCATTGGCTATGCCCCGGGGCCCAAATGGGCCCCAACAAGGTAATAGTATAAAAATTGGGGCGGCAATCACATGATTTGCCAAAAACTAATACCACATGGTATTGCACTGGCCTTGCCCCGGGACCCACATGGGCTCCAACATTCCACTAATTTTCATTCCGGTATATGAATATGTACCTAAATTATGAATAAAAATATTCAAATTCGATTCCTTTGCAGAATAAAAATTATCGCTCATGACTCACTGCTGAAATATCCTCCGACACATAAAAACATATCAGTTTTTATTTGACTTGTTTATGAATAAAAACGAACGATGGTACACTTTCTATATAGAGGGTGAACCTGCTCGCAATATTATTTTTGTTCAAGGGATGACCCAAAGTCACTTGATGTTTTTACAGGTTCTGATAGCAGCAGTGTTGCTTCGTCATTGGAGGACGAAGCTTCTGACATTGTCTTGGTGGACGACACCGTTCCGGCCCCTCCAAACGAACCTGATCAGATAACCAACCCTGACGTCCTTCATCTGCTAGGCCTAAATCCTTCAGATATAGTGGATGAAGGACCCACTATACATGATGAAATTGCCAAACGATGGGCCTGCTTCTTATCCCGAGGTATCGATAAGGAAGATCGTTTCCAACTGCTACAAAAGTATCCAATTGTAAAAAACTGTAGTGTTTTGAGAGCTCCCAAACTCAACGGGGAAATTTTAACAGTCTTGGATACGAATACTGTCAAAAATGATAACTTTCTAGGAAAGTTACAGGACCATCTTGGGAGTGGGCTGAGTGCCTTGGCTATACCGCTAGACAAATTGTTGTCCGCTCCGACTGACCAAACTAACAGTTTACTGACACATTTGGTTGATGCAGGTCGGTTATTAACGGATATGCATCATACAATATCGCTTCATAGAAGACATTTGATTGTCCCAAAATTGAATCCAACAGTTAAAAATACTGTCGATAATTGTTCTATCGACACACTTTTGTTCGGGCAAACCTTCTCGGACAATGTGAAGGCTACACAGAATATGCAGAAACTCGGTAATGAGTTGAGATTGGCAAAACCTAGCAGGGCCCAATACAAGGTGAACAAGGGGGCTAGTACTTCGGCTGGGACTTCTTCAGGAAGATTGCCCTTGTATTCTTCACAGACAAAAAACTACCAGCGACCGAGGCAAAAATCCAGATGGAAGCAGGGGGGGAGGACGAAGACTCAAGTGAGGAAGACCAAGGACCCCGGGCGACAATGGAGGAGCAAATAGATTCTGATGTAAGTTTCGAATATGCAGGTCGACTCAAATATTTTTTCGGAAATTGGAAAAGAATTACTAATAATTCTGAAATTTTGAGTTGGGTGAGAGGTGTCAAAATACCGTTTTCACAACCACCAAAGCAGTTGTATTCTCCTCAGACATTTTTCAACGAGGTGGAAGTTGTAAAATACGAATGTATTATTGAAGAGCTCTTACAATCGGGAGCAATAAAAAAATGTGAATTTATGCAGGGCGAGTTCTTATCAAGGTATTTTCTAGTGAAAAAACCTAATGGAAAGTACAGGTTTATTTTAAATTTAAAAAATCTTAATTCTTTCATGGTTCCACCACACTTTAAATTAGAGGATTACCGGTCAGCCTTGAAGTTAGTTACCAAAGATTGTTTCATGACTTCTATCGACCTTAAAGATGCATACTTCCTGATATCTGTTGATAAACATTACAGAAAATATTTGAGGTTTATTTTTCAAAACCAGAGATATGAATTTCAAGTGTTACCGTTTGGTTTGTGTTACTGCCCTTTTGTGTTTACCAAAATGTTAAAACCTATATTATCTTCCTTGCGAAAGCAAAGGATTAGTTGTGTCGCCTACCTAGATGACATTTTAATATTTGGAAAATCGGAATCAATATGCGAGATCAATACTCTTAAAACAGTTACTCTGCTAAAGTCCTTAGGATTTTTAATTAATTACAAAAAGAGTTCGCTCATACCAAAGACTACATGCAAATATTTGGGGTTTATGTATGATTCGCAAAATCTCAGATTTTCACTCACAGAAGTGAGAAAGCAAAAAATTATTGATAGTATACAAAATTTATGGAACAGAAAGCAGTGTAAAATAAGAGATTTTGCGGGATTAGTTGGACTTTTGGTATCAGCTTGCCCAGCAGTAAAGTACGGCTGGGGCTACACTAAACCTCTAGAACGGCTCAAGTTTTTGGCATTGAGACAGAGTGAAGGAGATTATGATAAGGTAATGATATTACCAGCTTATATTGATGAGATTTTTTTATGGTGGTTGGACAATATTAAACACTCATTTGTCATGATTGAAAAGGCAGACTTTGAGTTGGAAATATATTCTGATTCGTCCTTGTCTGGTTGGGGCTCCTTTTGTAATGGTGAGAAAATTCATGGATTTTGGTCCCACAAAGAAAGTCAGCAACATATTAACATTCTAGAACTCCTTGCAGCATTCAATGCCTTGAAAAGCTTTGCCAAAAATAAAAAAGACTGTAGCATATTACTGAGGGTGGATAACAGTACAGCCATTTCGTATATAAATAGAATGGGCGGTGTAAAATACAGACAATTGAATGCTGTGACGAGAGAAATTTGGAAATGGTGTGAAATGAAAAATTTATGGATTTTTGCTTCCTACATAAATACCAAGGATAATGTTCATGCAGATAGAGAATCGAGATCTGAAGCAGTAGAAACCGAATACGAACTATCAAGGGTGGGATTCCAAGAACTTTCCAAAAAACTTGGAACCCCCGAGATAGATCTGTTCGCTTCACAATTGAATGCAAAATGTCATAAATATATTTCATGGAAACCAGATCCAAATTCACTCATGGTAGATGCCTTTACAGTCAATTGGAAACAATGGTTTTTCTATGCCTTTCCCCCATTCGCAATTGTTCATAGAGTGCTGAACAAGATCCTTAGGGATAAAGCAACAGGGATTGTGGTTGTGCCAATATGGCCAGCACAACCATGGTACCCAACATTTCTTGATTTGAAAATAAGCGATCTCATCGTATTTGAACCAAATGAAGATTTACTTCTGTCTCCTTTTAGGAAGGGCCATCCACTGTGGCAGAACATTTCCCTGGGGGCAGCAATTTTATCAGGCGGGCATTCATCCTGAAAAAATACCCAGCCTCCGGACTAAACATATTGCTAGCATCTCTCGCAGATACTACACTGAGACAGTACAGTCACTGTTACAAAAAATGGTGGCATTTCAATCAGGAGCGCAAACAAAACCCTTATGAATACCGGCTAGAAGGGATAATAGAATTTTTGAATGTAGAAGTGGAAGCTGGACGTTCATATTCGACAATCAATACTTCATTGTCAGCGTTGTCCTTAGTCTTCACAATGAAAACTGAAGAAAAACTATGTTTGAAGAGATATCTTAAAGGTGCCCATAATCTAAAACCCCAGCAACCCAGATACATATCTACTTGGGACCCGTATCCGGTTTTAGAATATTTATCCAAATGGCACCCTTTGCAACAGTTATCATTGAAACAACTAACGTGCAAATTAGTTACGTTATTAGCCTTAATAACAGCGCACAGACTTCAAACTTTATCGAAAATCAAATTGTCAAACATCTTCAGATTCGCAGATAGAACAGAAATAATTATCACAGATAGGATAAAAACTACTAAGCCCAACTCCACACAGCCAAAATTAGTGTTACCTATATTCAAAGAAAAGCAGGAACTGTGTGTAGCTTCAACCCTAGAGGAATATATTGTGCGTTCTGGTACTCTGAGAACACCTGGCGAAGATATTTTGTTATTAACATACAAAAAACCGGTCCATCCTGCGTGTTCTCAAACTATGAGCAGGTGGCTGAAGGAAACTTTAAAAGGTGCAGGTATAGACGTGTCAGTTTATACAGGCTATAGTACACGACATGCCTCTACTTCCGCAGCATTTCGTGCAGGAGTAGACATAGCAGACATTCGTAGAGCGGCAGGCTGGACAGAAAAGTCCAACACATTCAATAATTTCTATAACAGACCCCTAGCAATTAATCCCAATAATTTTGCTGACGGGTTGTTGAAAGGTTCTGGATTTAAAACCTAAAAGACCTTCATTATTATTAAATAATTTAGGGATAATTTTGTTTTTGTTGTGTCTTTTTGGTAACGGTTATACGATTATTATTCTATTAACCACTGTTTTGTTATTGTATAAGTAAGTGTTATGTTTCTAATTTTGTTACTATGGTTTATGATATACTGAAAATTGTATAAATACAGATTTATAATATAAAAATATTATTATTATTATGTTTGGATTTCTTTGTTCTATGGCTGAATTATTATAAAATAAAATATTACAGAAATCTGAATAGATCGTGGATTTCTCTTTCAACATCTACAAGTGTATTATTTGTAATCTGAGGATGAGACTGAGATATAATTCTAAGATTAACTGACTTACCTGTAAGGAAGTTTGATCTGAATTATGTCTCAGTCTCATCCGAAGATTACAAACCCACCCAGCCCACATCCTCCACGATCTATTTCGTAGCAAAATACGCACTGAAGTTGTGATGTTATAGAGGTGGATAGTATGTGGGAGACAGGGTTATCATGTTTTCTCTTTAAACGTTTGTACCGGATTGTGCAGGGTAGTGCAACTACAAGTGTATTATTTGTAATCTTCGGATGAGACTGAGACATAATTCAGATCAAACTTCCTTACAGGTAAGTCAGTTAATCTTAGAATTATACATGGTGTAATGATATAAAAGAATACGATTGTGAAAAAACGAATATCATCATAAGAAAGATATCAACGACGGATCTATTCTTAAAGAATTCATAGTGATCCTATAGTTTACATGAATGAAATTTTGTCTAGGTACCAAGTAACCTTGGATTTCAAAACGTACCTATAATTGTTATTTAACAAATTTACAAAAAATATTTTCCTACGAGTATGCGGAAAAGTAACTTTTCGGCACGATTTTTCGTTTTGAGAGTTGTACTCTTCCCTACGATTTAAAATCGTTCGGAAAAGTTACTTTTCCGCACGATTTTTACTTTTCCGTACGATTTTTACTTTTTCGCACGATTTTTGTATTTTTGAAAATGATGATATTTAGGACTAACTAAATGATCTATGTAACTATTCTGTCTTATATGTCATTTTGTAGCATTATTATAAAAACTTGTTTATTAGAAACCTTGTTTTTTTCATAAATAAGATGGACAAAAACACTCGTAGGAAAAATATTGTACCTAACTCTAACGGAAAATATCTTTTCCGCCCTTAACGGCTTGCCCGAACTCCTCTCCGCGTCGTTAGTGCAACTGCCAACGCGTGCGGAAAAGTACTACTTTCCACACTTGTTAGGTAAATAACTATTTCGTCGGCAAGTAAACTTTGTCGAAAAGAAAGATAAAATATATAACTAAAAAATACCTTCAAAGATTGAAAAATTGATTTTGAAAATACATAAAATTTGAAACCGTTGAACCGTTGAAGTAAATCTCAAAATATGAATTTTTGATTATGTTTTTTCTGCCGTTATCACAAAATCTTTTCACACAGGATGATATCTATTTTTCTTTCCAACGTTTCGTTATCTATTAATCATCAGTTACTATTTTTTTTAATTCTCTGTTCAACAAATTCAGTTCTTCAAAGCATATTTCAATTTAAATTTAATGATATACAGGGAGTACGATGACGATTAAGACAGGGAATATCTCGGAACTCGAGAGTAGTAGATAATTGTAATTTTGGGGTTGAAAATTGTACCAATTGGTGCAGCTTTTTTTGACATTATGCTACCCACCGAGCTTTTTGTTTTTGGTCACGTAACATCAGATTCAAAATTAGTAATGCAACAAACTGTATATTTTATCATTTCTTTATTCATTCCACATATTAACACACTTATGATCTAAAACAACTAATTTAAGAACTACAGGTACTTCAATATTCTTTGTCCCACGACGTTTTTCAATGAAATATGGATGATTATTATGATTTTTCCTTGTTTTGATCATCAAAAAAAATATAGTACTGCCCAAATATACAGGGTGATCCTAAACTTAAATAATTTGGCAACTGCTCGTTTCATGCGTCGTGGGACGAATAATATTGAATTACCTGTAGTTCTTAAATAATACAGACCACAAGTGTGATAGTTTGTTGGGATCGTTTTATCGGGAGAAACAGAAATACCAAAATATACAGGTTGTCCCATTAATAATTTTGAATCAGTTGTCACGTGACCGAAAACAAAATGCTCATTGAGTATCATAATATCAAAAAATGCTGCCTCAGGTACTTTAATTTACAACTTCGAAATTACAATCCTCTACAACTTTCGAGTTCCGAGATATTCTCTGCTTATTCGTCGTGGGACATACTGTATATCACATATCGTGGTTTTTGTTAGTTTTGGGTAATCACAATTTTTTTAAGAGACTTTCGAGTAGGTATAAATACGAGCCTGAATTGAAAAAGAAAACAAATAGGTGTCCTAGAGCTGAAGACATTCAAAAGTTTGGGTTGATATATGTTTGGTTTGAGCGACCAAGTCGTAAGCGACCTTTATACCGGGTGATTCTCCAAAGTGGCTCACCCCTATAACTTTTTTATTATTGAAGATAGAAAAACGAAATTTGGTGGTTGTGTATTATCGTACTTCCGGTTCGACCGGAAATGACCATAATTTTCGATTTTTAAATGGGTCATCCTATATATTTTTACTTATTTCAATCGAGAATGACATTCTAAATTCAACAACACTTCACCTGTCAATATTTGACAAATAAAGTAATTTTTATTTCAATTTTTATTTTTCGATCTAGAATGCCATGGATCGTGTGAATCGCCTCATTCTTGATCAAGTAACATGGGAAATATACGACTTTGAGGTTTTTGACTTCAAAGTCGTTGTAAGAATTATTCAAAAGTCTCAAATATGAATTTTTCAAGTTAACTTGAATTTTTCAAATGGAAAGGGAGTGGCTCGTCGGCTTTTTGTGAAAGATCATTTTCTTACGAATAATTTGATACCACACACTTTCAATTTATTTTCACTATTTCTGTGATCGATTGCAAGGAGCGATCATACCCAATAACAAATAATACGTATTCGGTATACTTATGCACTAAGTCCTGTTATTCCCCAAATTTCGTTTTTCTATCTTCAATAATAAAAAAGTTATAGGGGTGAGCCACCTTGGAGAATCACCCGGTATATTCGATAACTTTCAATGGTAATTTTTAAAGTTATCAATGTTTCAGTACGATATTACACTCGTTATGTTGTTTCACAACTACAAATGATTTTGCAAAATTTTGTATTATATAAATGTTTTCAGTGTATATAAAAAAAATATGATTGATCGATAACGAAATATCTGGCAACAAATATAATATCATCATAAGAAAGTTTATGAAACGTTGCTGTAAAAATGAGTTTTTTATTATGTTCCAGCTCTGACTATAACAGTAGGAAGAATAAAATGAAAAATTGAATTTGAATTGAATTGCAACTGAATTTTCTATTATATTTTAATGCTGTTGAGCAATATGAGCCTGAGGGCCAATTTATGCATCACTGTCATTATCATAGTCCTAATCACACTCATTGTCACACTCATAAAATCAAATGTAACTGTACATTTCAGTTCTTATGATCATGATTGAATGCTCTTACTGAAATGTACAGTTTCAATTTAATTTTATGATCAAGACAGTGGCTGTAATTAGGACTATGGTAATGACAATGGTGGTTAAAGAGAGCCTAACTTGTTCAAAAAAGGGAAAATTCTCCATAAAAATTGAAAAATGTAAACGTGAATTATTTGTAATATCTAACAGAAAACAACTACTTCCCCGGCTAAAGCCACGCTGGACATTGAACTACATCTGATAGATATTGTGAAAAGACTCTAACTGAAAAGCAAAAAACTGAAAGTGAAAATTCGCATCTTCATTCAGATAGTTGATATTTTTTAATTATCTCTAGTTTTCATTGAAAGTGCATTGAAGAAATTAGATAGGGAGAATGTTACTGAAAAATATCACAAACAGAAATCGTTCATTTCATTAAAGCAAGGTTCGCTTCTCTCGCATTTAATCCCCAATACATTTTGGTCGACGAAAATCTATTTCGCTTTGCCAAGCTCATCAAGGAGATTGACAGAATTGGAAAGCAGGCCCTTCAGAAACAATTATAAACATCAAGGACGGAAATGATGGAAAATAGCGACTAAAGTTTGTCTTTTAGCCGCAGATGATTCCACAACAGGTATTATGAATATCTTATTCATATTTTCGAACCAAAATCAGAGCCCAACTGTTACTCAACTTGTTTTCATTAAACCACAACTATTTCTATCATATGCCGTGGTCGGTCGTCTTTGGATGAATTTTCCAAATGTTTCGACTGCAACTGCAGCAGCCATCTTCAGTGAGTTGGACGAAGAGCTTGTCTCAACATATCAACTGGAACTGAGTTTATCGTTCCTGGCACGCTACTTATGATGCTGTTTTGATGCCACTTCCATTGCTGTGATCCAGATTATCTGTGGGTATGTTCTCTCGTCCTTTCAGTTGGAGTTTTCTTCAACTTCTAATTTATAAAAAATTGTCAGTAAGTGTTTAGGGGTTGCACTCCATATATGGAAATAGTATTTCAAGACAGGTCGGATGAATGCATCATGAATTATAATTAGTTGACACGAAATAAAATATATCACGGTGCGAAACAGAAAACCAAGATCCTTAGTTGGATCTTCACGTTTCTGCTCCGTTCATTCCTATTTTCTTCAGGCTGCTATCGGGACTTTGGAAGAGAAAGCGGTATGGAGGGTACTTTCATCTGCAAAGTTGTAGGTCCCAACAAATTATTGATGTGAAAAAGAAACAGTGTTGGTACTAGAATGAATATATCTATGGAAGAACTAAGCGTATTTGTTGGTAGAGTGTTAGAAGAAACCTTATCAACCACCACGTGGAAAGATATTTTTGAGGCTAAGCTAGATTGCAAGGAACATAACATGAAGGGCAAGACCTAAGATGGAAGATTGCCAAAGTGTCCCTGGTGCCAAAAACTGTTTTTTCGTGACCTTTTACATGACCTTTGAGCTAACAGCTAGCAGTCTGGGGTTGCCAGGGAGGGTCCTTTTTTGGGGGGAATGGTTGAACTCTTGTAATTTCTACGAACGGAATTATCCCCAAAGAACAAGAGATGAACTGATATTAATTTGAGAGCTCATATGTTGAAAACTATCAACAGAATTCAGTCAGATCCACTAGCATTTTTGGTGTTGAGATCCAGCAAAATGCGACTGATAGTTAATAACTGGCATGTTGGCAAAAACTTTGACTATTTTCCTGGAAAATAGTAGATAAGTTTTCATCTTTCTTGGTACATACAGCCCAATGTAAAAAAATATATTTGCCAAAAATGAGCGTAAGGAAAAACCAAAAAAAATGTATAAGATCCATAAGGATTCGAACACACGATCTCTGGGTAACAAGGCTGACTGGCAGATGCTCCAATTATAATAAACCCCAATGCACTTTATTATGAGTGTCATTATTTTTCAGTGAAGGACCTTCTACAGTTGGACTGAATACTACTTCGTTTGTAACTTCAAAAGAAAGTAGTATTACCAATTGCACAAACGGCCGAATGCATGTGTGAACTTTCATAAATGATTTCTCTTGAGTAGATGTTCTGATTGTAATATCTGACTGAAGTGTTTCTATTAGAGAGATCTATATTACTGAGTATCCATCATCTCATCTGTCATTTTACTTTTAACACTAGTGTTAAAAGTGATTTTGTGAAAACGTCATTTTTTAGTTCATATGTCAATGAATTAAAAACGGTATTTTTGATGACAGTTGTACAAAAACAAAATATTCCATCAATGTACATTTCTATTACGATCCTCTTTAGTTGTAAAATCGTGTGTTTCTCGGCATTTTTGAACATGAATAAAATTAAAATTCTCAACATTTTTCATTCTGACAAGTCTCAAATAATTTTCAAGTCTCTCAACATCTTTCACATATTTTATTTTATGAGGTATATACTGATAATATTCAACTCGGGAGCCTGTATTATTTCGAGACTGAAGAGGTCCCTGAACTTCCTCCGGCTTCTCAACTCTCCCATTCGTTCGATTCACTTAATCGCGGGGATGTTTTAATATTCTACCCAAAGATGGCTTTTCCGTGTAGCTGAATTCCTGGGAATCGTTATTAATTGGGCAATAACGCGCCACGCCACGCCGGACACTGTTTTATTGCGCCGTGGCCTGCTCGATACATTCGCGGTTTGTCCGAGAAGACTACGATGTTCATTTATCAATTGGGCTCGAGGAGCAGCCGGCTCGATTCGAGTGTTTGTACTCGGATTCGAACGGTGATTTATGCGGTGGTTCGTATGGTGGTGTGGGAGGTTTATTGGGATTAATTGGTGATTAACTTTCAGAAAGGTTGGTGGTTTATCTATGCGTTGAGTTCTTGCAGGTCTGTCGGGAGAATTTTCAATTTTTTCACAGTGCGAAGCTAGGTTTAGGGCGAAACTTCAAAAATCAGGAGGGAAATTTTGTTCAGAGGTTGTGTTGAATAAACTATTACTATTTTTAAAGAAACATAACAAATCATTCACGTTTCAATAAAAAAATACGAAATGGATAGGTAATTACTCTATCTGAAGGTGGCTTCGTACAGCACGAAAATTGATAAAAACTTTGTCTAGAAATAAAATGAAGGAACCAAAAGTGATAAAATTTAAAATTCCAAATTTTGTATTGGCCGCGTCATATTCCTTGTATTATTCACTCAGATCTTCAACAATTTCCTTCATTATAACTTATATTTTATGTGCTATATAATGACACCTTGATTCAGATACAAAGTGAAACGAAAGGTAATTATCTCAAAAGTAAAGAGAACAATGAAAAGTAGTTCTTGTAAGGATCTAACAGATAGGTATAATAATAATAAGTACAGAAAGTACGCGTCATATGGGATTTTTTTTTTATTAATGCATTTTGACAAATATCGACATGTGCAATCGCCTTTGCATCAGAATAAAACCAAAACTTTTTACAGTGCCGTTCATCTTTTCCTGTTTGACGGGAAATACAAAAAAAATTGAAAATTATTTCTCAAAACACACACTTGTTTGGAAAAATACCAAAAAAAGTTATTCGGAAAATATGTTTAGAATTACATTTTATAGCTATGTACAAATTTTGAGAAAGATCTGAGATAAAAAAAAAATCGATTATTGTCACAAAAAAAATCTATTTGGAAAATTATATTTCTGATGAAAAAACTCATTAGTATTTCCAACAACTAATATTTTAAATATGGTTTTGTGAAGATTCGCAAGCTATTTCTATTTTTCTGGAGAGAATTTGAAATCTTCAGCTGCTTCATAAGAAGTCACTGAAATATCTTCATGACATTATAATCCAGATACTGTTCAATAATGGTGAATAACGAGGTATCTACACAATTTTGATTTAAATTTCTCATTGGATCAGAAAACAATGATTTTTGGCATATTGTTGGAATCATACATACCTACGATATTTCGTTAATTGTAGGTTCTTGTTATGTAAATAATTAAATACATTTTTTGAAGCAGGAAGACAAGGCAAATTTTCTCCGACCATATTCGAAATATTATTTTCAAGCTTTACTAATATGTTTCTTCGTCAGAAATGACTTTTCCAAATACCTTTTTTTTTTGTGGCAAAAAATCTATTTCAATTTTTTCATCCCAGATCTTTTTCCAAATTCGTACATAGCTACAAAATGTTAATTTGAACATCTTCCGGATGACATTCTTTCATATTTTCTCAAAATATATATATATATATATTATATATATATATAGATTATATATATATAATCATTTCTATAAATCAACCGGAAATTTTCTACACTTTTTCATTTGCGAAACGAACGTAAATTGATCTGATATGTATCGGAGAGATCAATAGGCGATGACACAAGAAGCCTCGAAGAAAAGTATTAGTAACTAATTTATTATTCATCTGATTGTTTCTGATGATATCCACGCTTCTTGTGTGTTTGACATTTGACAGGCAGTAAACAAGTCCCGGGTTGTGTTCAAAAAGAGTTGGTGTGTGCAATAATGGAGAAGTGAGTTTCCATAATCTAACATGCTAAAAAGTCATTTTCCTACGCCCACTTAGGAAAGTAACGTATATCGCACTTTATAGTCCCTCGGAAAGGGACTTTCATTTACAAGCGTGCGAAATAATTATTAAAAATAAAAGTCAGAATGGTTTTCAGTCGGACTATTCATTGGATTTTCTTGGACATATGTCAATAGATATCATTTATATTTCCTGAAGTTCGATTTGAACAAATCGTCGGCTTGGTGCAAGAAAATTAAAAAAATAGGAAAAGTATAATTTCAAAAACTACTTTTTGCGATACCCTCTCTCTAATATATAAATCATCAACTACATTATG
The DNA here is from genome assembly GCA_958298965.1 of Chrysolina haemoptera. Taxonomy (NCBI): domain Eukaryota; kingdom Metazoa; phylum Arthropoda; class Insecta; order Coleoptera; family Chrysomelidae; genus Chrysolina; species Chrysolina haemoptera. The sequence continues at coordinate 3,854,606 of OY282585.1, read as the reverse complement.
TTGTCATATTGGTGTATAGTACTTACCAGTTCCATAATTTGAAAGATTATTACTTGAATAGTTACCCAATAATTTCAAATATTATTTATTGAAAATCATCATTTTGATAGATTGTTAGATAGTAACTTCTTGCACTAAGCCGACGAAATATGCGTTTCAAAAAAAAATTGTGTCAAAGTTATATTGAGTATATAGTGAATGTAAGGTGCATTAATTGTGCGTGGAGGCAGCAAAAATATCCTATCTAAAATTACTACCGAGATATTCAATGAAGAAGTAATATTTAATAGAAAAAACGTTCTTGTTCCTAATAATAGTAATTGTTGAGTAGTTTCTTGAAATAAACTATAGATATGTCGTCTTTAATAATGATATATTGTACGTATTTTTTTCATTTGATATGAATGAAAACAACAAATATTATCGAATCGCACCTCCCATCAGTAATATCAGTTGAGTGGCAGGAACATCATTTTGTATAATTGTCATTGAAAGTGACATTTTTAATGTAAGTCAAGTGTGTTAAACGATTATGATTACGAATTCAACAAATGGAAGCTATACCCAAAACAACAAACCACATCACTTTTATTCGATGCGCGTTTTGCCTTGAGAGCTATATAAGCTTACTATGTAATTGTATATTCACAATTCTTTCAACACTGTCATTGATTTTTTTTTGTGGATATGGTGAAAAGATAGGTTTACTAAAGTTTGCTCCAAGATTTTTAGTTCTATAACAGCTGAAAAAATTGAATATGCGATATAGTACATTTGAGTCAATTTTTTCCATGAATAATAATTCAAATATTGCAGTTCTTGTAGCCTCAGTATCGCCAGGAACACACAATTTATCATTATTATCATGTTTCATTATGCGAGATAAACCTTTAATATTTATGTGTTCATGTAGAGAGACGTCAAATTTTTGTATTTGATTTTCAAATTAGGACAGCTATACAGAAAATTTCGTAAAATATTTGTGTTTGAACTAAGTTTTATTTTGTTCATGAAACTGCTTCACTCGTTTCGTTCGTTTTGCAAACTTTTTTATTCACATAATAAAATATTACTCAACAATTATATGCATAACTATTTAGGTTGTCACCGAATTCAGAACCTCGCGCCATCCCGTACAACAAACTCCTTTCCTCCGCTCATAATTCCATTCGATTCGTACAAGTGTTGTGAAATCGAATTAACGATCCTCCTGTCTCTCGAACTCGAAAACAAAACATGAGAGGTGTGAGAATCTCTTCGGCGATTTCAACGGGCGATCAAATAGAAAACTCCGACGTTTAGGTAGAAAAAACGAGCTTCGACTCAACAGTTTTTTGTGAATACCGCCGACTCGGTCTAGAGAGACTCCGCTGCCTCGTCGAGAACCAGCAGCAGCAGCACCGTCGGGCGGGGGAACCGCGCAGAGGAGGGCGAGAACCGAGAGAAGTTAGTGGCCTTGTACGAACGACTTCAGTCAAGCACCGAGTTGCCCGCGACTCGGACATGCTACAAAAGATTGCATCTGCTGCGTACGATGGTGTAGCGCGAAGCGAAACCCTACCGAGTCATGAACACCACCGTAGTGTGCGCGTTGCTGTTCGGGGCCATCTTCGGAGTGTTGTCGGCGTCGCTCAGCAAAACGTTACGTTACCAAGCGCCCGACGAGTGCAAGTGGGTCGTGGTGGATAGTGGTACCGAGGACGACGTCGCGCTCGTTTGTCGGTTGCGAACCATCAACAGCGAGCTGGAGAACACCAATTTCAGCGTGATACAACCCCAGCATACGGTGCGGCTGAGACTCGAATGTAGTGACGCGCTCTTCTTCCAAAGTTCGTTGAGTGCGGGAAGTTTCAAACCACTAGTCGAGCTGCGCGAACTCTCCATAGAGTACTGTAAAATCGGTAATCTTTCGGACGGGGCCTTCCGCGGCCTGAAGGAGCTCCGCAACCTCACCGTCCGGACGCATAATACGGATTGGTCGGCGATGACGCTGGAAGTGTCGCCAAACGCCTTCACGGAGGAGCTCAGACAATTAGAACGGCTGGATCTCGGCGAAAATAACATGTGGAGTTTGCCTGAGGGTGTGTTGTGTCCGCTTTACGCCCTGGAGGTGCTTAATCTGACCAGAAATCGCCTCCGTGAGGTGACTAGTTTCCGGTTTACGTCGAATCCTTCGGAACGATGCGGTGCAAATTTGAGACTCTTGGACCTGTCGCGCAATAATATCGATAGACTACCACCGAGCCAGTTTTCCGGACTGTCACGTCTTCAGAAACTTTACCTCCAAGGCAACGGTCTCAACCACCTAGCCGATCGGGCGCTTGAGGGTCTGACAGCTCTCAATATTCTCAAGCTGTCAGACAACCGTTTAGTCAGTCTACCGCCCGAATTATTCTCGGACACTCGTGATATTCACGAAATGTACTTACAGAACAATTCGATAAACGTGTTGGCGCCGGGCCTGTTTAGTGAACTAACGCAGCTCCTAGTTTTGGACTTGTCCCATAACGAACTCACCGCTGATTGGATAAATACTGCCACGTTCGCGGGACTTGTACGTCTCGTCGTACTGGACATCTCCTTCAACAGGATATCGAAACTAGAACAATCTGTCTTCCGAGACCTATATAGTCTGCAAATCCTGAGAATAAACGACAATTTCATAGAGATAATCCCTGAAAGTACTTTTTCTGCTCTGTACAACCTGCATACGCTGATCATTTCCAACAACAAACTGATGAGGATAGACAGCGAAACGTTCAGTGGCCTGTACGTCCTTTCGCTTCTCTCGATCGACAATAATAAGATATCCTGGATCCACTCGGAAGCTTTGAAAAATTGTTCAAGTCTACAGGATCTACACCTCAACGGAAACAAACTCATGCAAGTACCGAAAGTTTTGAGCAACGTCCCGTCACTGAAAACCCTCGACCTCGGCGAAAACCACATAGATGTGATAACAAATGAAACGTTCGCCGATCTGAAGCAAATGTACGGACTGCGACTCACCGAAAACAACCTGGGCAATATTTCGAAAGGAGTATTCGACAGGATGACAGCGCTGAAAATTCTCAACCTGTCACGGAATAAAATACAAAAAGTCGCTCCCGGTTCCTTCGAAAACAACGTTAACCTACAAGCCATCCGTCTCGACGGAAACTACCTGACCGACATCGAGGAATTATTCGCCAAATTACCGAGTCTGGTGTGGTTGAACATATCCGACAACCAACTGAAATGGTTCGATTACGCCTTGATACCCACCGGCTTACAATGGCTAGACATTCACTCGAACCAAATCGAGGAACTGGGCAATTACTTCGAAATCGAATCGACCTTATCGCTAAGCACGTTTGACGCCAGTGCGAACAAACTGACTGAAATAACTGGCAGCGCGATTCCAAATAGCGTCGAGGTTTTGTTTCTCAACGACAACATTATATCCAAGGTGCAATCGTACACATTCTTCAAGAAACCTAACCTCACGAGGGTTGACTTGTTCGGGAACAAAATCACCAACCTCGATCCGAACGCGCTGCGGATATCAGCAGTCCCACCGGAGAAGGAACTGCCAGAATTCTACATCGGCGGCAATCCCTATCAGTGCGACTGCACCATGGAGTGGTTGCAGAAAATGAACCTGGGAAACCGAGCCCGTACCCAGCCGAAACTTGTGGACTTGGAGAGCATCTACTGCCAGCTGCTCTATAACAGAGGCACCACTTATGTACCCCTCGTAGAGGCAGCTCCTTATCAGTTCCTATGCACGTATGAGACCCACTGCTTCGCACTGTGTCACTGCTGCGATTTCGACGCCTGCGACTGCGAAATGACCTGCCCGACCAACTGCACTTGCTATCACGACCAGTCTTGGTCGGCGAACGTGGTGGACTGTTCCTCCGGCGGCTACGTCAAGAAGCTTCCGGAGCTGATACCCATGGATGCCACTCAACTCTACCTCGATGGTAACGACTTGCGGTCACTGAACAGTCATGCCTTCATCGGTCGGAAACGACTCAAAATACTGTTTCTGAACAATTCCAACATAGAGCTAATACAGAACAGGACCTTCAACGGCCTTAAAGAGCTGGAGGTGCTGCACTTGGACGGAAATCGAATTGGCGAGTTGCACGGTTTCGAATTCGATGGCCTAGACGGCCTTACCGAAATCCACCTGCAGCAGAACAGGATAACCGCCATACACAACAACACGTTCGTCGGACTGAAGAAGCTGCGCGTGCTGAGGATAGACCACAACAGGCTGATAATTTACAACATGTGGAACCTTCCGTCGACGCTCATCGAGGTCACTTTATCGCACAATCCTTGGTCGTGCGATTGCGAGTTCACCGAGCGCCTGCGAGAATGGATGCGTCGCGGCGACGCGGTGCAGGACGCCTCGAAGGTACGGTGCGTCTTGAACGCGACCGATATTGACTTCTACAGCATGGATGCATACCTGGACTCGGCTGACACCGGTTTCTTCATCAGTCACGAGAACGGTTCTTGCACGGGCGTCGCCAATATAGACAACAGCATCAACGGAAATCTGACGGCAACGAAGACTATAATTCAGAGACAAATCATCCAAGACTATCTGCCGCTCCTAATAATAACTTTAGCGGTGTTCGCTATAGTCGTTGTGATAACTTTAATCCTGTTCATCTACAGACAAGAAGTGCGCGTCTGGTTTCACTCAAAATTCGGGGTGCGCCTCTTCCAAAGGTCCTCCGATCTCGACAGAGACGAGAGAGAAAAATTGTTCGATGCGTTCGTGAGTTACAGTTCCAAAGACGAGGCGTGGGTGGCTGAAGTACTTGCCCCCGCACTGGAGCCCAATTATAAACTGTGTTTACACTACCGAGACTTTCCCGTGGGCGCGTTTCTGGCCGACACCATAGTGCAAGCGGTCGAATCTTCCAAAAGGACTATAATGATCTTATCCGAGAACTTCATAAAGTCCGAGTGGTGCCGGTTCGAGTTCAAATCGGCGCATCACCAAGTGTTGCGCGATCGCAGGAAAAGACTCATAGTCGTGCTCCTCGGAGAAGTGCTCCACAAAGATCTGGATCCGGATATCCGGCTGTATCTCAAGACTAACGTGTATTTGCAGTGGGGCGATAAACTTTTTTGGGAGAAGCTCAAGTACGCTTTGCCCGATGTTCCGAACAATCAGCGACACGCAGGTTCTGTGCGGACTCCACACGTCCACCACCACGTACACCGACACAGTGCCAGGGGCCAGGCCCCTAACCCTCCAGGGGGTGGGAACAACGCGGCCAGGACGGTGGCTATCCACATATGACAATGACTGTTAGTCAAACTAACAATGTCAGCATTTTTGTGATACTACGTAAAAAATAGACTGTGAGTGCAATGCGAGGGTGCGATGTGATATAGTCAAAAAGTTCGGGGAGTGCGTGAATGTGGGGGGTGAGAAAATTTTCAGCGTGAATGTTGTCGAGTGATATCCCGAACTACAACTCTTGTTCCATTGGAGTCTAACTATTTGAATGTATATATGGACATGTATAGATAAGTATCGAAATTGTACTTGTAAATTTGTAAATATTATTTTCTATAGCTTCCGTATTTATTTTTGTACGAATTCCAATTTATCTGACATAACTTGCCTTTCGTGACTTCCACGAATGATATATCCTTGGGAAAACTTTCTATTTTTGTAAAGACTTTTATATTTAATATAGTAAGTTGATGCCTTTTATCCTGTGAATATGAATAAAACACGATTAGACTTTATTTCGCGTTTTATTTTGAATGAAAATCATTCAAGAAATGTAGAGAATGAAATATAAAGAATTGAATGTTGTATCCAACATCAAAAAAACAAAATGGATAGTTTGAAATATGAATTAATTTTTCAGTGTGATCAATTCAGAAGCACCCGAACATTTTTCAACCAATTGAATTTTTTTTTTAAATTTTCAGGTAGACATTCAGAATGTCTACTGGGACACTTAATTTCATGGAATGAGTTTTCGTTTCAAAGGCTAAATATTCTTATTTTTCAAGGTCAAATATCTAAATAAATTAGTTGTTATTTTTTTAGAAAAAAGCTCTAAACCAATGGATCTACAACATTTTTAAATTTATATCAAAACTGTTAGGAATGTGTCCATAAATAAGAAAGTTGTAGGGGAATGAAATTTCAAAATTATGTCGTTGAATCAACCAAGCACTTCAATATCAAATATTCTATCAGAATTCTGTCTATACCAATGGATTCAAAATGTTTCTAAATATATATGTTCAGAATTCCAACGGAATTTTTTGATAAATAAAGAATTTCAAAATAATAAATTGAAATTTTCCTGAAAACAACATGTCTTTCAAACTTTATTATCTCATATTTTTTTATTCATGAACAAATTGCGATGAAATTCTGATCAGTGATATTTTGAAACCTGAATCCAGTGGTATAGAATTTTGATAAAAATTTTAAAATTCAAGTGGTGGGTTCATTTAACTTCTTCATTGATGGACGCATTCCTACGTAATTTTGTCGTGATTGCAGTGGTGAACCCAATTTTTTTTATAAAAAAATCAGTAATAATTTTTTTGATTTTTGACCTTGAAAAATAGGAATAGTTGGCCTTGGAAATTAAGACTCATTTATGAAATTTGGTGTCCTAGTAGACTTTGAAAATGTATGTTTCATAAGGGTGCTTCCATTTTAAATAGGTCAAATTTTTGCTAATATAAAAATTTATAGGTTCTGAAGAAAAATTGCCATTTTATCTATTTCAACATTTTATAAATTAGTGAAAAAAATTATCAAAAAATCATCATCAATTCATTAATTGATAATTTTTTGAACTGTGCCAGCTAGAACTGAAGGTAAGTAAAAATTTAATTTAACTCTATAGATGTCTGCAATGATGAAATGCCCATTTGAAAATATGTTTTCCAGAGAAAATGAGAACCCCCACTGAAAATTAAAAATCATATCTATCAACTTTAAATTTCCTTCAAATATAACAGCACTCCAATGAACGATCGTGACAATATGATAAAATTTACATTTCACAAGAAGCTAAAAAGTTCAATGATCAAAATTACAGAAAGTATTTTCAATTTCCCCAAAGTTTATCATTTCGCAAACGAAAGATGCATTTTTCTAAAACGCACTTATCCACTATTAATCAATAAAAAATGTATTCTTAGTAAATGAATTGAATTCAGTTCTCAAAAAATTAGATATATTTAAAAACGTATAGGTACCTATAACATTTCAAATAATTCTATAAGATATTTGTGTATATAAGATGAAGTAAAATACAGATATCGATCAGCTCTCATTGATAAATAAAACAATTCAAATTATCAGCTAACTGAAACACTGAATACTGAAATACTAGAAAATATATTTTCAATCTGGAAAACAGGAAGAATACCTACCTCTTTTTAGCGAGTTCATTCATGCTGTAATTTTTTTTTAACATTCCACAACTAAAACTACTAAACTACGATAGTAAATTCCCCATAAAATTGCCTTCAGAAAGTGGAAGAATACCAAGTTTAATTTTTGGGGGTGTTACTTTTAAATACAACGGTTAATTGATTAGGGTTCAGTTTTTACCTGCCACCCAATCGAAAAACAATTAGCTATTATCTCAAGGAATATTTTTTTTGTGAAATTAAATTCAACAATGGTTCGTTATTTGATCTATTTAGTGATTTTTTAAGATTTAAAAAATGTTCCCTTGTGTTTTCCTCCGAACTTTCTAATTATAACGTCTTTGTTTTAAGTGAGTATAATTAATTCCAAAATAATTTTTACTTATGAAAGGACAGTAACAGTTGGATTTTTTTCTCAAGTTAGAAAAGTATTTCTAAGTTCAGTTGTTTTTTTTTTAATCTATCTGATTTTAAATTTAGGGCTAGTAATACAAAAAAATAATTAGAGTACAATTGTCAAAAATATAAATCGATGGGTGGCATATTTTGTGAACGAGGGATTGAATCAACAGGACCATTGGTAGCAATGGGATCTGTTTCGAAAAATAGTGTTTTTCTATTTCGAAAATGTGGTCATGAAACAAAATACATAATGAACTACAGATAGTTCCAATAAAAATACCTTATTTCAGGAAATCGATAAAAACGGAGTTGATGGCAATGGTGCTGACTATATACATTCAATTCAATGCGCTGTGTATACCGCAGTATACAGGGTGTTCCAAATTAAGTCGGCACCATTGCCAACTCCGTTATTATTTATGCTACGAATTCGGTTAAATGGGCAAACTAGTAGCATTTTTAATGGCCTTCTCGACGCCGAAAACAAAAAAAAATTGACAGTCACGTTTTCGAAATATTTCATAAAATGATATTTTTTTAAATGGAACACTCTATATTTTATCATGCTTTTCGACTCGTAACTACATTCTCAATAACAAAGCTCCTATGACTTTTTTTCCTAAAGTTGAAAATGAGCGACTTATGTGGAAATATTTATTTTTTTCACTAGTATAAAAAATGTCTTTGTTTTGGCGAATAAAACCTCATGATTATCCAACACTCAATTTTGGTATTTATACAATATTTTGTTACTAACAGCAAAATAAGACAGTAAAAAGAAAAAATTGCGCTGGGATTTGAACTCGTGAAACCCGTCAATTGACACAACTGAGCTATTTGGTATTAATTTATAAAACGATAATTTCCATCTTAAAACCATTCCACTAGCCGTATTTAGTTTGTGAATCAAAATATTCCTGCCATAATGATAACTTTGAAGCCGTTTTTGTACAGAACAGAAAATGCTGGAGCGTCATATTAATGCGGTTGGAAATAGCTATTTGTGTATTTAGAGCGCAAAGTGATGGATTGCCGCTCGAACAAAGAGAGTTACCGCGCGACGCGAAGCAGAGCGAGGTAATCTTTGGAGAGCAGCAATTGCACTTTGTGCTCGAAATACACACAATATTTTTTCGACAAACGCAGATCTCAGATACAGACAATACACTCGATACTTTATTGATCATTGATTACCTTATAATAATATTCATTTCTTTTATTATTTACTAGATTAAAATTGAATGTACAATTCTGACAATTTTTAATAGATATAGCCAAAGTCGGTATCCAAATTACTGGGTATACAATCCATATCTCTAACACATAAAAAAAAAGGCTCGACCACGATTTGAACATGGTTCGCCGGCGTGAGGTGAAGGAGCCTTAGCCTCTAGACCAAACAGAAGGCGGTGTTATTGAACATTTACTCGATATTTAATAGCGCTTTATCAAATCCGATTTTTATAAATGTTTCCTATTGACAAAACTGACTTATTTTCAACTTTAGGAGCTTTGTTATTGAGAATGTAGTTACGAGTCGAAATGCATGATAAAATATAGAGTGTTCCATTTAAAAAAATATCATTTTATGAAATATTTCGAAAACGCGACTGTCATTTTTTTTTTATTTTTGGCGTCGAGAAGGCCATTAAAAATGCTACTAGTTTACCCATTTAACCGAATTCGTAACATCAATAATAACGGAGTTGGCAATGGAGCCGACTTAATTTGGAACACCCTGTATAGCATATCTTCAATACAATTATACCGGTTGTTTCCGAAATTGGAACAATAAATGAAATGGGAAGGAGAAAATTACAAAACAAAACGAAATAAAAGAACACATTTTTATCGAAAAATAATAATATCGGGAGATATTGAATTTTAATGTTTTCAAAACATTTTTTGGTAATTACTGATAAGAGGTCTACAGCCTGCGCAAACCGCACTGAAACACTGCCATCGGACAGACACGCTGTGGCCTGGAGAATCAAACCAGTGCATCCCAAACAAAGGTAACTGAAAGCGATTTCTTAAAATTTCAACAAAAATGTCGAACATTTTTTATTGTTTCAAAAACGAAAATTCTTGCTATAAACAATTTATGTTTCGAATAAAAAACCATTTTCATAGTTGATCCAATTTCCTAACTGTATATTAATCTGCATGATCTATATCAAAATTCAGACCAATTTTATTTGTAAAAATTCAAAAAGTATTTTATGTAACAAGTGTTATAAACGCCGTTACAGTAACGAGTATTTTAATCGCGAGCGCAGTGGGAAAATAAAAACATATGCTAATGACACAGCAGTCTTTTATAGCTCCGAAAATTTGACATCTCTCAAAGAAATAATTGCAACTGACCTTAAGAATATCAAACAATGGCTTGAAAATAAGCTTCTTACAATAAACTCCGACATTTTATTTACCTTTCTACGAGAATGAAACATCCTCTCCAAACTTCAATATTTTGCATATAGACAAAAGTATGAACATAAAACCTTGTACAGAAATGAAATATCTCGGAATAATTATAGACTCCAATCTTAGATGGGAAAAACACATAAACTTCATCATTAAAAAAATCCAGCACTTCATGTTTAAGTTTAAAATACTCACAGATATAATGAATGTGACCCAACTGAAGACACTGTATTATTTTCTAGTAGAATCACATATTACATATGGAATCATGTCTTGGGGCGGAGTTGGAAAAACCATACTTAAAAAACTAGAGACCACGCAGAAAAAAAATTTAAAGATAATCTTCAGGAAGAGCAACGGCTACCCGTCGGACAAACTTTTTATCGAAACTGAACTTCTGGATCCAAGACAATTGTTCTTCATGCACTGTAATATTAAACAACATAAATCCCTATCGAACCTACGAAAAAATGAACATTATTACAATACCAGATACCGACAGCAAAAATACCTAACCCCGCTCATGTCAAAAACCATAGGACAAAAATGCTTCACTAACCTCACTCCGAAGCTATACAATTTCTTACCAGAAATAATGAAAAATATCAAATCCCTATCAAAATTCAAAAGAGAATCAATTCACAATATAAAAGAACTGCGGTAAAAATATTGAATATTTATACTTCATGTAACTCCTCGCCATTTGGGAATGTATTTTCTCTCTGTGTATATATAAATACTAATAATTTTACTTCTTAAATTTTTTTTTTCTTTTTTCAATAGTTTTATCTATACACTAACTATCTCGACTTATACCTATTATTGCAATGTTTTATTATTTTATATCCCAGACACCCTGATGTCTAATTTTAAATTTCATTTTACTTTAAGTATACACTTTTACAACTTTTATTTATATATATATATATATATATATATATATATATATATATATATATATATATATATATATAAGGATTGTATTGTATATACTACGCACAAGTTTCGACTTATGGAGTCAATCTATGTTTGGAAAAGTTTAATTCATTTCATTTCATATTTTATAATGTTAAACTGAACAATAAACATATATTCTATTCTATTCTATTATTTACTTTGATATTTTGACAACACTTCAACCTAACACCTGAGGGATATGAAAAACCACTCGAGAGGATTACAATAATAAGTCAAACACGATCAAATTGAACGAATCTACAAACAACTATGATTTCGTATTTTCACATAATCAAATGTAAACAAAGAAAGACTGCCTGAGTCCTAGCGATAGTAGCGACACCATCGGTCGATTTACTCTCCTATATGAGAAAATAACTTTGGGCACTATGACGTCAATTCTGGGTGGTGCATTTGACTATAATAATAATAATAATTTTTCATCTGAAAATGTGTTTTTCGGACAAAATATTCTTATAACGCCTTCCTCACGTCAAATGATCCCCTCCCCCTCAAATTGTAGTCTAATATTTTGGCGCATGCGTTCAATAGTTTGATGGCTGATTCTCAGATGTGAGTAATGGGTAATGGGTTTTCTTGTATTTTATTATCTTTGTAAATTTTGATAAAATATCGAACCAAAAGTTTGATCAATAAATTTAAACATAAGGTTTCCGTCATCGTAATTGTTTATCCCAAAATTATTGCAAAATCAATTATCTTTTTGATGGGTATATACCTACGTAGGTTTTTTATTCCATTCACCTCCAGAAACATATATTAATGTCCGAAATATTTATTACCAATAAAATCTTCATTATGACACAAACTTCATGTATCTCTATACATTCCGGTAGTAATATTTTCCAAATCTATTAATAAAAACTGTCTAGGATGGGAATTTACTGTACAGCTCGATTAGCATTTTTATGAATTGAGTTTATGGCCTTTTTTCGGGCTTCACTAAATTACCATCATTTGCCTACTTGGTTTAACAGTTGTGCTAGGAGTGGAAACAATTTTAACAAGCATTTTCACTTCTTAGGGAGAGGCAACAAAATTTACAACATAAACTTCCGACGATAATTCAACAAAAGTACACATTAAAAAGTATGTTTTTTCACACTTCTTCATATCAACTGAAGTGAAAATACGACATGATTTGAAATAATCACATAGAGTAGAAAAAATAATTTACTGTACATCAAATCCGGAAATTTATTTAACTTCAGTTCAGTTTTTATTGAATCATAAACAGATAAAGAAAGCGATTGAAGTCCATACATATTGAAATAAAGTAATTTTACAAACTTTAATCAACACTGGAAACAAAATAACAACCATAAAACATTCACGTAAGTACAAGAAAGTACAGCAACTACAACAGAACTATACATTTCAATTCATTAAATATGAAAAAGCTCATCATCATCATCTACTTTTTTCACAATTACCTTATATTTGAAGTTACATCCATGCACACTTATGAACCGTATAAGGTACCACTTTATCCACTGGTGGAATAATGAAATTACTTTCTCCACAACCGTTACAGAATTTGCCAATTCTGAAATCAATTTTGATAACAGAATGGTAACATTCTCGCTCTTGAGGTTGACCAACATTTCTACAACACATGCTGTCTCATACATTTTGCGTGTATTTTATTCCGTCACTTGATAAGGAAACACATCACTGTAATTACTGTTTGATTTCAGTGAATCAAAACCAGACTTACAGATTATAACATTATTTCCTCGATACATGGTTTTGAAATAATTTAAATTTGTGAATTCGTTGTAATGTGCACCTGTAAACTTTCGAAATATCTCAAAACCAGGTTTCCAGAAAATATGGCGTAGATCTTGGCCTGTTAATTGAAACTGTCATGATGACATAAGGTGAATTAATAAAAAAATACAAATTTGTTTTTTTGATTTGAGTTCGTAGAGAAAGTACGGTATGTAATGCATTTATAATTTCCTTTAGACACTAGTTCATTCGATATAAGATCTAAAAAAGGAGCTTCATAATATTTGTCACATCATTTAATATTTTAAACCATTTCTCAGTTACATTTTGAAATTTTCTGAAAAGATATTATATAATTTTACCAAAAAAAATTCAGAGGAACTGAGATGCGGGTATACTCCGTTCATTACTTGGGTAATAATATTTTATGCTGGGGTTATAGTCATGAAATATCTGTATCTGTATAGATGTATGAAAATACCTCTATTATATGAGTATATGATAGGGGTACAATGTTTAATTTTTAGAATAATGTACTACAAAATTGTATTGTTCTAGCAATTTTCTTTCGCACAAATACATCACACGCGTCCATTTAGCAAGTCCAAATTGTATTTGTTCATCATAGTATAAAAGCTGACAAAATTATTTTTTAATCTAGTACGATTGGGTTTTGACACAAGAATCGATTGTAGCACCTCCAAACTTGGTATGCTATTAGTTGTAACCATGATAAACACGAAAAAAAATTGTATTCCAAAAATTCCACGGTTCGAACATGCATATTTTTTTCGTTTAAAAATATATAAATACATTTTTGCTGTAATATTGGAAAGTATATGATTTATCGGAAAAACATCTCAAAATGGTGAAAAACAATTCAATTTTCCACATAAATTATTTCTAGTAATTTCTTATGGAATGCGCTAGTTTTCGCAGAAAACGTGATTGAACGTGATCAAATTACAGGTTCACCCTTATCCACCGCTGAAAGTTCTGGCGGAGCCGAATATTTGATTGGTCATAACTCTGCTAAAAATGGACGAAGAAGAAACAGGAGAAGTTCATATCGTTTCTGAAGACTCCCACATTCTCATGCAAATATAATATGCGAGTATTTGAGTACTTAAAATGTGTTTTGTCGCACTTCACGGAGATGTTTGCGGATGATCCAAAAATCATGAATAATTTAGTAAATATGGAATTATCATACTGAAGGAGCAACCCATACCCTCTTTGGACTATATGCAACAATTTTAAAGTAGTGTGACAGGTCCCACAGCTCACATCAACTAAAATATCCATGACTTTCGGATCCTCCGTAAATATCGAAGAAGGGTTTTGTGAAGTCAGACAAAACAAATTTTAGATACTCAGATACACTCACATGTTATATTTGCATGAGGAAGAAGAAGTCTTTTCTTTCTACTATAACTTTTAGTAAAGTTATAACAAATCTAATTTTTGGCCCTGAACAATGGCGGGTAGCGCGAGCATGTAATTTGACGTCGGCGTTAAACCAAGTTTTCTGAGAAAACGAGCGTATTTCATAAGGTATCACTGAAAATCATTCTTGTGGAGAATTGAATTATCTCTCAACGTATCGAAATCGTTTTTTGATAAATCTTATATTTTCTAAAATAACAACAAAAAAAATTATAATTTTTTTAAATGAAACATTTTTTAGGTTCCATCCCTGATTTTTTTCTGAAAAAACATGATGTCGAGATGTCATGTGCCGAGTTTCAGAGTGCTACAATTCATTCTTCACTTTTTGCTCGAGTCAGAAATAGTCTCTAAGAATGTTGAACCCTCACATCTTTCCACCCCAAAGCGGGGAATTTCAATGTTAATGTTTGATTCGGTAAGATTTTGATTTGATAACCATTCAAAAAAAAAAGATTGATCGTTAGCGTGAGATCAAATATACCAAATAGATGTGATTATTCGAATGGGGAAAATATGGCCTCGAAGCTGTCTGTACTGACCAACCGAATCAAAAACAGAAACACTCTGTTGAAATGAAAACAAAATTCTGGGAGCACTTGCAATTGTTTCCTCTGCAATAAGGTATATTACACAAGTATCTGTTTGATATAATTCAATGTGCGTCGCAGTATTAGCCAGGGGAGTAGTTGTTTTCAGGCAGGTACTTACCATAATGCCTACTTCAGTTAGGCGGATGGAAGAAAAAAAAGGTAAATCATCGGTCGACAAGGACTTTCGTTTCTCGAACGATCTCCCAAAAGAACTTAAATTTGTGTTCAGATAACAAAAGAAATACCTCATCAACATAAGGAATGGAGAGGGTAGGCCGTGAGACTAATTCTTGTTGAATATTAAGTTAATATATTGAGAAACCGGAAGAAAATTCTTTTGCAATCATAATTCGAATATTGTATTTTGACAGTTTGGGTGCGATTAGGAAGATACGATACGAACCAGTCACGTTATCTCATTGCAAGCACGCAATCGAAAGCGCGATTAAGGTCATAAAAAATTACAGTTGGATTTTCACCTGTTTCGAAAGACTCTAGAACAATCGGATAAAAAAAATAATTGCCGTTACAGCAGAATGTGTAAAATGAAATCCGAATTAGAATGAGGTTAGGGGGCATCCTTTAATTACTTTAGACAATTATGGCGATTTTTCAACCACCCCTTCCCCTTTGGTGATGTATCGTGAGATTTTGCTCGACCCCCTCCCTCCTTCCCTAATCTCACGTGAGAGTTTTCAAACGGCGTATTTGTAATGTAAATGAATTGATCTGTGCAAAAAATTCTTCTCTCAGTGGTATAATTAAACCGCGATGAATATTATTTTATACGATTTAGCCATATTTTAGCGGAGAAATATTTCTTACTTGATTAGTTTTCTCGCAAATTCATTCCACACTGTTCCTTGCGAAAAAAAAATTACATTATATTTGACAAGATCATCCTCTACCCCTCGTGAGATTTAGTGAGGTTTCGCTCTACCACTCCCCCCCCCACCCTCCTAAACGCCTCACGTAATTAATGGATGGTCCCTTAGAATATTATCAGCTAATAACAAATATTTTGATTTTCACTCAAATATTTTCTTTTGCATATCTGCTTACATTAATGTTTCAATTTCGAGAATTCTGTCTGGAAACTAGTTAGTCTGCAGGTGGTACCCTCTGTCCGAATTAAAAAATTAGCTATTTGGTTACAAGAAGCAATTGCACTTGTTTCCCCTGCAATGAGGTACATTACAAACGTATATGCTGGATATAAATCAATACCCATCGTGGTACTAGCCGGGGGAGTAGTTGATATCCAAGAGGATTCTTTGTTGCAATTGTATGAGGGGGTGACAATGATGAAATACCGGTCAGCAACGACTATTGTTATTAAATGATGTCCCAAAAGAACTCTGAGCTTTTTGTTCAGATATTGTAGTACAGTAACCACATACAAATGTATGCCACAAGTGAAGAATGAATCGTACGTAGCACTTTGAAACTCGGCACATGACTTCTTTTGGAAAGTATAAAATTTTTCAAGAAACTATTTCAACAAGGGGAAAGATAATTGATTTCTCCACAAGATATATACTCAGTAATTTCTCACAAAATGTGCTCGTTTTCTTAGAAAACCTGATTGAATTCCGATATCAAATTTCAGGATCGCCTTAACCATCCACTGCCATTTCCAGCAGGGCCGAAAATTAGATTTGTCACAACTTTGCTAAAAATTATAGTAGAAGGAAAAGAAAAGGTTAATATCGTTCCTGAAAACTTCTACTTCCTCATGCAAATATAACATGTAAGTATCTAATACCTAAAATGTGTTTTGTCCCACTTCACATTACCCACGAAGGATCTGAAAGTCGGATATTTTAGTTGATATGAAATAATATCCATAGTAATAAGACCATCAGGTCTGTTTGGATATAAATAAAATAAAATAAAAAATAATTATACTGAAACAGAAATCAGTACCGTCTTTGGACCATATGCAACGATTTAAGACTACTGAGACAAGTCTCACTTATAGATGCCAGAGAAAAAACTGGGTTTTACTCCTGCTCCAGTTTTCAACTAACCCATAATCCCGGCAATTTCTTCAGTAAATGTTGAAAATAATCGCTCATACACATTCTACATAAAAAATGAAGTATGTGATTTCAAGCTTGAGGTTTGCACTTCATAATAGTGTCGGTTTTATGGGTAAGTTGAAAATGAGGCAGGAGTAAAACAAAGTTTTTTTGTGGCATGTATAAGTGGGACCTGTCGCACTACTCTGAATTGTTGTATATAGTCCAAAGAGGGTATAATAATTCCATATTCACTTCATCATTCATGGCTTTCGGATCATCCGCAAACATCTCCGTGAAGTGTGACAAAACAGATTTTAGGTGCTCAAATACTCGCAAATTATTCAATCACGTTTTCTGAGAAAACGAGCGCATTTCATAAGAGACTAATAGGAATCATTTTTGTGGAGAATTGAATTGTCTTTCACCGTGTCGAGTTGTTTTTTCGATAAATCATATGCAAAGATTATAGCAAAATCTATTTATTTATTTTTAAACGAAAAAAACAAAAAATATTCTGATTTTAGTTCGAAAATATGGATAGGACATTCATAAAAGCTGTTGTTAAGAGTATTTTCACAATATCTATTTTTTCAATGAAAACTAGAGAGGATTAAAAGTTATCTGAATGAAAATGCGAATTTTCACTTTCAGATTTTTTCTTTCCTTTTCAGTTAGAGTCTTTTCACAATATCTATCAGATGTAGTTCAATGTCCAGCGTGGCTTGTGCCGGGGAAGTAGTTGTTTTCTGTTATATATTACAAATAAATCACATTTTTTCATTTTCAATTCTCATGGAGAATGTTCCCCTTTTCAACTAAAAATATGTTCCACCCCCGGAATTTTGTTGAAGATTTTTTTTTTCGTGTTTATCATGGTTCCAACTACTAGCATACCAAGTTTGGTGGTGCTGCAATCGATCCTCTCCTCAAAACCCAATCGTACTGGATTAATGATATTTTCTAGTGTTCATAATTTCAAAATCAGATAATTTGAAATGACGAAAATAGTTAAAAGTTTCATAACCAGGCGTTATTGATCAGTGCCCCAATGTTGAAAACATCGTCAATAGTAACACAGACAAAGAAAGTCTATACTTATTATTTCCAATAGAAAACAAAGAATTTTGCAAAAAGTGGCAGGGCCTATGTATATGAAAATGTCCGATAAACCTATATCACCTTTCGACATCTTCAACAGTTAATTCAACTTTGAATGAGAATAAAATTAAATACAGTAGTTTTTTATGGAATTTGGCAAATGATCACCAATAATTATTCTGTATTGCGCCTGAATTCTGAGCGCCATCTAGCGGGAATGTATTTCGCGAATAATAGTTTTCAGTTTTTTATATAGGTGTGCACTAGTGAAAACTTTTTTTATTCAGTAAATGCAATGTTGAAGTTTGATAGTTTTTGGGGAAATTAAATTAACCAGCAGAAGGCAACATTATTTTCCTTAGAATAACTTTGTTCTCTATTGCATATTCTGACTGCGTTGAAATTGTGTTATTTCATAACTGAAGTCTCATCGACAAGCACTTTCTTTCTGTTTAGTTTATCGTTCCATAAAACAATAGAAATTACTCTTTGTTCGCAAATCTGTTTCGCTGCCTCACAGATCCTATCTTGCTGTCATGAAGCAGACATAATGAAGATGTGGGTTTTGATACAATTACAAAAATTCGAGTATCTAAAAAATAACTTGCAACTCATCCCACACGCAACTCCATAAATATCTTTGAAAAATGCAGTATATATGTGAAATGTTTAGTTGTAGCTGTATGGTAATGAGTACGTGAAATTGTTGCTAGACTTCTTGTTGTGAAAGCTTCGACAATTTCATTAGCAATGTTTCTGACATGTATAACAGGTATTACAGCCGCACCTTTAATAAATGGATCATAAACGAATATCTTTATTTGAAAAGGGTTACAGAGGAATAATACTTGCTATAGTATATTTCAAGAATAACGAAGAGTACATTCTCATTAATACATAGGCATATGCACACCAAGTTAGTTTGTTTTCTGAGAATTTACGTTGTTCTTGAAATAGACTATAAATCGGCTATACTTTCCATATGGTGCAAGTTTTTGAAACTCACTCTATATAGGTTGGACCACATTTTGATAGACAACCCATTCTCAACTCATGAGACTGTGAAGTACTGCAGTATAGTTCGAACAAAAATAAACTTCCGTGTTGTCTCCATCTTGTAGCTCTTGAAAGCTATAAAAGTACACCACCTTTCATATACTGGTATGGAACCTAAACTGCTAACAATAATTACCTTAATGAACCGCGATCTTATGCGGGGAACTAAAGAAAACTTAATAGACATACCAATATAGGTAGATACTTAATATTCAGTTCATAATACGAGGGCATGCCCAAAGAAAAGGTTCCACCCCTTTAATCTGCACTAATATTACGAAAATTATTAAATCATTAAGAACATATTCTAGGGAATTTTTAGGTAGCGCAAATAACCAATAAACGTTTCAGTCTGATTGCCGTTTATATAATAAAAACATAGTAATTGTTAATTAGTGATGTTTACCTCTTTTTTTCTCACTTTATTTGATTGAGTGTAGTTTTAGAAAGCGATTATTATTTGACCTGAAGTTTCCCTATCATCAGTGCTAAGTAGGCAATTAATTATTATAATATATTATGGTTAGTATGTAATGATCTATCTTACCGTAAAGCAAAGTTTATTATTATGTTCCAGTTCTAACAAAAACAGAAAAAAGTAGGAAGTTAGAAAATTCAATTCCAAATATGTAAAAAAATATTTTTGGATTAGTCCTCAGTATACAATCATTTATTTTACTACTATTTCATTTTGTTCATGAACAAATTTCGTTTCTGAGAAATCTAAATTTGTTTCACTTCTCATTTTTTTTCTTTGTACCCCTCCTCGTTTCGTGTATTCAATATTCTCTAAAACCGCAATCTGCGAAAGGTTCTTCTACCTTTCACCTGGCATTTTCTGAGTTTTTCTCACCGACTGTATTTAACATTCTGTTGAATGGAAAATAAATCGAAGTACCGAGTTTCTTCAGTGCATGTCCGAGTCAATTCAACACTAGTTAAGAGTGGATACATCGAACTCATCAGTCTGCACGTCGATGACGCTGTAGGCCAATCATTTTAGCGTTTAAAATAAAAAATGGTGGAAAAATTAAAAAAGAGAGCAAACTTTCACAAAAGCTGTTTTCTAGTGCTCAATAAAACTATACCAATTTCGGAGCTGTTCCAAAGCACAGTGCTTAGTGCTCGAAGCACTTTTGTGCTCCTAAGCACTGTGCTCCCGAGCTCTTTTGTAATTCAGTGCTTAATGCTGCGGAGCATTTAACATTTGTCTGGAGCACAAAATTGTATTTTTTTAAGTTGATATCTTTTTTATCATAACAGTTTCAATTGACAGTTCAAGAACGACTACTCTCTCAGGATTTTTAACCACTGAAATCAAACAGTAACCTTAGCGATGTTCTTTAAAAAGAATGGAGTTGCTATGGTAATATTTTCAAAAACAAATTCTTTGAATACAAATTACGGAATATGTGATTTTGCGACCATAACGAGACACATTCGTTAAATACATATGTATATAGAAAGAAAGCTAACAAAATTTCGTACAAGAAGATGTTATTGTTTGCTGGCCTGACAGTTCGCTTGTGGGTGTTATAGGTCGTTTTGTGTGCTAGGATGTCGGACCGTAGCGCACCTATAACCATTTTTCGCATTTTGCGACCATAACGAGACACATTCGTTAAATACATATGTATATAGAAAAAAAGCTAAGAAAATTTCCTACAAGAAGATGTTATGTTTTGCTGGCCTAACAGTTCGCTTGTGGGTCTTATAGGTCGTTTTGTGTGCAAAGATGTCGGACCGTAGCGCACCTCTTACCATTTTTCGCATTTTGCGACCATAACGAGACACATTCGTTAAATACATGTGTATATAGAAAGGAAGCTAAGAAAATTTCCTACAAGAGGATGTTATTGTTTGCTGGCCTGACTATTCGCTTGTGGGTGTTATAGGTCGTTTTGTGTGCTAGGATGTCGGACCGTAGCGCACCTATAACCATTTTTCGCATTTTGCGACCATAACGAGACACATTCGTTAAATACATATGTATATAGAAAGAAAGCTAGTAAAATTTCCTACAAGAGGATGTTATTATTTGCTGGCCTGACAGTTCGCTTGTGGGTGTTATAGGTCGTTTTGTGTGCTAGGATGTCGGACCGTAGCGCACCTATAACCATTTTTCGCATTTTGCGACCATAACGAGACACATTCGTTAAATACATATGTATATAGAAAAAAAGCTAAGAAAATTTCCTACAAGAAGATGTTATGTTTTGCTGGCCTGACAGTTCGCTTGTGGGTCTTATAGGTCGTTTTGTGTGCAAAGATGTCGGACCGTAGCGCACCTCTTACCATTTTTCGCATTTTGCGACCATAACGAGACACATTCGTTAAATACATGTGTATATAGAAAGGAAGCTAAGAAAATTTCCTACAAGAGGATGTTATTGTTTGCTGGCCTGACTATTCGCTTGTGGGTGTTATAGGTCGTTTGGTTCGGACCGTAGCGCACCTATTACCATTTTTCGCATTTTGCGACCATAACGAGACACATTCGTTAAATACATATGTATATAGAAAGAAAGCTAGTAAAATTTCCTACAAGAGGATGTTATTATTTGCTGGCCTGACAGTTCGCTTGTGGGTGTTATAGGTCGTTTTGTGTGCTAGGATGTCGGACCGTAGCGCACCTATAACCATTTTTCGCATTTTGCGACCATAACGAGACACATTCGTTAAATACATATGTATATAGAAAAAAAGCTAAGAAAATTTCCTACAAGAAGATGTTATGTTTTGCTGGCCTGACAGTTCGCTTGTGGGTCTTATAGGTCGTTTTGTGTGCAAAGATGTCGGACCGTAGCGCACCTCTTACCATTTTTCGCATTTTGCGACCATAACGAGACACATTCGTTAAATACATGTGTATATAGAAAGGAAGCTAAGAAAATTTCCTACAAGAGGATGTTATTGTTTGCTGGCCTGACTATTCGCTTGTGGGTGTTATAGGTCGTTTGGTTCGGACCGTAGCGCACCTATTACCATTTTTCGCATTTTGCGACCATAACGAGACACATTCGTTAAATACATATGTATATAGAAAGAAAGCTAGTAAAATTTCCTACAAGAGGATGTTATTATTTGCTGGCCTGACAGTTCGCTTGTGGGTGTTATAGGTCGTTTTGTGTGCTAGGATGTCGGACCGTAGCGCACCTAGTACCATTTTTCGCATTTGGCGACTATAACGAGACACATTCGTTAAATATATATGTATATAGAAAGAAAGCTTAGAACATGTCCTACAAGAGGATGTTATTGTTTGCTGGCCTGACAGTTCGCTTGTGGGTGTTATAGGTCGTTTTGTGTGCTAGAATGTCGGACCGTAGCGCACCTATTACCATTTTTCGCATTTTGCGACTATAACGAGACACATTCATTAAATACATATGTATATAGAAAGAAAGCTAAGAACATTTCCTACAAGAGGATGTTATTGTTTGCTGGCCTGACAGTTCACTTGTAGGTGTTATAGGTGGTCGTGTGTGCTAGGATGTCGGACCGTAGCACATTTTTTACCATTTTTCACATTTTGCGACCATAACGAGACACATTCGTTAAATACATATGTATATAGAAAGAAAGCTAAGAAAATTTCCTACAAGGGGATGTTATTGTCTGCTGGCCTAACAGTTCACTTGCAGGTTTTATTGGTAGTTTTGTGTGCTAGGATGTCGGACCGTAGCGCACCTATTACCATTTTTCGCATTTTGCGACCATAACGAGACACATTCGTTAAATACATATGAATATAAAAAGGAAGCTAAGAAAATTTCCTACAAAAAGATGTTATTGTTTGCTGGACTGACAGTTCGCTTGTGGGTGTTATAGGTCGTTTTGTGTGCTAGGATGTCGGACCGTAGCGCACCTATAACCATTTTTCACATTTTGCGACCATAACGAGACACATTCGTTGAATACATATGTATATAGAAAGAAAGCTAAGAAAATTTCCTACAAGAGGATGTTATTGTTTGCTGGCCTGACAGTTCGCTTGTGGGTGTTATAGGTCGTTTTGTGTGCTAGGATGTCGGACCGTAGCGCACCTATTACCATTTTTCGCATTTTGCGACCATAACGAGACACATTCGTTAAATACATGTGTATATAGAAAGAAAGCTAAGAAAATTTTCTACAAGAGGATGTTATTGTTTGCTGGCCTGACAGTTCGCTTGTGGGTGTTATAGGTCGTTTTGTGTGCTAGGATGTCGGACCGTAGCGCACCTATTACCATTTTTCGCATTTTGCGACTATAACTAGACACATTCGTTTAATACATATGTATATAGAAAGGAAGCTAAGAACATTTCCTACAAGAGGATGTTATTGTTTGCTGGCCTGACAGTTCGCTTGTGGGTGTTATAGGTCGTTGTGTGTGCTAGGATGTCGGACCGTAGCACACCTATTACCATTTTTCACATTTTGCGACCATAACGAGGCACATTCGTTAAATACATATGTATATAGAAAGAAAACTAAGAAAATTTCCTACAAGAGGATGTTATTGTTTGCTGGCCTGACAGTTCGCTTTTGGGTGTTATAGGTCGTTTTGTGATGATATTTTTTTGTTTTTTTACGAATTCTTGCGACTCTTCTGTATTTTTCCTCTACATATAAATAACCACAATCATTTATACTAATATATTAATTTTTTTTAAATGTTGCTGGCCTTGTTCGAGGTGGAACATTTGTATAGCTTTATTGAGCACAAAACTAAAACTTGAAACTTGAAAGTTTCCTGACTTTTGAATTTTTTTCTGAAATGATTGGCCTAATGAACACGAGCCGTGTATCAGGGAATTGTATCTACTTCCGAGATTCTACCGTTACTGAGTCGAGAACTCACCTTTCCAAATTGGAGATTGACATGGGCATTTCTGTAGGGATTTGTTGCGAAAAGTAAGATTCTCTGAAACGGGATCAGATGGACAATTTCCATGTGTGGAATCGACTTCAAATTGCAATGAAGTGTCGGCGTCTTCGGTTAGAGCTTTTGATTACCGCTGGTTGTAACAAAGCAACAATTGGAAGAAATATAGTTGTAATCCAGTACGATTGGTTTTCGAGACAAGAATCAATTTTTGCACCACCAAACTTGGTACGCTAGTAGTCGGAACCATGATAAACTCGAAAAAAAATTGTTTACGAAAATTCTAGGGGTGGAACATTTTTTTTTGTTAAAAAATATATAAATAAATTTTTGCTGTAATGTTGGAAAGTATATGATTTATCGGAAAAACAACTCAACAGGGTGAAAATAAAATCAATTTTCCACAAAAATTATTCCTAGTAATTTCTTATGAAATGCGCTCGTTTTCTCAGAAAAAATGATCGGAGAAGGAAAAGGAAAAGTTTATATCGTTTCTGAAGACGTACCTACCTTCTCATGCAAATATAATATGCGAGTATTTGTGTACCTAAAATGTAACCTGTGGTAGAAGTCCATTATGTCTCAAAGTGGAGTGGTATGGATATACAAATCAGTAAAACGCAAAGTTGTATACCTAAAATGTGTTTTGTCGCACTTCACGGAGATGTTTGCGGATGATCCGAAAATCATGAATAATTTAGTAAATACAGAATTATCATACTGAAGCAGTAACCCATACCGGCATTCTCTTCACTAAATGTTGAAAATAATCGCTTATTCATATCCTGCATATATATATTTAATGACAAGTGAAGTGCAAAACTCAAGTTTGAAACCACATACTTCATTTTTTGTGTAGGATGTGTCTGATTATTTTCAGCATTTACTGAAGGCATAGCCGGGATTATGGGTGAGTTGAAAACTGAGGCAGGAGTAAAACCCAGTTTTTTCTTTGGCATGTATAAGTGAGACTGTCTTACTAGTCTAAAATGGTTGCATATGGTCCAAAGAGGGTACTGATTCCTGCTCCAGTATAATTATTTCATATCAACTAAAATATCCATAACTTTCGGATCCTCCGTAAATAGCATAGAAGGGTTATGTGAAGTGAGACAAAACACATTTAAGGTACTCAAATACTCACATGTTATATTTGCATGAGGAAGTAGAAGTCTTCAAGAACTATATTCATTTTTTCTTTTTCTTCTACTATAATTTTTAGCAAAGTTATGAGAAATCAAATTTTCGGCCCTGCCTGAACTTGCAGTGGCGTGTTAGCGCGAGCCTGAAATGTGACGTCGGCGTTAATCCACGTTTTCTGAGAAAACGAGCGTATTTCATGAGGTATTACTGAAATTCAGTGGAGATTTGAATTATCTCTCAACCTGTCGAAATCGTTTTTTGATAAATCTTATATTTTCTGAAATAACAACCCTAAAAAAATTATATTTTTTTAAAATTAAAAATTGTTTAGGTTCCACCCTTATTTTTTTGTAATTTTTTTTTCTCATAACACATGATGTCAGATGGCATGTACCGAGTTTCAGAATGCTACAATTCATTCTTCACTTTTTGCTCGAGTTCGTCTGTTGTTACTGGATTATTATGATAATATCAGTTTCGGTGAGGCGAGATTATGACACAGAAAAACGTAATTGATCCAAAATTCGATATCGATTCATCAGCAACATGACCAAAATAACTATCCTGATACAACGTGAGAAAACAATAAAATAATCGAAAGCAGTAATAACCTAAAATGTATTATTGGCCGATTTGCAGCTTGTAAAGTACGTAGTATTCTCGTTACGGCTTTCATGCATAATTCGGTAAAAATCACCAATTGTTTCGCCTGCATCCGCAAGTACGTGCAAAATGACTAGAAGGCTTGAATGCACAGTTCTCACATCACGGTTTTGTTTATGTGAATAGCCATGAACTGGCCATTTTCTGGTATGCATTCGAAGTGACGTCACGTCATTTGTTCGATTATGAGAATCACTCGACTACGATTGTTTTCGATTAATATACCTAGTGTATTCGACTGGCTGCACTAATGTGCATTTATTCCATTGCTGCGATGTACCAAGCACTGACAAAAAGTGCTCGCACTACGCACTAAACCTCAGTAATAAAAACCATAGAGATGCCTTCTCCATCCTTGTCTTGAAGTCAATATAACTTTGTTTGTTTACTAGTGGGGGCCTTAAACATGTAAAATCCGTATTCATTCGGGTAGTTTCGTGTATGCCCGCTCATTTCATTCGGATCAAGTTGTCATTCTTCTAACTCCAAAAGTAAACAAACAGTCGATAACATTTCACCACCCGTCACCCTCCTCGACCACAAATTGTATAGAAAAGGGTAGTTCATGTTTACTTCAAAACAGGTTTTTGTGTAGTTATAGGCAGGGCATCTCTATGTCTTTTATTACTCTGACCAATAAGCCCTCAAAAAAGTGCTCGCTAGCACTCGTCATTGAGCACTTTTGATAGTAAAGTGCTTGTGAACACCGAGCCCTTTCAAAAAGTGTTTAAAAATTTCGAGCACCGAGCACTAAGTAGGTACTTTGCAATTTTGAAAATTTATTAATGGAACATAATTTTTAAAAATGATCCTGGACGACAATACTTTCATAGAACTTTCCCCTTAAAAATAAAAAGAGAAAACTACATACGAAAAAAATATTGTATTTATAATGTTTGACATTTCTGATTATAATTCATTGATATATTCACAATTATTATTATTATTAGCTAATCACAAATATATTTATATTTTTATTATCCAAACAGACCTAACCTAATTGACCAAATTACAGAATCATTGCATCACAAGGACATAACATGGTTTTATAGGAAATCACCAGCTTAGTCCATTCATAGTAGCTACTATCTAATTTATCTAATGAATTTTCAATGAGAACTAGACAACTGTCATTAAAAATTACGTTTTCAATTCATTGACATATGAAATAAAAACTAACGTTTTCACAAAATCACTTTTAACACTAGTGTTCAAAATACTTTTAAAACCAGTTTTGAGAATACTTTTAACTCTAGTGTTAAAAGTAAAATGACAGATGGATGTGTTTAACGAATGTGTCTCCTTATGGTCGAAAAATCCTAGCACACACAACCACCTATAACATCCAAAACCGAAATGATAGGCAAGGAAATGATAACATTATCTTGTGGGAAATTTTCTTAGCTTTCTTTCTATACCGACATGTGTTTAACGAATGTGTCTCCTTATGGTCGAAAAATACTAAAAATGTAAAAGGTGCGCCACTTTCCGGTATCCTAGCACACACAACCACCTATAACATCCAAAACCGAAATGATAGACAAGGAAATGATAACATCATCTTGTAGGAAATTTTCTAAGCTTTCTTTCTATACCAACATGTGTTTAACGAATGTGTCTCCTTATGGTCGAAAAATACGAAAAATGTAAAAGGTGCGCCACTTTCCGGTATCCTAGCACACACAACCACCTATAAAATCCAAAACCGAAATGATAGGCAAGGAAATGATAACATCATCTTCTAGGAAATTTTCTTAGCTTTCTTTCTATACCGATGACATGTGTTTAACGAATGTGTCTCCTTATGGTCGAAAATACGAAAAATGTAAAAGGTGCGCCACTTTCCGGTATCCTAGCACACACAACCACCTATAACATCCAAAACCGAAATGATAGGCAAGGAAATGATAACATCATCTTCTAGGAAATTTTCTTAGCTTTCTTTCTATACCGATGACATGTGTTTAACGAATGTGTCTCCTTATGGTCGAAAATACGAAAAATGTAAAAGGTGCGCCACTTTCCGGTATCCTAGCACACACAACCACCTATAACATCCAAAACCGAAATGATAGGCAAGGAAATGATAACATCATCTTCTAGGAAATTTTCTTAGCTTTCTTTCTATACCGATGACATGTGTTTAACGAATGTGTCTCCTTATGGTCGAAAAATACGAAAAATGTAAAAGGTGCGCCACTTTCCGGTATCCTAGCGCACACAATCACCTATAACATCCAAAAACGAAATAATAGTCAAGGAAACGATAACATCATCTTGTAGGAACTTTTCTAAGCTTTCTTTCTATACAGACAGATGGATGGATACTCAATAATATAGATCTCTCTACTAGAATCACTTCAATCAGATATTATGAACAGACCACCTCATTTATAAAAGTTCACACATATTCTTGACATGATTTTTTGGGTTTATGATCTTCCACAATCTGAAAATGAAAAAATGTTAATCCAAAGAAATCTATACAAGTATAGAAGGGCAAATTAATTAACTTGCCCGATAAGTTACTGCGTTCACAAGACTGCTGTCTTGAAAGACTGCTGTCTTTTCAGATTGTGGAAGGTCATAAACCCAAAAAATCATGTCAAGAATCGGATTTCCTCCACAAAATCAAACTTTCAATCAATATTCACACGTGTATTGGCCGTTTGTGCAATTGGTAATACTAATTCCTTTTGAAGTTACAAACAAAGTAGTATTCAGTCCAACTGTATAGAAGACATTCATAAATAAAGTGCGATGGGGTTTATTATATTTGGAGCATCTGCCAGTCAGCCTTGTAACTCAAAGATCGTGGGTTCGAATCCTTATTGATCTTATATTTTTTTTGTTTTTTTCTAACTAGCAGTAACTGTTGTATAAAAAAATGTGTATGGTACATTTGATAAAAGTGATTTTGCTCGTGTGGTTGCTCCACTCACTAACGCTCGTTTCGCAATATTCCCCTCACAAAATAAAATACCACTTTTAACACTTGTATCAAATAAACTATTTCATACACAAGAAAAATCATGATTTAATATCGCTCAAAAAACTCGTTACAATTCATTATAGCCTGAAACATACAAAAACAAGATATGATGGTAATGCTAAGTGCCAAACAACGTATAACTTCCGAATCTGTATCTTCATCCATAAATGCCCGAGATAGAATCCCATAAAGACGAGATTTGCATATTATAAGTAACACTAAATTCATTTAATTGCACTGCAGTTAGCGGTGAAATGGTGCGAAGTAATCGCGGCGCGTAGAAATAGAATTGTCTTACTACTACAAGTAATTAGTCGAATAATAGTTTTGTAAATTACTGCTTCTCGCGTAAGCTGAATCGGTAGAAGTAAAGTACTCAAAGATGAAAGCAGTTCAACCGACAATAGCCCAAGATCCAGGGTTTTCAACCAGACACAAATTACGATAGAAATCATTTTAGGCGGACACACAGTTCTTGAGTTACGAAAGCGCAGGAGGGCCACAAGCGGTTTTTTTTTTTCATCACTTCGACTTTAAAGTCGAAATTTCGAGAAAAAAGTTGCAATTTCGACTTATTTCTCGAAATTTCGACTTTTTTCTTGAAATTTCAAGTTTAATTTTGAAATTTCGACTTTTTTTTCTAAAGTTAATCACTTCGACTTTATTGTTGAAATTTCGAGAAAAAAGTCGAAATTTCGACTACAATGTTGAATTTTTGACATTAATGTCAAAATTTCGACTTTTTTCTCGAAATTTCGACTTTAAAGTCGAAGTGATTAAATTTCGACATAAAAGTCTAAATTTCAAGAAAAGATTCGAAATTTCGAAAAAAAAGTCGAAATTTCGACTGATGTAGAAATTTCAACATTAAGTCGTAATTTCGACTCTTTTCTCGAAATTTCGACTTTGAAGTCGAAGTGATTGAATTTCGACATAAAACTCGAAATTTCAAGAAAAAAGTCGAAATTTTGAGAAAAAAGTCGAAATTTCCAGAAAAAAGTCGAAATTTACAGAAAAAAGTCGAAATTTCCAGAAAAAAGTCGAAATTTCGACTTTACCGTTGAAATTTCGACATTAATGTAGAAATTACGACTTTTTTTACAAAATATCAGAAAAAAAACGTCTTGTGGCCCTCCTGCGCTTTTGTAAGGAGTACCTGATTTCGGAAAGGAATTGTTTTGCACTCGAACACATGGAAAGCGGGTAAAATTCCCGGAAAGGTTCGGGAAATTAATAACTTGGAAGGGGTTGGAATTTTCGATATAATATATAAAAACAAACTTGTAGAAACTAAAAATCTCCAAAAAAAAAATTGCATGAATGAAGAGAAATTTTGTATAAAAGTGTACAATTTCTAAAATTGCAAAGCGCTTATCATTATGTGACGGAATGAGAGGGCACTGAAAATTAAGAAAATCGCATTTTTTCGAATTTCGAGCACATTTTACTCGAAAACGGTGCATTTTAAAGAAAAATTTGTAGATACCTTTTTTGTAGAGAATTATATGTAGTATCTGAAGCGTTATTTGTTTTTGAAAAAATGGATTTTTCGATTTTCCTCGGAAAATTATTTTACTTTTAAGCAAAATTTTCCGTTTTTCCTCTACTGAAATGCTTTGTGATCATGAAAAAATATGTGCTGAACCCGTTTTTATTGACACTATAGGAAATTTGTCCACTACGTGAGCTTCGCGAAAAAAAATGCCGCTTCCATGCAAGATATGGTATGGGGAAATTCAGTGCCGGAAAATCCACACGAATGACTTTTTCAAGAATGTCTCTTCTGTATTTCATAGTCGAGATATATATGAATAATTTGGAAAAAGGTGATCCTGAAAATATCATTATGTGACTTAATGAGAGAGCACTGAAAATTAAGAAAATCGCATTTTTTCGAATTTCGAGCAGGTTTTACTGGAAAACGGTGCATTTTCAAGAAAAACTTGCAGATACCTTTCTTGTAGAGAATTTTATGCAAAATATTATGAAATCATTTGTTTTTGGAAAAAATGGATTTTTCAATTTCCCTCGGAAAATCGCCCATAAAAATTTTCCGGATGCTTTCACGGCTTATCACCCTCGAAATTCGGATTCAGCGGGTCAAAAAACTTAAGAATAACTTTGGTGGTCCCGTCGCTCTTTATCGGCTACGAAAACCCTGCCCCTGCCACCGGACTATATATGAAACAATGTACATTTAGAACAGGTTGAGCCAATATTCCACCAATATATCCATATTGGCCCAATATGAAATCAACGTTCAGCCAATATGGTGTGCTCATTTTCAGGATTGTAGCGTTTATTCACTGCGAAGGGTGGATATTCAGCTGAAGCACCAACTAAGCCTCATCGCACTTTCAAATTGCATGATACAAACCGAATAGACGAATGAAATAACAGATAAAAATCATCAACAATCAATAAGGTAATATTCAATTAGGACATTTGATAGACTGAACGTTGTATCTCACTACCTAGATTAAAAAGCATTTAAATGCTATATTGCCGTCACAAGCACAGAGGTCGTTTCAAAAATGTATCCATATTTGAGATTTCACTCTCTACAGGTTCCCTGTGACCAAGCCGTTGAAATGAACAGCAAATTTGGCCGGATCTCATCATTATGTCGTCTAAAACAATAGTAAAAAATATGTTTTTCCTAAATACACCTGCAATTCTATCATATGGAACCTGTAGAGTGTGAAACCCAAAATATGGATAAAATTAAGATACGCTCTTTGGGCTTAGGACGGCAGTTTAAATATATTATAATGATAAACACACTGGTCTACAAAAAGGATGTGAAGTATTCAGAAATTCGATTTATTACATGCGAGTGCTTTCGACAACAGTCAATGCTGCCATCTTCACGGCTCTACTTGAACTGCTTGTTCTCTCTTCCTTTTTGGTGTTTCAGTTGGTCAGATCGTCTTAATAATTCTAAGTTTCTTGTTTGTAATTCATTAATTATGGTTTCTGCAGATATTTGACTTCACTTTCCATCCGGTGTTGGCAATTTGATTGACGTCAAGTATAGTAAATTAGAAATTAATCGGAATGAATGATATTACCCAAGGGCCCGAGAATAAAATCTTGTGGTACCTACACTACATATCGAATAAATGAATATTTCGAACCGTTACCATGATTACAACTAACTTATATCGATTTTCCTAAGTGGGTGGCACCGGTTATGTCATACAGCATCATTAAATACTCTCAAAGCGACTCTTCTTTTTATAGCTCATATTAAGATTTTGAACGAGCTGTATCAATAATTTTATCTGATTGGCGCAACACCTTTTCATAATTTTTTTCAACTTCCTCGAGAAAACCTCTACTGACAAATGTATATTCATATACAGGGGTCACCATTTAAAACGAAATATCTGCCGATCTCATTTTCATCAATACAAACTTGACTGGACAAGTTTACGGTGATTTATTACAGAATGTAATAAATCCTATTATTAGAAGGGCAGCACAGGACGATGAAAATCTTATAGAACAGGAAGTGGTTTTCTAACAGGATGGGGCCCTTCGCATTATGGTACGGGTAAGAGAGTAATTAGATCAGACATTGACAGAAAGATGGGTCGGTCGGAGGGGGGCATTGAATGGCCAGCGAGGTCTCCAGATCTAACGCCACTAGACTTTTTATTATGGGGACATCTTAAGATCAAAGTTTATGCAACTGAGCCCAATGATATAGAAGATCTAGAGGAACGAATTGTACAGGAATGCCGGTTCATAACACCAGACATGTTGCAGGCGGTTCGTGAAAAATTTGAATCAAACCTTTATCATTGCATGGAAGTCGGTGGTGGCTTTGAACATCTGTTTGAATAATTATGTACGTTTTGTACTCATTAGTATTTTATTATTCCAATAGTTAGATTTAAAAAACCATCACACAAATAGATACTTATCTCGGAAACTATCTGACCGAATTCCACGAATGAGATGTCATTCGAAAGAGAATTGAAAGCCCTTTTAAAGAGGTTGGAGTTATAGTGTTGAAAATGGTAACAAAAAACCTTCCCCTTGACAAATGTAATTACGGTTACGAGCGATTTTTTTAAATCAACGTTGAATCAGACATTTTGTCTGTTTCGTTTCAAATGGTGACCCCTGTATACCCCTTGTATACCCCTTGTATACCCCTTCGTCTACACTGCAGAATTTCTGAGAACAGGTGCAAAAACTCGTAGTCATTATGGGTATGGAACAGGTGTTTATTATATTCTAACTGAACGAACCATGCATGTGCAATTGTTGATTGTCAGAAACTATAGTTTGAATGCAATCTCTAACAACACGGAAATTTCTTACGTAAAATAAATAAAATAATAAAATGGATATAAAGTTAAATACAGCCATAATAATTGTAAATACAATAAAAGTTTACTACCAAATAACAACTAGGTATCTTCATATTAACTGTGAATAGAAAAAGTGGTATCGACAGTTATAACACCTGCTAATGATAATATAAAATATTCATGAAATTATTTACGGCTAAAAACAATTAGATAAAGCGAAGGTATTAGGAATATACTACTTGGATATTTCTTCAATTTTGATTTGGAATAATTCAATAAGTTTATTTATTTGTGGTCTGAGGGTATTGAAGTATAGAACTTGGGAGGTATAAAAAACATTTATCCAAAACATGACAGTTATGACTGCCATTATTGATGTAATTTTAGCCAAGTAAACTATCAAATAACATACTAGTGTGTTATAATCCATAGCTCACAGTTTTCTTTCATTTGTTGGATGAAACATTGTATGCCATTCGTGTGTTATGTTTCCTAAGTCACTTGAGAATTTATAACACTCGGCCTGACTGCCTCGTGGTATTCATCTTTCTCGCGTGACTTGTTTTCAACATACCAGACTAGTACCATCAATAAGTATTTCAAAGTGCGATCGTTGTAATTGTCGTGTATCCAAAAAGTATAATTGATTTATGGAGTAGGTAGGAATGAGACAACTCGCACTTTTTTCTTTCAGTAAAGTCATACAAAATTCCTGTGTCATTAGCAAAACTTGTCACTCTTCAGTTCAAGTTCTTTCTATAGATATTGGAAAGTATGGGTCGAAAGACCGTTCCCTGTGGTACACTGCACGAAACGGTTGTAGTAAAGCTTTTCGAATCGCAGACTGCTACCTATTGTTCTCAATCGAAAAGATTACTTTTGAATATATGGTAAGGAGTTCCTCTAAAGCCAACACTACGCAGAAAAAATAATTATTGTTCGTGACTTACTGTGTAAAATGCTTATTTGTATCAATACTCACTCTTAGCTATATATATATATATTAATTTGATAAACAAATCCAAAAGTCTCGGACACTTTTTTTGATAAATATGTCACCAACGCTTGAAGTTTTCATTATTCCTGGTACTTTCGTACAAGTACAAATACAACATTACCAGTTTATCATAACACACATTTAAATTTTATTACTTGTCTTATATAGGACATTTATTTATACTCACAAGAATTATTCTTCCGAAACCAACAATAACTCTGTATTTAGATTAGGCTATTCTTACTGTGTACCACTGTTTGCTATTGTATATTTTCAAGTTAACGATTTTTGTGCTTTGTAATATGTTATCAAGATATGACTCAAAACAATCATATGCTGTTATATTAAATTAGTTTTTTTACCCAATTTGATGGCTCAGCGAAGATATTACAGCAAAAAGAATTTGACCCATATCGATATCATAATTAAAATCATCGACAACTTTTTTTAAAGCAGTCTCGCATGAGAACATTTCGAAAGCCAGTTGATTATGACAAAGTAACTTTTATATGTCAATATAATGAGTTAATAGTTCAAGAATTTGTTCATCACAAGGTCCATCCATATATAATTCAGTCAACGAATGCCTCAAAATGGGTTGTAGACAGACTTCTAGGCGCACTAAGTTCGAAGGTGTTTGGATATGGATAGACCAATAATCCTGAGATCTACGAAGGTAGCTGCTTTAGGTCAACGCGAAATGTCATGGAGGTCAGCAAAGAGTTATAGAACAATCATGAATAGTAATAACCCAATGACATTAATAACTTTTCGAAATAAAATAATAATGGGTTTCGAAGGCATGCAAGGTTCAGGAAGTTCTTATAAAATTTTTGGGCATTTATTTTCCCAGGATTACTAAGATAGATTTTTTTTGCTGATTGATACTTCCGAACATAACAAAAGTTCACAAATGCTTTCAATACAAATTTATTCAATGTAGTTTTATCAGAATACGAGCTTTTTTGTAATTACCAAACTGGGTAGTAAATTTTGGCATATTTTCAGCGCGCTCTAGCGCCAAACCGTTCATAAAAAAGGATTTGATGGGTGCCCTTTTCTATGAAATTCCATGTACTTTTAATTTTTATGGAATAATCTACCTGGAAAATTTTGTAGTTTCCTGACGTTTAGGCAAAAAACTGAGAAAAGGTAGAAAATTATGAGGACTTTTGCGATTTGTAAAGCTATATCCATGGAAAGTGGCAAAGTAGAACTTCGGATTCTGCAAAAAACTTTATATGTATAGTGACCGCCAGAAGTATGTACCATATGGGAAAAAAGTAATAAAGTAATAAAACTCAAGTGAATTGTTTTGAGAAAACACCACTCGTCCTGCGGACGGTGTTTTCACGAAGCAATTCAGTTTCGTTCAGAAATAAATCGACAGACTCATTGCGAAAATTCAATCACTCGTGGTATTACTCCTGAAAACACCATGTTTCTGGAGTGTCGTGTCATCACAATGGTCGTATAATTCTGATATAATTGACAAAATCAGATTTTTTTAATTTAGTGTTCTCTGGTGTGGGGAAAAAGGTGAAGTTTTGTGATTGTCATTGAAATACAAATGTTTCAGTGAGGTCAAGCTATTCATAAGAGAATAATTTGATATTTTCACAGCTAGGAAAAAAATTGTTGTTTTCAATTCTCTCCCATCATATTTTCAAACTTTGTGTGTTTATATAAAATTAAATTCCATGCAACTTTTTCAAATAACTTTTTTTGATGTCTTGTAATTTTACCTCACTTTTTTCCTTTTCATAGTAATTTTTTTCAATTTGCCGCCATACCTGCGATCACGGGACGTGTCAAAATCGATTTTTAGGTTATCGGACATGCACAAATTTTTTCCAAGATTTTTTTTTCCAATACCCTAATAAAAAATGTGTTTCCGATATGGTATATACATTTTGGCGGTCACTATATATTGAGTGAAAAAAATATATTTTTTCCTGAGAAAAGCAACCCCGGAGACGATTCGAATGGTTTAATAAATTGAACAACCGCTGAGTACGAACTGATTATTCCTTAACAATTTCTCACATACCTACCGTCCATAGAAACCACCAAGATCAATAATGCATACCTCCACTCAACGAACAAATTTTGTTTTATCGCGACGAGAATTCAAACCCCACCCTTTTTGTGTAAAATCGTTTCCGAAAAAAATGGAACCCATTATTAAATTACATGATGCATTCGTATTTGAGACAACAAGCTAGATGCCATCCAATTAGCCGGCACAAAAAGGCGCCGTAATTGAATCCAGAGTGTATATTATTTGTAATTAAGTCGATTAATGAGCGTTGCTCCGGTTGTGGCACTTGTTAACTAGACAGCTACGCATCGAACAAACTACACAAGCGAAAATGTTCGCGGGAATATTCGAGATCGTTTAGACCAGCATGCTTATTAAGGTAATACGACCGATAATGGCACTCACTGCATTTTCTCATAGGTTGTGATCACAGTTTTATTCGGTGTGAATGGTATTTTCAATTTTGATTTTTATTTGAACATATGATAATGTTTATTCATCAAAAATAAATTACAAACATCTACATTATATATCCAATAATTTGTAAAGAATAAACGAATAAATAGATAAAATATGCGCATGCAATACATAATTTCCTCTAATAATTTTTAGAGGCACCTAGAAGCAGAAACTTCTGTATGTGCCTAATAAGTTTTTTTTCTCCTATAATTAACACAGTCAAATAATAAACATATTTAACTGAAGTAACTGAAGTGAGCATGCCATGCATAAACAATCTATTCGAAAGGCACCTAGAAGCAGGAGCTTCTGTATATGCCTAATGAAAAACAATTTTCTTTATATTTTTTACAGTTAAAATAAAGCACTGTTTAACTAAAATAACTAAAATCTAACATACAGTTTTTTTGACAATATTAAAAAATTGAAAAGTTGAATTACTTTTTATCACAGCTTGTTTCAAAGTATTAAATCAGAATATTTTTAAATGTTTTCAAGGTTCTGACAACGTATGGTCTACATTGTTTCTTAAATAAATTCAGTTTGCTTATACTTCTGATATCAACGGGTAATAAATTATAAAATTTAGGTGCTAAGTAGTCAATAAATTTTATGAACAGGATGTTCATGCAACTAGCAATTGCGGAGGCATCCTTGTAGGAACTCTGCACGCAAATCCATTAGATGTAATTCAACGTTCGTTATGGTATTAGCCAGGAAAGTAGTTGTTTTCTGATGGATTTTCGACCCAATTATTTCTATTGAATAGGATCAAGATGGGTAGAAACCCTGGTGCGTTCATTTATACCTGTGAAATCGGCCTACCAAAACTGTTAAGGTACGGCCTACGTGATTCTTAACATTTTATTAGATCGGATTAGCTTCACGATCGTTCGTAGATGGCGGTAAAGTCATTACAGATTGATAAATGAATACTTGTCATGATGACGTTGCACAATTGTCATTTTCATGACATGTTTACATTTCGTATTTATTCAATTTTGTTAAAAAATACGACATAACATGTTTAACGTGCTTATTTCATCAAAAATCAGAACAGTAATTTTAAATTAACTAGTTGGATATGTGATATGTAAGGGATATTTAAACAATGATACTAACCTTAGATCTTTCATACAAACGCAGCCATGTCCAAGTACAAACTTGAAAAAACATTATGCACTACAACAAGAATTACAGAAAACTCAACAATAAACAAATATCTAATCATTGCGAACTGAACGAAAAGTAGTAAAAGAACAGAAAAAAACAATAAATATCCCGATGAAATGTAAATCACAGTTAATCAAAAATTATAAACATAGTCATAAACAGTCAAATTTCAAATATTCCAAAAAAAATATGACTTTGTACTTCGGAATGTAAACTCGGCTATTTTTTGATAATGCGCCATCTACTGACAACGGGAAAGCTAATCCCATCTTATTACAGCATTAACAACTTTGGGTGAAACAAAAGCGAATCAGTTAATCCACCAGGGTTTCTATCCACCTTGAATAGGATTATGGCAATGAGCGTCGTCCTGGTAGGGTAGGACCTCTTGTTTCTCTCTTGACAAGATTATTGTGAACAATGCAGATTTCTTCCTTTGTATTGGTGGTTAAATTAGTCACGCAAGTTTTGGGTATTGCTTTGGTTGAGCGGCTAGAGTTCAGATGGCGCCCGTGGTTTAGTAGCTGCGGGCGGTGTCTCAGCTTCTGGCTTGAAATGGAGAGTTTGTTGAATCATTTGTTGCTGACATTAGTTATTGTACATGAGGATATTCGGTAGATATTCCAGCAGAAAACTGTAATTTATTGGTAATTATTATAAAAGATCGCAGCCACTACTGTAATGAAAAACTTCTGTTGCCAGCTCCAACCTACTGTTCAGAAACGGAAAAAATATAACTTTACATGAACCTTAAGAGGAATCTCCAAAAGTCAAATTTCATCATGGCGCCGCAGATGTTGGGTGTATGGGGATATATTTTTCAAGAGCGATAGTGGAGGTAACGAAGCACTTGTCCGTAAACAAACTACGTAGCTGGGAGCGCCAATAAGGTAGATAGCTGCTAATCGTAGTTTCAGTTTTGCGTAAATACTAAACCATATTTTTTTTTCAGAATCATCAAAATCAAAAATCAGTTAGTTTCCCGCATTCTTACAAACAAATTGGATCATTTATTTGTAGCAACAAAATTTTGGCAAAAAACTAAAACTGAACGCTTGAAACCGAAACTCGTTTCGGAATTCTATTCAGCATCTCTGAAAGAGCTATTTCTGAGATATTTAGTAAGCAGGAATTCCGACTTGGTATCTCGTAACTAGTTAATTCTGAGTTCGGAATTACCTAATTCTAAGATACTAAGTCGGAATTCGGACTTAGTATATCGGAATTGGGAAAATTAA
Organism: Chrysolina haemoptera; assembly: GCA_958298965.1. Lineage (NCBI taxonomy): Eukaryota > Metazoa > Arthropoda > Insecta > Coleoptera > Chrysomelidae > Chrysolina > Chrysolina haemoptera. The sequence goes on along the minus strand of OY282585.1, from coordinate 3,815,534 downwards.
ATTTTTTAATAATAGTGGCCCTAAAATCCATTTGGTCAATATTTATTTCACAGTTAACACTGGAGGTCGAATTCCTGGGATCTAGAATGGTAGATATAAATATTAAATTCGTGAATACGTGAAATGAACCCTTCAATCTAGACGGACTGCATTTCTGAATCACCGTATAATCATGGTCGACCACTAACCATACGGATATCATAACAATCATACAACGGACAGCGTCCTCGATATCCCGCTCCAATAACTGAGCCGCAGGCTTCGAAACATCATCGAAAGAGAAAAAAATATGTATTCAATCACTAGAGAAATGTCAAAAAAGCGGATTGGCATTTGCCTCGCTCACGAACAAAGTGTATTATGTTCAAGGACGTCCGTAAAAATGGCGATTGTCATGATTTGCATGATCGTGACATTTGATATATCTAACGGTACAAGGCGCTGGGTATATATTGCAATTACATTATTAAATTGAATCGAAGAGTGAATTGAAAGCACCGCAACGGGGTTTTGTATCGATGTGGGTGAGGCGAATTATGAACGAGGAGATATCCAGCCCAGTTACTTTGGCAGTAAATTTCGGCAATACTTTTTTTTTAATTTTCTGTCAGAATAACAGTGGGGGCAAAATTAGGCCAAAATTGTTGTTTTTTAGAGACTCTAGCTCTGGTATTGAATTCACAGGTTTTCTGGACCGGCTTAGCTCAGGAAATAAGTCACAACTTCCGCATTAGGAACTCTGCCAGTTTCTTATTTCGGACAGACAATAACAATGGTAGGTATGAGAAAACAAACCACGTGTTCAGAATAATTTTACCGGGCGTCTAGGACCGGCTTCACTCCAGCAATAAATCACAACTTCCCTCTAAGGAACTCTGCCAGTTTCATATTTCGGTTAGACAATTACAATGGCATGAGAAAACAAACCACATGTTCAGAATAATTTTTCCTGGCGTTCAGGGCCGGCTTCACTCCACCAATAAATCACAACTTCCTTATTGGGAACTCTGCCAGTTTCATATTTCGGTTAGAAAATCTCAATTGCATGAGAAAACAAACCACATGCTACTTTTACGGTTAGGGGAGTAAAGAACCTAGTAGGTATTGATACCCTAAGACTTTTCCATAGTCCTTTGACCTATGGAATCATTTTGTGGGGAAATTCGTGCCACTCATATAAAATTTTCATTTTTCAAAAAAGGATCATTCGAATCCTAGCAGGAGCGGGTTACAGGGATCATTGTCGTGCCCTCTTCTTTCAACTTCAAATCATGCCATTTCCATTTGCTTATATGTACTACTCACTCCTTGACATACATGAAAATAAAGCAGACATTCGGATTTACATCAGTATCATGCTGGATCAGGAAATGTACTGAGAACGCATAGATACAGTCTCTCAATGTCTCAAAAACACTCACACAAGCTACCAGAAGCAATAAGAAAGCTGAATTTCCACATGTTCAAAAATGAAGTTGAATCTTTTTTATTGAAATACTGTTTTTTAATTATTGGGTAAGATATTCATAAATGAATAGGTTTTTCTAATATACAATGATCACCTCAATGGACACACACAGGTTGAGCTACAAAAATTATTCGACTGCCCGAATTTTCTCAAAATTTTTACAAATTTTTCCATTTGGAATTCTGAAGGCGGTGGGATAATTTTTTTTCTAACCAGATTTATTTTCGCTTGTCTTCACTCCTTCTTTTTATGGGGAGGTCCAACATCTCCAACTAACATTTTTTTCTACATTCTGACATTTTACCAAATATTTTACAGATTTTCCCGATTTTAAATTTGCGATTTTTTTTTCTTGGCATTGACTGCTATGGTCATTAGCCACATATGTTATGGGTAGGCTGTGACTCCTTACGCCTTCAAAAGCAGCACTGTTAATTTTTAACGCAACAGTGAATCGTGGTGGACTATTCCCCGTCGGTAACGAAATTTATTCATTCAGAAAAATGAAAACACTCGCCCCGGCTGAGAACCGAACCTGGGACCTCTCGGTCACCAGGTGGGTGCTCTATACACTGCGCTTATCCTCGCCCCTTTGCAAGTTTTCACATATATTTCGAGGAGGGGAGTATAAGGTTAAATTTCTTAAATTAAACTAGTCGATGGTCCCATAACGTTTCTTAATATTTTCACGGATTTCTTCGAATTTATTTCAGCGAGTTTTTACACTGTTTTTGAGAAAGTGGGGAGTCCGAGCCCTTGGATCTATTTTTTTTCCTCGGATGCTGTACCTTCACCAGCTACACCTCAGCCTCTTGGGCTTTTTGTGTTTTCCGTGTTAGTTTTACAGCTCTAGTCCCCTGTACACTGATAAAAAGGATTTTTTGCATCAATGCATAATTGCATTGATTCAAGTCGATTGTATTCTTGAATAGGTCCAACCAAATATTAGTTTGATTTTTTGACGGAATCCTCTTGACCACTTGAAAGGAAACTGTTTTGAGACATATGAACACTTTCTTCACTGAATAATGGGAGTTGTTTGGTGCAAGAATATTTCAACTTTGCTAATGAACACTATTGTGAATACTTTCTTTGTTCGATGGTGTGAGTTGGTTGAGGCAAGAATATTTCAACTTCAATAACGAACAATATTCTTCTTCATAATGCAATACATTTTTGATTCAAGATTATCTGCATTTGGAGGTTCAGTACAAATGTGCACTTGGTTATAAAAATATGTCATGGAAGCCATGTTCATATGGTACACTTCAACAAACAGAGAACAACTGCGAGCAATTGAAGTATATGGTTATATAATGGTAGCGTGCACCCGCTAAAGTAAAGCTCATTGGTTGACTGTGCCACGTGCTGCTTCCTCCTGACCTTCGCCAAGAAATTATGTTCTTGAGTCAAAAGGAGCATTTTTCACAAGTAGGTGTTCTCTAGGGTAAAGAGTTGGAATGCAAACAAATTTATTTCAAGAGAATTCATGTGAAGAAGCAAACAGTTCAATAAGTTCGAAATAAGAGTATATTCGTCAATTAGAATTAATTATTCTTTTCAGAAGATTATTCTGTTCAAGAGGATATATATATTTGATTGAAGACATCCTTTTTATCAGTGTACCAGTTTATTCACCGGTTGATTGCTGTATTCTTCGGGAGTTACTCTAGGTTTCCCGAATATTGCCTGTCTCTTGCGCTCATATGCCTCGCATTCTTACAGTACATGTCTGCAGGAAAGTTCTCCGTTGTACAGCCCCATTTTGTGCAGGTGTTTTCTCATTGGGCTGTGACCAGTGAGAAGGCCTGTTATTGTTCTAACTTGATTCCTGCTCAACTTGAGTAGTTCTTCAGTTTTGTGCTTTGACGGTCCTTTAATGAATGTTTTCCCGTGGTGCATGAGAGGGGCTTCATTCCACCTCTCCTTTTGTTTTCTGTTGACCCAGTCCCGAATGCATCCTCGAATTTCGGATTTGTTAATACCGAGTGTTGGTTCTGAGACAATGTATGGAGTTGATGAGCCCCCTCTAGCTAGCTCATCAGCTCACCAAAGTTAAGTTGTTGTGTTCTGTGAGAACACTGAGTTCTTCTCGGCATTCCCATACCAGTCTTGATGTCACTTTCGGGTTCATGATACCTGATGAGGAGGATACTTTCTGCAGTAATTTTCGACGTCAGAAACTGGAAAATTTTCCGAGTTCCTCGACTTTCAGTGGGACAGGGGTAAACTTTTTTTCAATAACATTATTGGACGATCCCATATATTTCACCATTTTTAAGTATTTTCTCCGTTTCAATTCCACGAGTTTTCGCATTTCGAGAAGGAGGGGTAGGAGTTTTTTGCTGAAATTTGCGACGTCTGAAACCTTCAGAAGTTTTTTCGAAATCCTTGGGGGTGGGGGTCATATGAGTTCAACAGACATAATGTGTTAGGTGAAGAAACATTTTATGATTTCAGGTTATGTGGTGCGTATCCCATATTTCTCCTTTCCGAAAAACAGTAGTCGCTTGGAAAAAAAATATCCTTCAGGCTTCTACAGATGTGAATGTCTTCGATCAATATTCAGTTTGAGCGAAGTGTCGTGTCCTATAGAGTAGAGTAGAGTAGTTTATTTGACCATGTTATGTACAAAAAACATTTATGGCAAGTCACAAAAACAATATTGATTCAAGATCAATATTGACATATGGCATTATGAAGTCAATAAAAAAATATAAAACTATGAAAAAATCTGAAATATATAAAAATATTCAAAACTACAGAATTGCATTTAAAATATCAAGGAATTTGACAAAATATTAAAACAACAATTTTAAAGGTACATAAAGAAGCACATAAAGAAGTACAATCCTGAGTTTTCCAGGGAGTAAAGAATAGAACAGTATAAAAAAATACATCGAAATTTAAAATTACATACATAATGAACTCGCTGAGGCAATGTAGCTGTCAATATCATAAAAGCAATGACTAAGTAGAAATGTTTTTACTGCCTTTTTAAATTTTTTGAACTCCAATACTTTGACTGAGCTATCGAGGATATTGTAGAGTTTGAGATTCAATGAGTTTTTGCAGCTTACAGCTAATCTGCGCCGAGGAATAGTCAGCAGATCTTGTGTTATAGCAATGTGAGTCAGAATGTCTAGAGAAATTGCTCAAATTTTTGTGTATTTCTAAAAGGACTGTAAATATGTATAACGTGGGCAGGGGCATGATACCAAGTTCAATAAAGTGTTGTTGACAATGATCTCTAAAACCCAAGTTTGCCAAAATTCTAATAGCTTTTTTCTGACATTTGAAAACTGCTATAGCATTTTTTGAATTTCCCCAAAGTAGAATACCATAAGTGATCACAGAATGAAATAAAGAAAAGTATGTCATTCTCAAAACACTGTAATTAGTGAGAGGTTTCAGTTGTCGTAGTAAAAACAGAGTAGAAGATAATTTCCGAACCACGTGATCTACATGATTGGACCAATTCAGTCTATCGTCAATAACGAGACCAAGAAACGTAACACGACTTCCATTTTGGTATGTCGTGTTAGAAGAAATTACAACCCCTTGAGTTTTGCTTTCATTCAATTTGAGTTTATTTTCAGCAAACCATTGTTTTGCCGAGGTTAGGCTCTCAGATTTGTATTCGGTTAGGGTGTTATAAGATTTATCAGAGCACACAAGGGTTGTGTCGTCAGCGAATAAAACACATTTTGTAGGTGCCATGTATTGACACAATTCATTGATATAAACAATGAAGAGAAAGGGTCCCAGGACCGAACCTTGTGGTACACCATGTTCAATTTTTTCAGATTTAACATTGTTCAACTCTACACGTTGAAATCTTTCTGAGAGGTAAGAACGAATTAGATTTAAAGTGGTGTCTCTTATGCCATAGTGACTCAGTTTTTCAATTAATATGTCATGCGATATGCAATCAAAGGCCTTCGTTAAATCGCATAGAGTCAGGCAAGTATGCCTGTTTTGATCAATGCCCTCAACTATGTCAGTCACAATTTTGAAGGCGGCTTGTGTCGTGGATTTATTTTTGCGGAAACCATATTGTGACTCGCTGAAATAGAATCTCTTTTCGAAATAGGAGTACAATCTTTCTTTCAGAATATATTCAATGATTTTACCGATGATGGAAATAATGCTGATTGGACGATAGTTATCTAGCAAGGACTTGTCTCCTTTTTTGAATAATGGTATTACTTTGGAGATTTTGAGTGCTTCTGGGAAAAAGCCATTATGAAAAATTTGATTTATCAAGTCGGTAAGAGGTGGAACGATTAGTTCTGCTACAGACTTTATTAGACGACTGTTTAAATCATAGATATCGCGAGAGCTAGATGAGCTCAGTTTATTGATTGCAGCAAATACTTCTTGTGAACATACAGGTTCCAAGAAGAAAGAGTGGGCAGGAGAAGGGAAATTTCTGAAGTTATATGTGCTATGAGAGTTTAGCATCGGAAGAGATTTGATGGTTTTCTCGGCAATTGTACAGAAAAATACATTAAAATCATTTTCTGAAAATTCTTTTATGCATTTCTTGTGATGTGATTTATTTCTTTCTGAATTTATTATATTCCAACACGCTCGAGATAAGTTTGGAGAGTTGACAATATATTCATCATACGCCTGTTTTTTTTGCCGCGACAGTTCTCTGTTATACCTTTTCTTCATTACTTTATATGCTTCAGCATCCTCGGGTCGTCTAGACGCTTTGGATATTATTTTTATTGCTTCTAAGTTACTCTTCATGATTTTGAGAGCATCGTTATACCATTTCAATTTGAAAGGACGTCTTGTTCGTAATTTCTTTTTCGGAAAACACATGCTTGGAGGTTATCAATAAAAAAATTACATTTTGAGTTAAGGTCATGATCTTTAGAATCCAGCATACTCCAATTTACTTCAGAAAGAATCAATTTTAATTGATTCAAACCTGCTTGTGTTATCGTGAGTCTATTAGTGATGCCTTCATTATTAGGGTCATCAAGAGATTCATTCATTATCAAGAATTGACCATTGTGGTCAGAAAGGCTGGGATCAAGAACACCAACATCAAAAAGGTGATCGCTTAAGTTTGTAATGATATTGTCAATAATATATAATATATATAAACTTTATAATATATATAAACTTTACAGAGTTCTTTGAAAATTGCCTCAATTTCCTAGGGATATTATCTGTTTAACAATTTATTCAACCCCACACCTTAAACTCACTTTTAATGTCCATTAAGCATGAAACCTAACATTATTACGGCTTTGCGTGATTTGTTGTGAAATTATAAAAATGAGTAAACACATGTAAAGCTTATCGAAGTCCGATAATAATTTTTTTCTTACCATAAATGTATTGTTAGTAACATTATGAGCAATATTTACTGGTGTGGCCGCATATATGAATGTTTGCGCAATCTATTAAATAAGTGAAATATTACCGATAGGAATATTATTTGCAAACATATCGACATGGCAGGCGATTTTTCAATCATATAAATTCTACATTCGAAACATAATAATGTAATGATTCATGATATAGAATATGGTATATGGAACACTTTTTTTCTTTTTTGAATGATGCTACTGTTTTCCAGCAGGTTTCATGATAACCTTCCGATGAACTATTATAATCCAGTACAATTGGGTTTTGAGACGAGGACCGATTGTACCACCACCAAACTTTGTACGTTGGTAGTTGAAACCATGATAAACACGAAAAAAAATTATTTACCTTCTCCCAAGTAGATCTAAAGAACGCTTGTAGATACTTTCACTGATTTTATATTACTTGAATAATAAACTTTTTAAAAATGTTCACTATTCTAGCACCAATACTGTTCCTTCTTCACATCGATGATTTGCGGATGTTAGTTCTCTTCATACCGCTTTCTCTTCCAAAGATAAGATATCAGCCTTTGAATGCAGAAATAAACAGGAAAGAATCATGAATGAAATAAATACAGGTTTAGCAAAAATTCCCAATCATGCATTTTCTCTAAAAAGGTAACCAATGAAATATACCATTTAAATGCGTGGCCAATTGTCAAGAGTGTCTCTCAAAAACTAGGCTTTCTGTTTCGTGCCAAGAAGTCTTCCCGTCAACTGATTATGATTTCCATACACCGAAATTTTTAGATTCTGTACAAAAAAAAATTCATTCTCGTCTCGTCGGTGATACTTCGGTCACAAGCTCGCTCACTTTTCTGGGATATCACAGAAAGGTTGGTGATCTGACTCTGTTTTATAGATATTTCCATAGACGATGCTCTTCCAACATATCATCAATCGTTCCACCGTCAGCAGTCCCATCGAGACTGATCCGTCTATTAAGAAAAGAAATACGAGTGTAATAAGAATGAAAAGAAATAATTTTATTCAATCACTGACATATTAACGTCCATATATTGAAAATCGAAATCAGTTTGACAAGGAGATGTTTCGTTTGAACCGATAAGGCGAAAGATTCGAAAAATTGAAAAAATTGAAAAAAAAATCGAAATGACAGTAGATAGTCCAAATTTGGAACAAAGGTATAAAATTGAAAACCGAGCTACTTTTTTATTTAGCATTTTTCGAAATTTCCAAAAAAAAACTTGATTTTTTGAGGATTTTTGAAAAAATGTCAAATTTGACATGTTCGAGTAGCACGTGACAAAACAAAAGAAGCTGTCTTTTTCACTCATTTTTCAAGCACCAAATAACTACGGAGTCAAATTTTCATTATATTTGTTAATAAAAAAACTTCGAAATGTGGCGAACTTTGTGTGTGACACTGTATAGTGAAACTGTTTTCTGTGAACCCACAAAATAAAGCAGGTGTGGTTGGTACATTCAAAATCATACATATATCACTTTCGTCTGCAACCTTGATGAAACTCTTAAACTGTGAGAAAATCATCTTCGGCGTATAACCTGTCTAGTGGACAATTACCAACATACAGAACGCAGAATGTTATTTTACCTACCTAGAAATTATATCTACAGTTAGACAGACGATGCCGTGTACGGTTTTCTCGCCAACATTTCTTGTAGTTGTTAGGAAGAATAAAACACGTTGTTTCCTGCTCAGTACGAAGTTCCTAATCATGTCGCTAAAGTATAATCTATTCAATATCCAGTCAATTAGGTGTTTGCAATGATTATCAACGCTAACGGTGATATGGACAAAATAGTATGTGTGGACTCGTAATGAGACCACTTATGGAACAAAATTAATTTTGTTATAAGCGGGATATCTGAGACACGACAGTTCATTTTTAGTCTGGTATCTGGGCGACTGATCTTTGCGACTGATTTTTGGGAGATTATTCAGATACGAGTCACATACTCATTATATATACAGGGTGAGTCAGAATAAGACCAACAAACTCTGACTACAGATTCCTCACCTCAATTCAAGGTGACAAGTTCGTATCAAGGTATGTACCAAAATGCATCCCTCCTGAAATACAGGGTATCAAAAGTAGGACAAAAATTTAGATTTCAGTTTTTTCTCCAGAACTCCTGAAACATATCAAACTCGGTATACTGATGAAAGTTTATCAACGTGATAATTTGATGTTATAATTTTTAATTTTTGTAAACCAGTGGCGTAGTTACGTTGGTATGTGGTCATATTTTTCTTCATATTTTCTTTGGACAAGTGAATGGACAAGTGAGCGATTGACATCAGTTAGGCTCATCGATACTCAACCTAAAAGTCATGACATTCCATGTACCTAAAATTGGAGGTTTCTGAGATAATTAAGAAAAACTGAAGATATGTCCCGAGTCCCAACATAATTTCCTCTGTACAATAATCGCATAACACTAATTTCTTACAACATATTGGAATATTTGTCAACCTCCTGAATATATTTTTAATGTTGGGAGAATCGGCAACATAGCACGGGTGAGTCAGAATTTTTTTTTTGTTATTAAATTTTGAATGAGACCTAACTCAGTGATTCCACGACATCGATTTCATCAAATAATATGACGAATGAAGAAATGAAGTTTTCGATTTCATTCTGACTCACCCATACTATGTTTCCGATTCTTTCAACATCAAAAAATGTTCACGGGGTTGACAAATATTCTGATATGTTGTAGAAAATAAGCATTAGGCGATTATTGCACATATCAAACTACGTTGCTACTCAAGACATATCCTCAGTTTTTCTCAATTATCTCAGAAACCTCCACTTCTAGGCACATGGAATGTTGAGACTTTTAGGTCGACTATCGATGAGCCTAACTGATGTCAAACGCTTATTTATCCAATCACTTCTCCAAAGAAAATGTGAAGGAAAATATGACCACATACCATTGTAACAACGCCACTGGTTTACGAAAATTAAAAATTATAACTTTTTATTATCACGTTGATAAACCTTTATTAGTGTACCAAGTTTGAGATTTTTTCCTTTAGGAGTTTTGGAGAAAAAAAATTAAATCAAATTTTTTTTCGTACTTTTAAACCCTCTATCTCAGAGGGGATGCATTTAGGACATACTTTGATAGGAACTTTTCACCTCGATATGAGGTGAGGAATCTGTAATCGGAATTTGTCGGTCTTATTCTGACTCACCCTGTATATATATATATATATATATATATATATAATATATATATATATATATAGAAACTTGTTGGGTAAGCAGCATGCAGGAAGTATACTCTTATAACATGCTGCTTACCCAACAAGTTTCCCTAGCTTGATCTTAACGAGTCAGCAAAGACTACCTCTCTCCTATATATATATATATATATATATATATATATATATATATATATATATATATATATATTTATGAAGAAATCTGCATTGTTTACAATAAGCTTTGTCAAGAGAGAAACAAGATGTCCTGCCCTATCACTACCAAGACCACGCTTATTGCCATAATCCTATACATTAGGAATAATTGGGTCGAAAATCCATCAGAAAACAACTACTTTCCTGGCTAATACAACAATGAACATAGAATTACATCTAATGAATTTACGTGCGGAGTTCCTACCAGGATCTCTCCGCAATTGCTAGTTGCATGGAAATGTTCATTGAAACATTTGGACCACCTATAGATCGATTTCTGGGTTCTTGCCCTCATCAGTATAGGGTAGGTCTCTGCAGACAATAACTAATGTCTGCAACAAATGGTTGAAAAAACTCTTCATGTCAAGGCAAAAGCTGGCGCCATCCCCTTGTTCTTGTCTTCAGAATTGTTTCTTAAGTTCCCACTTCCCCATTTTTCAATTACTTAATGTATATATATATATCTTTTATATGTATGTTAAATGGTCTTTCTCTCAACGCGCATATACCTTTATCCTCTATTATATTCTATCTATTGTTCCACAACAAGTATATGTTTTTGCGGATTTTTACTCACACTTCTTCATTTGTGATATATATCTAAATTTTTTCAAAATGTAAGAAAAATATCACCACTACAGGATCGAGGTTTATCCTCCTCTGTATTTCCAATAGTTATTTACTTAAAATTATTAGGTATTATACCTATAATTAACTTTTTTTTGTTCTAATGCATAAATATATTAGGTACCTAAAGGTGCGTATTCACTACAGCATTTGTTCCTCGGGAGCAACGAATGAACTCATGAGATGCTCGGTTCAACTCAGGCTGCATCAGGCTGCGCAGCACATGAGCAACGCATGAGCACCGATCCGCAGTCAGTCGCGTACAAGTATTCATACTCATCAATATCCAAATTAAATTCAAACTCTCTGTAATAACCACAAACAGAAAACCATCACACTTTCACCGTCCACACACTGAGCACGAAAAAGTCGACAAAAAATGGATCGGCCCGAGCACCGCACATGCATTCTGTTCGGCTCCAATCAGCGTACACACTGTCCGAGCATTCGCTCGTTCGGTGCTCATTCGGTGCTTATGCGGAACGAATGCTCTAGTTAATACGCACCTTAACACGTCAAAAAGAACATTATCTGATGGTAGTACCCTTCATACCGCTTTCTCTTTCAAAACGATATCAACAAATGAAAGAAAAAAAGAACGGGGATGAATCGTGAACTGAAAATTGAAGCAAAAGGAAAAGGGTGACTGGAAATTATCGACACTGAAACATGGAATAAACCATTTCACAGCACCTATAGTCGATAGGGTAGTATTTCACAGGGCCATGGTGTAGACCATCTACCACCCATGGTTATCTTTTAGTCGCCTCTTACGACCATGGGGCTCTTCTCAGTCCGATCCCATACGTTTTTTTTTATATATATATATAAATCAACGAAATTAATTACAGAAAAATCTGAGTGCAAATGGGCATTTAATTTTTATTAAACAGTTCCAGCTTTATTTCCGTTCGTGATTTGAGACTCCACAAATTTAAATTTTTATTTAATGAATCAATCCATGTTGAGACGTGAATAATCGAATAAATTGCGTCACTCCGAATAATTAAGTAACACTGTCAGAGTTAATCACTCATGGATTATTTATTCGCTCGTATAACTCATTTAAATCGGCTTACCAAAAAAAATGACTGATTATTACAACAAATAAATCATGATTGATTGTGTTTACTATGAATTAAATTCTGTGAATTCCACAGCCCATTTCGGACCGTGGCATATTTGTACGTGAACCAAGCATACTCATTTTTTCATGGTGAAAAATATTCTGTGGAACTTGCATTTGGAATCGTAAATGTTGTGTGTTTTATGTTTCAGTTTCGAAAATTCAAAATCCACTCACCTAACTTGAACAGAAATTAGCACCATCCAAATATTCATATCCTGTAGAGTGTGAAGACAACTTATAGAATAAAATCATTCAAATGATTATTTCAACAAGAATTTTTGATTGCGAGTTGTAGACAAAATATTAATTAATACGACGGTGTAACAGTAAATATACCTAAATATACCTAAGAGGATATAATAAGGAATAAAAAGAAGAAATATAGGAAAAATTATGAAGGTGATTATGTAGTCATTGTTGATGGTTTCAACATCAATTTTGAAGAGGAAACAATCAATCAATTGTGTGGTATGATCAACACATTCAATAACTTTTACAAAATTATTGATGATAACACCACCATCCCAATCCTGAGTAAATTATGTTTCAACCAGCATTGAAGGCTGTGTCTTTGCTAAAATCTAACATACCTATACCGCGTTCTCAGATCATTCTGTTCAAAAATTAACAATTTCAATTCAGAAAAACAACATGCCCTCACATTGACAAAACAATTTGGAAGAGTTTGAAAACATAATATTGTAAGTTCGAAACTTGCAGAACCGAGCTCGCCACAACAAAGAAGATCTTGGAGAAAGTGCAAAGACTAGCATGTCTTTGTATAACAGGAGCAATGAGGTCATCTCAAACAGCAGCCATAGAGGTCATTCTGGACCTCACTCCTCTCCATATCATGGTCGGACTCAAAGGGACAACATACGATGTAAGTGGCTCAACCCCCACCTTGCCTATCTCCCAACTGACGAAATTACCAGGAAATTAATTTTCGAGAATTTTTTTGAACGGAACTAAAAACCAAGCGATAATACAACATACAATCCATTCGAGCACCAGGGAAGAATACCATAACATGGTACAAGGACTGGTCCGAAACTCCCGAGGGAACTGGAGCAGGAGTCTTTGGGACTCGCACCAAATACTCCGAACCATGGGACAGTTCCCCAGCATTTTTCAAGCGGAAATTCACGCCATAGGAAGGTGCATTCAGTTCAACCTCAACCGGAAATAGCCATCAAAGCGTTGAGCTCTTCTAACATCAACTCTAAGATGGTTTGGGAATGCCTAGACAAACTTAATGATCTAGGCAGGAACACCAAGGTGGCCCTCCTCTGGGTGCCGGGGCACGACGGAGTGGAGGGCAATGAACCAGCAGACACCCTGGTACGAAAATGCGCAGCAACGCTACTGATCGGGCCAGAACCATTCTGCGGACTTGGAAAATCTTACTTCCGAGAAGAACTCGATAAAGCTGAAGGAACAATGAGAGCAACATGCTAGCTAAGACTTCCCGGGCTGAGGCAGGCCAAATATCTCCTGGGCAATTTCAACCGAGCAGAATTGAAGACACTAATTAACCTCAGCAAAATTAAAGACAATCACGGGATTTCTAAGGGGGCATTGCAGACTCAAAGAACACCTGAGGAAGCTAGGCTTAGAGGAGGACAGCACCTGCAGATTCTGTGGGGAACATCCAGAAACACCCCACCATATATTGATGGAGTGTTACGCTGTACATCGTAAAAGATTGAATATACTGGGATCACACCAGCTGACTGTGGGAGAAATTAAGTAGACCCCCTCAAAATCCTACAATTCCTGAATGAGTTGAGGCTTGAAGGGGTGCTGTAAACAAAAACACCTTGTGATAGCAGAAGAAGATGGGGCACAATAGATCCAATCAGGTCGCAGCGCATCAGTCACCATCCATACTTACCAATACTAATACCAAGTTCGAAATTGGCCTTGAATGTACGAAACACAGCAAGTACTTTCTAATCAGAAGATGAAAAAAATAATAATAATAATAATACTTTTTGGATCATATTAATTATTCAGATGAGGTATTGTTACCTAACTTCATCTATATATGCGTCTTTTCTGAAAAAGGTTATTTGACTAATAATAATAATAATATGAATTTTTGGATCTCGGAAAAGGCACACTATATATGACGAGGATTCGTGCGTAATTTTTCCATTCGAGCGTAATATACCTTTTACAACACTTGTTACCTAATATACTATTACATCAAATTTATTGAAATCGATGTCCTCCTCACATGATCCTGATATATGGAAGCACTCGAATGTTTGAACGACGATGCAGCTTGTCTGAGTCAACTCAATACATGTTGAAACTGAAAAATTAAGATATTTCAAAGCTCTAATATACGGGTAAATGGACATGATGAAAATATAGGGGTTTCTTACTCGATAACGCAATGAAAGGAAGTTCACCGTTATGTTAACAGAAGATAATCATCAAAAACCAGAAGTGTTGGTAATTCATTTGATTTACGAGTTCTTCAGAGTGAATATTACTCGTTTGAAACATTCCAACCAATTTTATATCAATCCTTTTTATGCTCATCTTCTGCTACTTCATTTGAAGGAATACCCATTAACCCAACGATGCAGGCTGGAGAAAAAACCCATTTCGCGATATTGTAAAAACTCGCCAGGAATGATGGATTGATAGACGTTACTATCTAATGAATTTCTCGGTTCTCGAAGTGATAGAACAATATTAATGATATGCCGTTATTAAACAGCTCATTTGAATACTTGTTCGAGAGATATTTCAGAATATATGAATAAGCCTCGGTTGTGTAACAGTATTTAATAAACTCATCAGGTAGTCCCGAAGCAATTTGCTTATCTGAACATGAGAGCATCAGGAGCAAAAAAATCGTTTTTTAAGTGTCGAGACTAATTTTACGATGTTCTTCAAATGAAACCGTTGATACCAGGAAGGTGTCATTTAATCGAATGGTCATAAGTAATGATCTACCTACTATATTAATGACCATGAAATGCTTTCGAAAAAAAAAACATACATTTCATTGGTGAACAATAAATAAAAAAGTACAGTCTTCCGAGCGTGAAAAGACTAGTCTTCAACCAATAACACACAAATTAATTGGTAGCGAGGATTTTTACACGATCTTTGTGATCCGAGCAGATTCTTCAAATTACAGAAAATATGGTGAATGATACATCCTATTTTATCTCTGATTTTTTTTATTTTTTCGTTATCTCTGATTTTTTTTATTTTTTCGTTATGAATAGGTGTCAAAGTGAATATAAAAACTCGTTTCGTTAATAAAACTTTGTGAAAACATTTTATTTGTCATTACAATGAAGAATTGAAAGAATCCTTGAAAATGTCAATGGTGAAAAAGTGTTTTTTTGGAGAAGAGAGGGTCTTAATTGATTAATACACGCCTTTTCTGACAGCCAACGAAATTCCTTCAATTTCTTGGAACCGACCAATCAACGGTCAATTATCATTTCAAAATGTTTAAAAAAGGTGGGCTATATTATGCGCACATATCTGACTCTGGAGCTGATGGTCACAATCATCCTGTAAACACACAAATTCGAAAAAGCAGACATCCAGGGCTCTGACTATTGTGGTAATAATAATAAGTTATTTTATGATTTAAAAAACTGTATATAAATTGCAAACTTAGCAGTCCTGAAATGTTCATTCAAAAATAATGACCATGGACCATGTAAAAATAGTCTGCCTGCATGATGCCTCTGCGTTGTCTATTGACAGCGCTTCAAAAATGAACTGTTGTTTAGATTTCTTATAAAACCAGTAAAATAGATGGGGCAGACATCCAGGCCTGTGATATTCCATAGGCAGACCATTTGATGTTTTGTTTTTTCAACCCTATGCTCTCGCCAAGTTATGAATACAAAATTCCACGTCTACTGACCATTATTGAAAATTCCACACCTAACATTTTCATAAAATTCTATCCAATAGGCTTGATTATATTAATGGTTACATGACCTTAGGTGATGTTATATTATTGTTAAAAAACCACGAATTCTGTGTATTTGATATAAAAGTCTCGATTTAATCATGACTAGAACCGTCCTAATGTTGGGTTTTTGTCAAATACTATTGTGAAGACCTTTTGTTTTTGTTTTTTTAATTTAAGAATGATTATGATTTCCACCAATGTTCTCGGATTCCCGAATAATTCCTGTGATTCCCAATCCCCCTGTTTTGAAGACCTCCTTTTTGCTTGTAACGATTTGTGATTTCCGAATAATTCCTGTAATACCCAGGACTAATGCCCAATAATTTTGAAATAATACCTCTAATTACCGACTAATACCCAATAATAATTTTCAACTAATCCCTCTCATTCCCGACTAATACCCAATAATTTTCAACTAATTCCTCTAATTCCTGACTAATACCCAACTAATACCATTAATACCCAAGCCATGTACACCAAAATTCCCCAGCGGTTTTCCTCGGAATTTTTTTTTATGTTTTTGTTATGTTCAGAGAACATCGACAAACGCCAAGGGAAAGCAGGTTAAGGTAGGTATTATTGGTGTATGCCTCAGGGAACACCTCCCGAGGCGGTGAGTTCCCAAGCTTTGCCATTTGTTGGAAGAACGTGCCAAATTGATGTGAGGACTAAACTTGAATGGGTCAGTCTCGATGGGACGACTAACGGTGGAACTATTGATAATATTCAAGGCCTGCTTGTAAACTTGTAACCACACGATTTTGCAATATTCATCATAATTCTTAGGAATGATTAACAAATCAATATTCCATATGATGCAGACTTGACTGGTCATACATCTTAATAATATATTTCCTTTCCAATTCCAGAGGATTCATTAACATGTATTATAATTTTACAAAATTGTAAATAATATGCATCCCACCTGAAACATCTACTTTCTATGCAAAAGCCAAATAGGAATTTTATTACACTTGCTAGAGCGTTTATTGTAATAGGCAATGCGGTTCGGATTGCTTACCGTCCATAAAACACCAACTTTACGATGACAGGGAGGCTGTGTCATTTACAGTCTTCTGGCTTAATTTACCGCTTGCCCATATTCATAACGTTCGAACGAAGTGAGAAAATACGGGGTACGTAAAAAAAATCGGCGGTCGGCGGTTTTCAAAGAATCAGAAAAATACTAATGAGTTGCTAGTTGAGGGTACCTCGACATAAGCGCTCGCGCCAAAAGCGCCCCGATATAAGCGCCCCGACATAAGCGCCCGACATAAGCGCTACCGACAACTGCGCTTCCCGACAAAAGCGCTCCCCATAATACAAATTTTGTATTTTTGAGTTATGGTTAAGAATGAAAGAAGGGACACAAATTACGGTACCTATACCAGGTTTAAATATACCAAGGGGCAACCGCTGAGAAAATTGTGTACTTCCCAAAAACGTAAGTAATGCCTTCATTACCCAAGTAATTCCCGAGTAATACCCTAGTAATTCCCGAGTAATACCCAAGTAATTCCCAAGTAATATCCAAGTAGTTTCTGATTTCCGCTAGTGATCTATATTTTTCAGATAATTCATGCAAAAAAAAACCTTTTTGTTTTTTTCTGCCCTCTTACAATTACCTATATGTGCAGTAATTATTGTTCTCTTACTTTCGAATAATTTCTGTAATACCCATATAATGCTCGACTAATACCCCCCTTTCCCGTGTAATGCCCAATAATTCCTAACTAATTCCTCTAATGCCCGAGTAATATATCAGTTATACCTGTAATACTAATACTCGAGTAATACCACTAATACCCAAGACATGTACACCAAAATTTACCAGCGGTTTTCACCTCGAAATATACTCTTATTGTTGAAAGCGTATAATATAAATTTGCTGGTTTTGTTGTTTATTATTTGGAGCGCTTTTGTAGGGAAACGCAGTTGTCGGGAAGCGCAGTTGTCGGGAAACGCAATTTTCGGTTGCGCTTCAATCAGAGCGTGAGAAAATCGCCAAGACTGATTCTGAGTTGATTTGTCGATTATCACCTGTTTTCCAATAGTCTAATCAAACGGTGTCTAAGCCAGGTAAAAATATAGTAATTTTTTCTCACTCGTTCTATAGGTTTTTGGGGGTTGTTGACCTAAATGTGTTTTGTCTCACTTCACATAACCCTTCTACGATATTTAAGGAGAATCCGAAAGTCATGAATATGCTAGTTGATACTGGACAGGAATCAGTACCCCTTTTGGACCATATACAACGATTTGGATCTAGTGAGACACAAGTCTCACTTATACATGCCAAAGAAAAAACAGCGTTTTACTCCTGTTTTACTATTTGATGTCGGAGCTCAATCACGTTTTCTGGGAAAACGAGCGCATTTCATAAGAAATTACTAGGAATAATTTTTGTTGAAAATTGAATTGTTTTTCATCCTGTTGAGTTATTTTTCCGATAAATCACATACTTTCCAAGATTACAGCAAAAATCTATTCATATACTTTTAATAGTTATTTATGCAACAAGTGCAAAAAGTAGATGTTTATTGCACTCGACGTGTTGTCCAACTTGGCCTCGTTGGACAATTTCATTCAAAACTCTTTTTTCACGAGTTTCATACAATATTTTTTCTACGTTCATGCAAAAACCAGAAAATGTTTCATTTAGGTGGCACTAAACTGAAAGGAAGACATTGTTTGTTTAAATCTATCTGCTAAAAGTAATTCAAAAACATTTTGTGTAATTCAGATGATATTCGAAGGAAATAATTTTATTTTTAACAAATTGCATTTTCTAGTAATTTCATAGTCCATTATATAATGAATATGATGAAACATGCAACTATTTAAAACGTAATACAATCTCACAGAAAATGGGCTAAATTTGGCGTCGATCTGAATGACAGAACGCTATAGTAGAATGACAGATGAGTGCAATAAAGTCTTTATTGCACTCAGTGCAATAAAGAGACAGTTTTTCCACCAAATATAGTTCAATAAAGTTTTGTTTTTTGCATGAACGTAGAAAAACGAAAAAAAAAATGTTCCACCCCTGGAATTTTGTTAAACAATTTTTTTTCGTGTTTATCATGGTTCCAACTACTACCATACCAAGTTTGGTAGTGCTACAATCGATTCTTGTCTCAAAACCGAATCGTACTGGATTAGGTAGAAATGTAAATATTCTTTGGTAACTGTAAATAAAAACATATATTTTCAACTTCTATCGGTATTTAGACCACAGAAAGATGATATCAAAGTTTGGGTTGACCACCAGCTTTCTACACTTGTGTTCAACGGAAAATTTACACATATTAAGAATCTTCTATGTCTATAACAAAAATGATGTGTTTTTTTAATATTCATACTGCTCCAAGGAAAATTCTTGTAATTTCCACTCATCTGAAATAATACATACTGCACGGCTCGCAAAAAAAAATGTTCATTTCTATTCGTTTGCACATGAATATCCTTGCATTTCTCTCTTTTGTAACCAAACAAATCGTGGTTCTATCAATTTCACAGTGCAACGCTATTCCTTTCATCGATTCTATCGCTCGTAAATCTAATATGATTTTTGTTAGCCGGAAATAATTTATTCTGCGCGATATACGTGTCATTTACGGTCCATTGTTTTCAATAAGCTAAGTCAAAGAGTGAGTGATAATGGGCTGGTTCGTTAGAAACGTTTTGTTATGTGGATCCAATTGATGCTGCAACGAATCTCTTGATGTAGGCAGTGTAGCGTTCATATGACGTTCTAATGGATATTATTCAGTATACGAACAATACACAGTACAAAGAGTGTCGACCGCGGGATAATGAAGTGGGACCTCTTTTCAGGATTTATGAGATATACACTGAACGCTTTCAGAAACTGTAAAAATCGCAGGGATATTGAAATATTGATCCCTCTCCACATGGTCTCTGAAGTAAAAGAAAGTCTAGTATCTGATAAACTCATACATTGTCTAAATTGTCTAACTGAGAATAAAATACAATTCAATCAGGATTTAGTAAAAATCATAGCATCACTAGAGCTTTGCTTAAAGTAGCTCACGATATCTTTAAACATTTCGATGAAAAAAACAACAACTCTCTGATTCTCCTTGACCTTCGCTTTCGATTGCCATTATTATTATTATTGCTAGGCAGGGCTAGCTATCAGGCGAAGTGCAGGTGATTCTGTGTAGAACTTTTCTTGTCCTAGCTGTCGAGGGGTATTCTAGATCTTTGATGAACTCCTGGAAATTTCTCACGACATTTTCCTGTGAGATAATATTTTCAGCATTGTAGTATCCGAATTTATTCATCCTCATGCGAGCCGGGAGACTTCGCATTCAAATTAGCGCTTCACGAGACCAAGACTGATCAGTCTTGAACTTGGTTTCGAAAAATAAAGGTAGTCTTGGTCTTGGTATTGGTCTTGATGTCTCAAGGTCAAGACGAGACTGGCTCGGTCTTGGACAGTTGAAGATAGGTATAGAATATTAAAAAATTATTCAACCTAAAATTCAAATAGGTATGGATCAATATACAGAATGATAAATTTGAATTAAAAAATCGTTGCCAAGTTTAGCTGCTGGCAGTGACAAAAACGCCGTATCAAAAATATTTCAAAAAATTTCAATTCAAAGCAACTAACTTTTGTATTACATTTTTTTCTATCTTCAATAGTAGGAGGTATGGACGACTGCGATCTTACAACATACACCTATTTGTTGTAAACTTTAAATCTGCAATACTGAATTTAAAAAATGTATTTTCGATTTTGAGTGAACAAAAATATCTACCTTATTAAAAATAAATAATTGAAATAAAATTGAGTAGATTAAAGTTCATTATTCTTTCGAGACCAAGACTAAGACCTTCGAGAGAGAGAGAGTCTTGGTCTCGAAATTCAAGTCTTGGTCTTGGTATTAAGAAGATCTATTAAGTCTTGGTCTTGGTCTTGGTCTTGGTCTTGGTCTTGGTCTTGGTCTTGGTCTTGGTCTTGGTCTTGGTCTTGATCTTGTATCAAGACCAAGACAAAACCAAAACTAGTCTCTTTGTCTCGCGAAGCCCTAATTCAAACACGATTCATATGGGAGGCTGTTCGTTCTTCATCATCACATAACCTGCACAGTGTTGATTTTTGGTATAACCCCATCATATGCAGGTGTTTTCGCAGGTAGCAATGTCCTGTAAGCAGTCCCACCACTTTCCTACGAAAATTCCGGTCCAGTTCTAAAAGTTGTCTTGAGAGTCGGTCGATTGGCCTCATCATCGTCATACTTCCGTGAGTTTTTTCCCAAGCAGATTAATGATAGTTCTCAACCCATTTTTCCTTGTCCTGCTCAATGTCCCCAAACAGGATTCTGCAAGCTGGTTCCGGTCCGATGAGAGTTGATGCTGCCCCCTCTCTCCCTAGGGCATATGCGCTCTCATCCACCTGGATGCTCCTGTTACTTGGTACCCAGACAAGTTTCACCTCATTCTGTGCTACTAGGTCGAGTTAATACTAACATCAAATTCCAGGGATATGCAGATGCAAACGTGTGTTCTCGATAGCTTAGTTGGTTAGAGCACGGACTAGCAATCTAGGGGTCGCAGGTTCGATCTCTGCTCGAGGATAGTTTTTTTTCTGGAATTCAATTTGTCTGAACGCCGTGATTCATTTATGATTCGTGTATATCCACTTCTCTTTGATTTTCAAATTTGTCTCAATTATCATTGTTCAATGATCGGAGATCCACAAACCTGAATCTTGCTGAAATCACGCATATATCGATGACTCTAGATGAAAGGAGGATTTGATTGATTATTATTGATAATGAATGAGTACCTTCTCCTAGTTTTGCCAAATGAGTGCCTGGCCATCATCATCAGTGATGTCCTTGCCTTTATTTGCAGTTTTTTTTGTACAAATGTGAAGAGGCTGTCTACTACAAGATTCCACAATAGTGCTCTCAACCGTCCACCCTCTAGTGCTCAGAGCATCATTCTGTTGTGACATGAAGATGAGTCACTTGATGGCAGGTTCATCCAATATAGACCCACATTAGAACTGGGAAATAGTCTTCCTTGGTTGGTTTGACATTAGATAACTTGGACTATGGAATATTATTGAAGAAATTGAAATAATTAGGTTACGTTAGTTTCTTCCATAATCATCAATGTGAAAATCACCAGAGGGTGGTGAGTGGGGAGGAATTATCTAGATATGAAATAATTTGCACAAGGAAGCATATTGGGCTCACTACTGTTTTCGGTTGATACAGCAGATTTCCAATATGTTTTGAAAACTTGTCAGTCGCAACAATATGATTATGACACTCAGTTATACTTTTAATTTTTGGTATAACAAATTTTCTTGCGAGTATTAAGGAAGACTTATAGGCAATCGACCAAGTTTCAGAATCTCATTTTTGAATGAATTGAAGACATAATTTATTGTCTATATAATAATACTAACGAAATATCCAAGCGCCTAACAAAGTGATGAAATTATACAAAAAATAAAAAAATTATATTATGAAACGTTGAACAAATGTTGGCTTCCATCTTAATTCAATTTAAAAAGCATGTTGCTCAACTTGCTGAATAAAATTACTTACTTACTTTTTGGACGTCCATCATCATGATGGTTGAAAGATTTCTATCACTTTCAAATTTTGACAACGTTTCAATTGCTTGAAACAACAATCGTCTTCAGATGAATACTAACGAGTTAAAAAGCTTCGCGATGTTTTTATAGTTTCCTAATTTGTCAGTATTCACATGAAGATGATTGCGGGTTCAAGCGATGGAAACGTTGAAAAAATTGAAAGAGGAAGAAATCACCCATCAAGACCGTGGACGTCGGAAATGAGAGTCATCAAGGTACTACATCGTCTTTAACCTTCAAATTGCTAAACATACTTAGTTAACCTGCATGGAAATTCTATTTGAAGCGCCCAACACCTTAGTCCTTTCTGTTCAGCAACTGTCATTACAATAAATTCTTGCAGCAGCCATCTTCATTTCCAGAGGTCATCATTGAAACGATAAGTTATCGTCCCAGGGTTCTACTCGTAGAAACTACAATATACTTCAACTAAATGACCTGAACTTCCTGTAATTATCGAGTTGAAACTGAAAAAAAACAACTGTTTAAAATATGGTTCGAACAACATTATTTTTATAGGCCTTCAGCAGCAGAACCTCCAGTTCACTGCTCACTGACCGAGACAGCATATCAGCACATTCTTTTTTTCTACTTTTTTCTCTAATTTAATTATAACCAGGAAATGATTGCAAAAGTAATGAATGATATCGTACACATACCAATTCAAGATTGCAACATAACTTGAGAAAACCATCTTCTACTAATTGTAGTCAATGCCTCGGTATTTTTTCGGTGTAAAGTTTCGCTATAATTCTGTTGAAGCAAATTACATCCTTCTGATAATTTATTGCACTGGGTAATAGTATAATAGATAATTATACGGTTTCTAGAGCAATTTCTCCCGGAGGCACCGTTTTGACCTGTTACGCAATGCTTTGTCCTCAATTACTTTCCTAGTTTTTTGAAGAGTGATTATTTATGAATGTTCCATGATTTCAAGATGGCATTCTTATAAATGAAAGGAAACTGCACTTTGATTGCCTTGAGTGAACTGTGAGAGTGGACTAACCAGCAAGGTCATAGGGATGACCGCAAAGGCCATCGCTCTTGCTTTGGGTCATCCTAATGTCTGTAATAGAAAGGCTAATATATCAAAGGGTTGATTGCTTGGAATATGCCGATGACCTTCCGACAGGGTTGCCAGCACTTCAGAGGGTCAAAAATAGAAGAATAGTGACTTATCTTTCACAGAAGCAGTAACACAATAGTGACTTTTTCGTTTAATTAGTGACATTTTCCCAGCCAATCAAAGAGATTTTGGGAAAGGTAGTCCTATTTTCATTATCTCAGAGCTCATGTGCAGTATTTCCATGACAATATAACTCATGTATGAAAAATCGCATATGCCACAGGGCAATTGTCACTTTGACAGCGGCAAAAGTTAGCTGCAGCATTTACAGCGATAATTTAAGTCATATATAAAATCGTCCATAAGAAACGTTAGTTTTGGCAGTTTGATATCGGACAAATATGAACGTAACTTATTCGCAAGTGGATACATTTTTATTTACCTTGACCACGACAATAATTCTTAATTATGACTTTGTTGAAGCCGCACGCTGCACCCTAGGACACGTTGGTATCAACGAAGAGAAATGTCAACATATGTTCCTACTTTTCGTTACAAATTGTTATTTTTGACTTGATATGAGCGATAACGGTAGATTTGATAATACATTATATTCTGTATACTTGTGTTTAATTATTCATTTATTTGATTCGTTAAATTATCTTACTAAATACCACACATGGTTTTGTTTCTATCGTATAAACTTTTAATTTTATTCCACTCGAAAAACTGTCAATTCAAAAACGCTCCACCTTCGGTGTCGCGTATTCAATAGTTGACAGTTTTTGTTCAACCCAAATTTACTCGATACAGTACAAACCTCTCGTGCAATTACAATTTGTAATTTGAATATTGAAGTCTGTACTCGAAAAATTTAATCATTTTGAAAATTTCATCTAGCTGAGCTTTGGAAAACATCGACATTTAAGTTATAAATTCTTAAAAGAGCAGATGAGCCAGGTCGTGGTCGTCAGAGTTTTCATGGTCTTTCTTTCTCTTGTCGGTGTGACCTTGAAATAACTTCTCATGAAAACTTGTCGTTTTTCCCTTTATTTTATGCTGCAGCGGCTCACTTTTCTTGTAGTACCCCTCGGCCCCTTTTTTATATCCTTCGCCCATGCTATATCATTCCTTAAATTCCTTGAGCAATCTCCGCAGCTGTCTTTCGTTCTTCTTCAATACATTTTCAAGCACAAAAACATCTTCCAATCGTTGGTTGGCAATTTTCCTCTGTTCTCTCTCTTCCTCCTGCTCCATTCGGAGTTTATTTATAGAGATTCGTGGTTGTTTCTCTGTCTGCATGTTGTTCCTGCTCATTCGCTTCCCTTTGAGGCGTTATTCTTCATCCTTGGCCTGTTTTCTGGCTAGTGCCTTCTCTTTATCGCGCTGCTCTTGTATGTATTCTTGATACTTCCAACCGATGCGCGCTGCGGCTCAATTGATTACCTTCTTTGATGACTAATACATCAGCAAATGGGATACTGAGGTTTTCTTCTAATTCCATGGTGAACTGGATTTTTTGATGAAAACTATTCAGATGTTAGTTCGAAAATATGAATAGGAAATTCATAAAATCTTTTGTGGAATCATCTGCGACTGAAAGACAAACTTTAGTCGCTATTTTCCATCGTTCAAGATAACCTCTTGGGAGGTATTCATGTTGAAAAGGGGAACATTCTCCATGAAAATTGAAAAATGAAAAATGTGACTACATCTGATGTAGTTCAATGTTCAGCGTGGCTTGTGCCGGGGAAGTAGGTGTTTTCTGTTAGATATTACAAATAAGTCACATTTTTCATTTTTCAATTTTCATGGAGAATGTTCCCCTTTTCAACTATTCAGATGATTTAGGAAGTTCTGAAGTTCCTCTCTTCCGTGGCTCCAAACAACGAACGTGTCATTTACATACCTCAACCACTGCTTCCTTCGTTTTCCTGAAGTTCGAATGGCTTGAATGGCTCTTTCTTCAAATTTTCCCATGTAGAAATTCGCCCCTTCTGGACTGAGTGGACTGCCTCTCAGTCCACTCAGTGGCAGTGACAAATATGCCATATCAAAAATATTTTAAAAAATTTCAAATTTAAAGTAAATAACTTCTGTATTAAATTTCTTTCTAATAGTAGGAGGTATGGACCACTGCGACCTCACAACATACTTACACCTATTTGTTGTAAATCGGAAAACTGCAATACTTAATTTGAAAAATTTATTTTTGATTTCGAGTGAATAAAAATTGAAAATCTACCATATGAAAAATAGGTAGTAGATGAAAGTTAATTTAAGTTAATTATTTTTCTTTCGAGACCAAGACCAAGACTCTTGGACAGTCTCGAAAGTCAAGTTTTGGTCTTGGTCTTGAGAAGATTTATTAAGTCTTGGTCTCGTGTCAAGTCCAAGACAAGACCAAGACTAGCCTCTTCGTATCGCAAAGCCGTAGATGGTTTTCGTTGAAGTTCTCATACACACTGACTGATACTGACTGACCAGATGAAAACTGATAACTGACTGTATGTCTGGAACTGAAAACTGAACACTGATTTTTGCTGACGGATAACTGTTTGTTGAACGCTGCTACCGTATAGCTGATAACGGTGAACTGTAGACGGATAATTGTATGAAATTTAATCATTTCATTTGCACCAAGGTGTAGTGTAGTGTGATTTACACCACATTTTGAATCGAGTGTAGCTCAGTGCAGTTCAAACAAAAGAATGCTAAATTAATTTGCAAACGGATGCTAAAATCGAGTGTAAATTACACCGGGTGTAGAAAAGTGCTAAACCTCGATGCAAACGAATAAACCTATACTAAACATTGATGATTGAATACTGAAGCGGGATAACTAATTCAATCGAACGATTGACTGCCAGCTATATACCTAATGATTCATCAGGCCCTCAGTCTTGGGGTCTTACCTGCTTTTGATAACCGAAATTACATGAAAGAGATTTTAGAATCTAGGAGGCACACTACGAGTTCAAGCTAATAAATGTTCGGAAATGGTACAGAATGGAATTTGTTCATAACAATGGATTCAGAGTATTTGTCAAATCATTATCGTGCAGGTCAAAACTGAACAATGATTCGAAATAATGAACTACTGGAATTTGAAAGGTTATTGTAGGAAAAACCCTACATAAAACTTTCGGAGAAAATTTGTAAGTATACTTTTTTCAATAATATTCAAATATTTGCTGGCATCAGTATGTAGAACTAGGAATAGAGCTTTCCTTGATGTTACCCATAGGAATGCTAACTCACGCCATTATTCTCCTATTCCTAGATTTTGTGATACATTCAACAGATTTTGCTCTGAGATGGATGTATCTTGTATGTCCATATCCTCATTCAAAACTTGTAGTGAACACATTTTTTCTATCAAATGTATATAGGTATAGATATTTTTAGTTTTTAAGAAATATTTATGAACCATGAGATAAATGTACATGGTGAATTGGTGGATACTGTATTGGGTTTACACCTGTTTGTATCTCAAAATCGTAATAAATAAATAAATAAATGGATAACGATCAAGTGATTGACATGAAGAAATGTCATTTTCCCGCTTCAGTATCTACGCAGCTTCTTGGGAAATAGCGACGATCTGCTAGATGTTCCGTCATTAGTCCGGACACGAAAATTGCGCGAATTCACGACCTCTGCTCAGTGCAAAGCGCGACTTAAATTCCTTCCATTTTCAACGCTCGACCCGTAATGCGATTTCGATCGAGATGGGTGTTCCTTGTCGCTCGTGTCTCGATTCTCGGCTTAGTTTGTCAGCCGAGGTCTTCGCAGTATGCAAACTTGCCGAGAAGCAGAATCGCGACGAGATTTATACACGTGATTGGCTCATCGTTCTCGCGACGTGCTCGCCACGGTCGTTGTTCACTTGTTCTTGATGAACAGCAGGAAATGGAAAGCTTCTTTAGCGTTGTTTATTGCCGTTGGAGTCTGTTTGTTGTGTTAACTGCGATTTTTTCATGTGCTGGAGTATTGACAGCGTTGCTTTTCGTGTCATTCTTGATGTTTTGCTATTCTGTGTGAAGTTATTGCATTTGTCTTATAGATTTGTAGAGTTATGCATTTTTCGACAATATTGGTACAATATTGTGAAAATATTGGCAAAATATTCAAATAACAATATTGGCGAGAAAAAAATGTGAACATTCGGCTATATTGGTCCAATATTTTGAAAATAATATTGGTCTAATATTCTTGAAGCAATATTGGCCTCAAAATGTTAAGCTTTATTGGTACAATATTACTTACATTGAAATAATATCGGTAGAATATTATAAAAATATTGGCACAATATTCAAACGAAATATTGTCGAGACAGAATTATGATTATTTCGGGATATTGGTACAATATTACTTGGACATTATACAAATAATATTAGTGAAATATTGTGGAAGCAATATTGGACTCAAAATATTAAGCGATATTGGTACAATATCATTTTGTATATATTGGTAGAATATTGGAAGTGAATATATTGCCTTGGAAATATTGATGAAATATTTCCAGAAAATGTCGAATGATTTAAAAATTCTGCAATTTCATTCCTACTTCAAATTTTCACTGAGAGGATTGACTTGTAAACGCATTGTGAGAAGCCGGATTGACTGGTAAACGCATTGTGAGAAGCCTTATATAATATATGTTACTATGATTCAGCTGTTGTTCCATATGTGAGGCCACCTAGCGGTTTTTACCCAAGTTTGATCATAATTCATTTCAGTATTGTTTATTGAATATTCGGCCACTATTCAAATTTCAATGATGATGATAAATTAATTTTGTAATATTGTATCAATATTGTCTTTCAAATATTGGCGTGAGGTTTTCGTAACACTCTCAATCAATAAAGGGTCAATATAATTTTTCAAATATAGATGAAATAATATTCAACCAATATGCTATTAAACTTGGATATACAATATTGTTTTTCATCTATAAAATCGATATGAGAGGAATATTGAAATCGCAATATTGGAGCTAGATGCTAGAAACAATATGTAGGCAATATCGCTCTATCGATATTGGTGAAAATTATTCAACCAATATTGACCCAATATTTTATGAAACAATGTACATTCAGAACAGGTTGAGCCAATATTCCATCAATATTAATAATGAAATATTGTTATTCCAATATGCACCCATATTGCTTCAATATTATTTTTACATTTACAATATATCCATATTGGCCCAATATGAAAACAAGATTCAGCCAATATGAAGTGCTACCTGGGAGAGGATTGAAAATTACAATTTTTTTATCAAGCAGAGAACAAATATATGAGATTATAGGCTGATCAAATTCTGGAAATGCAAGAAATGCAAGAAATAATTACCTTTTTCTCCGAAATTGTTGTTGTAATAAACAATGGAAACCACATTAACTTTTCACTTCACTTTATAAACAGTTGACAAAACAGTTCACGTGTAGGTTGTGTGCTGCCGCTTTTCTCTCTTCCACTTGGACGCATCGGCCGATTGAGTGGAAGAAAGATAGATGCGTCACAAGCCGAACGCTTAGGCCGATCGTGCCTCTCTATCGCTTGTTCCGCGCTCTCTCTTGCACGCTCGGCTCAGGCGGAACAACGTGACAATGAGTCATACTTTTTCGTTTGTACAGCCGGCGTTCATCGATTTATAAGACCTTATCACGTCAAAAACAAAGAGCTTCAGTTACGACCATCCATAAATTGACTCCCCTATTAGATGATGCTCTACTAAGTATTTCCGTGAATTATTTCAAGTTTCGTTTTAACTTTTTTGGCTATCAGTTCATAACCCCTTCACCTATTTATATTTTTATATAAAGAAAGAAAAGGAAGTGTAGGTATTTTCCGGACCCGGACGGTTGCCGAAAACAGTCTTTTACGTTCTAGAACATAAAAATCTTGTAGGTTCTAGAACGAAAAAGAGACACTTCGCTAACTGATATTTTAACGAAAATGGCAATAATTGAGTATAGTTTTCAAAAAAATATATTTTCAATATTTTAAAACAAACTTTTGTGCTTGGAAAAAATTACTAAAAGGCAAATATCAAAATTCAGTTCGAATACGTATTCTAGGATATTCCATGACCAGGATGGACTCGGATTATGTCTGTTTCTGATATAATGAACATTTTGTAAAGGCACCTACATACTTCTGTTCTGTGCTATTCATTATCCATACTTGCAATTATCAAAGCCTATGAAACAGTCGCGTCCACCTACGAAGCACTCTCAATTCATCAATCATTAGAAAGTCACCGCACGGCTCTGCATTCCGCCAAGTCGAATTTCCTCTTAAACTGAGCAAGTCGGCTGCGACCATGGCCTACGTGATGGACTAACAATGCCTCGCATCGAAACGCACAAGGACAGGCAGCAATTAAAGAGCCCTGACCATCCGACAAACTTCATTCAAGACGTTCCACCGAATATCGACACTATCGACGTGTGGTAATAATAGCACTGCCGTTTCGAAATGTGTCTCTCATTTCTATTGTTTTTCCGTTTTGTACGGTGCTTGATAATTATCTTTGTCCTTCAGTAGTGCTTTGAATCTTCATTATCTTTGAGGATACAGTGTTCCATATTCAGGGACTGACCGAAGGCATATTATTGGAGGGGATTCTAGCCGATTTTCTCAACTATCAAAAGGTACTCATCGCTATCAAGAAAAACAAATATGCGATAAAAGACGTTAATAACTTTTTTATTAACAAAAAAAAAAAACAACATGAGTTTTGACTTCACTGAAATAATAATAGTAATAATAATACTCTCTCATGAAAATTCGTAGAGTATACCCAAAGGCATAGCCTAGGCGGGTAGAGGGTGGTTATTATTATTTGTCGTGGCGCTCCTACTAAACTCTGGCATCAAAAACCAAAGAAATCATGCATATAATTATTATAAAATGTATTGTTTGATACATAAACAAATCATTATAAAAATTTTAGTCTTCGTGATTTCAACTTTGTCCACCCATTTATGATATTCTGAATATGCGTCAAGTCACAAAGATCTTTTTGGTCAAAATGATGACGCACTACTGTTTTTCTGTCAAATAACTATTATATAATTTTAGTTTTCTTCTAACTTTCCAAAAAAATGGTCTTTAGACTTTATTTCGTCCGACGGACGGTTTTCGATTTAAAAAGTAAAAGGTCTCCATTTGCGATTTTTTGTTAGTGTCAGTGAAATGCATTTTTTTTATCGAAAAAAAGTTGGGGTATTACTTTTATGAATAGATGGAGGACAATCATAAATATAATATTCAATTGAAAAAAAAACACAGTGGCGTATCATTTCAATTTTTGTTATATTTCAACACCCTTTATCTCCGAAATAAAGCGGTAGTAGGCACGAAGGGAAATCGCGTAATTCCATGGGTGCATAATTGCTTTGCAACACAGATTACGTACTATACTTTACCTACGGCCATATACAGTATGTCTGAAAAACACTTTTTGGAGGATATTAGAAGCCACCCTTGATGCTGTCCTTTGTATAAACAAGCTGTTCAGACTATGGACGGCACTGTCAGGCACTCGTCTGTCAGTTTTTTCCACGAGTTTTCTTGCCAGTCTACTTGCACCATTAGTTTCATGTGTTCGAAAACGGTTCCAAGCAAACCAACGAGAAACTTCCATTTTCTTCGTCTTCATCTCCTCTAGCGATCATTCTTGTCTTGGTGTCATTCTGTTCTTCTTTTTCTGCTATTATTTTCTGCTTTTTTTCAATGAATTCTTGTATTTTTGCTGCATTATATGTTTCTTCTAATAGAGCATCTTTCTCCGGAGTTTTCAGAATGACACAAATTCTTGTTCGTCTGTTGAATGTTTTGTTTTTTCTCGGACCTACTTTCGTTATCAACTGATCTAAATTCACACTTTTACTACAACAAGGTAATTTATTATTTGTCATTTCAGCCAGAACATTTCGGTTGCTACTTGGTATTTCTTCGATTTGAGAAATATTGGGTGGTGTAATGTTCTCCAACTAATTGATTTCCTCCATCCCATTGATATTCTTCTCATCAATAACCCTTTTTAGCACATTCCTGTTCCCCACCACGTGCATGCTCTCCACCTCATGCGTGTCCTTCACCTCATTAAGTTCTGACGAAAGCTTGAATGAAGTCGATGGGGTTGGTTGAACCATGATTCAACCAGCCCCTCGAGCACATTCCATTTTGATTCACTCATATCAGTCTCGGCAATATCACCAGAAATAATTTTATTACGTCGATTCAAAGAAGAATATCACCAGTTTCCTCAAAAACTTTCATAACTTATCTGTTATATGTATCTTAGCCTGAAGTGGTAAGACACATTCAACATATCATGAAATATTTTCTCACCAGTATGAAATATCTGTTGATAATAGTGTTGCCGTCTAGACTCATACATTCTAGACTCTTGTCTTGTCTAGTCTAGAATGTCAAGACAAGACCATCAATATGTCTTATCAAGATTATCTAGACAAGACAAGATTTTTCATTTTCCATACAAGACTTTTATTAAAAATTCTTGATTATTTTCAAATCTATATTAGAAAAAATACAAAAAAAGAACTTACAAACATGGTAAGCGAAGCTCCGGAAAGTAAGCGTTCTGCTGGAACAAATGTAGCAGGAATACTTAGCAAATCGCGTGCCATTTTGGCTAATGTAGGATAAGCAAACTGATGCTTGCGCCACCATACAAGAATATGTTCTTCTCTTGGAGCACGTTTATATGAAAGCGCAGGAGGGCCACAAGAGTTTTTTTTCATCACATCGACTTTAAAGTTGAAATTTCGAGAAAAAAAGCGGAATTTCGACTCTAATGTTGAAATTTCGACTATAGGGAAATTGGCCCCCTGTCGAATCGGCTGAATTTTTGATATGTTGTAGTACAAGTCATTCCAAACAAAAAGTCCAATTGGCAAAACTTTTTCTATAGGCTAGTTTTGACGGTAGAGGGCGTTGAAAATTCTCATTTTCTCTCTGTTTTTAAACAACAAAAAACGTTACCTTGAATAATTTTCACTATTATGAGTAATCAAGATATAAACATTCAGCAGTATAAGATAATATTGAAAGTATTGTTCATTGGTGACATTACACATGGTCAATTATACAGTGTGTTCCATCTTGTATGGTCAAACTAATACCTCAAGTTGATGATAAAACTCTTGTTATTAACAATATGACATTTTTGTAACAGAAAAAAGAAAATGGCGGCTCCATGATGGCGGACCAGATTTGTGATTATGGTCTGATTCAATTCAAAGTTGGTATGATGAAAGGATTTTCGGGGTCAGAGATTATGATGTTTTTTTCAATATTCATAAATTCAAAATGGCGGCTCCAAGATGCTGGATGAGATTTGTGATTGTGGTCAGATTCGATTCAAAATTGGTATGTGGGGGATTTTTAGGTCATATATTTCAAATATTTTTTGTCAAAAATTTATAAATTAAAGATGGCGGCTCCAAGATGGCGCACGATTTTTGTCATTATGATCTGATTCGATTCAAAATTAGTGTGTGAGGGTTTTCGGGTCAGAGATTATATTGAAGATGGCAACCCAAAATGGTGGCCGAGTTTCGTGATTACGGTCAGATTCGATTAAAAATTGGTATAAGTGGGTTTTCGGGGTCGGAGATTTAGATTTTTCAGTCATAAAAAAGATTATGTAGTTTGAAAATACTGAAGAACACGCTTTACTTCCAAAATGGACTAAAAAGTAAAAAATAATTGACAATTCGTTCCACCATCCAACCCAATTTTTTTCGTATCGCCCTGTATTGAACTTGAAATTGAACTTCAACGCATTATGAAAATATTATAGTCCAGATTCGTTTTGAAAATTGTTCGAGAATGGGCTACTGGATAATATGGAAAATTATGTAGTTTAATAGTACTAAAGAATACACTTTACTTCCAACATGGACTAAACAGTAAAAAATATTTGACAATTGAATTAATCAAATGTGAAGAAAGCCTGGGTGCTTCCGATCTACATTCTTATATTTTTTATTTTAATATAACAATACTGAGCGTCTAAGACCTCAAGAGAACTTCGTCAAGCACCCTATGCTTTTTTTACACTGAATTGTCAATTATCTTTTACTTTTTAGTCCATTTTGGAAGTAAAGCGTGTTCTTTAGTATTTTTAAACTACATAATATTTTTTTATGACTGAAAAATCTAAATCTCCGATCCCGAAAACCCTCTTATACCAATTTTTAATCGAATCTGACCGTAATCACGAAACTCGGCCACCATTTTGGGTTGCCATCTTTAATTCATAAATTTTAACAAAAAACTCATAATCTCTGACCCCGAAAACCCTCACACACTAATTTTGAATCGAATCAGATCTTAATGACAAAAATCGTCCGCCATCTTGGAGCCGACATCTTTAATTTATAAATTTTTTACAAAAAATTTGAAACATGTGACCTAAAAAACCCCTACATACCAATTTTGAATCGAATCTGACCACAATCACAAATCTCATCCAGCATCTTGGAGCCGCCATTTTGAATTTATGAATATTGAAAAAAAACATCATAATCTCTGACCCCGAAAATCCTTTCATCATACCAACTTTGAATTGAATCAGACCATAATCACAAATCTCGTCCGCCATCATGGAGCCGCCATTTTCTTTTTTTCTATTGCAAAAATTTCATATTGCATTGTCACCGGAATTAATTACATAGACACATACATACATACAAGTGAAGCTAATATAAGCGTGTTAATAACAAGAGTTTTATCATCAACTTGAGGTATTAGTTTGACCATACAAGATGGAACACACTGTATAATTGACCATGTGTAATGTCACCAATGAACAAAACTTTCAATATTATCTTATATTGATGAAAGTTTATATCTTGATTACTCAGAATAGTGAAAATTATTCAGGGTAACGTTTTTTGTTGTTTAAAAACAGAGAGAAAATGAGAATTTTCAACGCCCTCTACCGTCAAAACTAGCCTATAGAAAAAGTTTTGCCAATTGGACTTTTTGTTTGGAATGACTTGGACTACAACATATCAAAAATTCAGCCGATTCGACAGGAGCGCAATTTCCCTATAAAAGTGTGCGGTCTCCTTTCGACTTTTTTCTTGAAATTTCGAGTGTAATGTTGAAATTTCGACATTATTGTCGAAATTAAAAAAAACACAACTTTGATATACCACGTCAGAGAATCAGAGACTTTCATATAAAAACCAAACGTATTAGCATCCTCTGCATCAATTATGTGGGCACCTACCCCAATTTGATGACAGTGCGGGACACCCCACTTTGATGATATTCCTCTGACTAAAGAAGAATATAAGTCTACCTCTCTTACAACCCTTGGCCTTCTTTGATATTCAGGAAGACTCGAGCCTCGAGCTTTTACTCGCCTTCCTTCAGCTGTTGTTATTACGACCACCGTCATCCGTTCGATTTCGAAATGCTCACCACGTACAATATGCAAATCACAAAGGCCCATCTGTTTATTCAGTGCCGCGGATGCTACAACAATTAAAAACATATCAATTGGCACTATCTGCTAATGAGATGAAGCGAACTTGTCGATGGGCTGTACCGATACTATTCTTGTTCTCTTACGCAATATATTCCATTATAACATCTCACAACTTTATCTCGAACGTTGTTCCTCTTAAAGGTGTTGTGAAACTGCGATTGTATCTGCAAGGTTCTAATTCTGACGTTGAAACGAATAAAACGTCGCTTTCGTTGCGTTGATGTGACAGCTATCAAAAAGAAACGGTACGAGTGGTAATTTTAGTTTTTTGTGGCTTTTTCGTTAATGATCTGCAATGATAGGGTACGATCTAAAAAGCGCAAACTGCAATCTGACGCATTTGTCACATTAGCAGCAGGATGAAAGCATGCAATGAGAGATCTTGATTGAATGAGGTTTCTCTACGACTATTGTGGGTCGCGGAATTTTTTCCGAAAACATCATTTTCGAAAATCATTTTTTCGAAAACATTTTTTCGAAAATTTTATTTTACGAATACCATTTTTTTCGAAACACAATTTTTCGGAAATCATTACTTTCGAAAGGTATTTTTTTCCAAAAACAACTTTTCGAAAGGTTTTTTTTTCTCGAAAACATTTATTTCGAGAAGGTGTTTTTTTTTTCGAAAACAATCTACCTACTTACCTATCCATCTGATCAACAAACCACCTACATTATTCAAGTACATAAATGGCGACGCCTCAAAATGTGGAACGAGAAACCCTGTATATGAGTAATATTTGCACCTATAGGCACAGATTATAGGTAGGAGTAAAAAGGCTCATATATCGGACGCTATTTCAAACGAAATAATTGTCACTTATAATCTCCCTAGTGCTTGAATTATTGCCGGAAATTTTTCGAGTACATGAATTTTTTGAAAATTATGATTTTCTTAAAAAATTTATGTACGAGATAAATTTCTAGCAATTAATTCAAGCACGCGGGGGATTCGGTAAGAAAATTTCACACCAAAATATATTAAATTAATGGTTAATTCAACTGACTTGCAGACTATTCTGAGAGAAAACACGTTGTAACATCAGTGGGCCATGAATGGTTTTTGTTGATATAATGACAGTTACGCGTTGGTATTAGTGGCGGTGTTTGCATGTGAGAAAGGAAAATTCATTTTGCGACATTTTCAACCTAAAATTACATTGCACATCACGCAGAACTAACATAGTTTTGACTGGTCCATGCGGATTGTCTATTGGGAAGTGATGTGGAAAGGAATTGTTGCAAATTTCAGCCGAGTATTCACGAAAAGATAAGTTGAATAAAATTGTTTCAAATATTAAGTTCATCAAGTCAAGCATAGGTAGATTTGATTGATATACATTTTTTACCGATGGACCTATTCATCGTTGAAATGCAAGTTCTCAAAATATTTTCAGACACATTCGAAATATTTATATAGTGAATATATATATAATTATGAAATATTATCTCCTTTCATATGAAAAATAACATTCCATTTGTACATAAAAGCAAAATGTTAACTATCACATGTCATATATTTGACAGAAAAATTTCCACTTATTAATTTCGCCCAGGGTACCCAGGAGGATAAAAATTTCCGGAAATTTTTTGGGTTGCCATGGCAACTAAATAAAAACCAATTTTTTGGTTGGCTGAAAAAGTGAGGTGTGAAATTTTCAGTGAAGTTGAACGGTCTGTCAGGTATTTGACAAATAAGTAGGTATATAAGTATAATAGATATCATAATAGATATCGATAAAGATGAACGAGAACAAAGCTCTCAGGTTAATCGAAACTTTTTGCTTTGCTTTGAAAAAGTAAGGCATACTTTAATGGTTATTTCTATTATAAAGACAAAGTGGCCAACGGTTGCATATATTGGAAATGTGAAGATTTCAACAAGGGCTGTAAGGGACGACTGAAAAGTATTGAGAACAAGAATATTGCTGAAACTGTTTCTGGAAATCACAACCATCCAGGTAAACCTGAGAAACTTGAAGTAGAAACAATTCTCAGTGATATTCGCAATATATCACGTAAGTCAATAGCGACGCCACAAAATATAATTGCTGATTCTATCGGAAATGCTAGTATTTCAGCTTTGGTGAATCTTCCATCATTTCCATCCATGAAGAGGACTATACGTAACATAAGAACTGGAGAAAGTAGTGCACTTGCACAGCCTTCAGACACAATGTCTCTGAATTTACCTGATGAATATAAAACGACGGAAAAAGGTCATAATTTTTTACTCTTTGATTCAGGTTCAGAAGATCCACAAAGAATCATAATTTTTGGCACAAATGAAAATATGACATTGTTGTTTAAATCAAAAGTATGGATGATGGATGGAACATTTAAAACAGTACCCACTTTATTTTACCAATTGGTCACTGTCACTGCGAAATAAGTAAGGAAGTGATAGTACCTGTTATATATGCTTTGCTACCCAACAAAAGACAAGAAACATATACAGAGTGGGCCATTGAAAACGAAACAGCGGCTCTGTAGGTCGGCAGAACCGAGTTATATAAAAACGCTCGGACACGTCAACAACATTTTCGAGGGGGACATCGTTCACGATGAAATTCCCCCGAAATACTTTCCATCCCTCGGAGCTGTGTGCTCATTTGAAAGGTATTTTCCTTCTTAATATCAAACAACAAAAATAAATTAATTCTATCGATTCGTTTCCGAGATATAGGAACTTGAAGTTGGAAAATCACTTTTTTTTCACTCAATCAATAAAAATAAGATCTAACAATGCAACTGTTTAAAGATAATTATCATTGTCAAGGAATTAAATGATCTAACTGTTTACCAACAAATAACATGAAATTCCGTTTCAAATTCTTATTTCATCTTCAATTACTTGATCGAAAAAATGTTAAAGTTCTTGAGAATCGATAAAAACGTTTTCTCGAATTCGACTCCAATGCGCGTACAACAAAAACATGTATGCGATAATTTTTTTCGCCAAATCGCAATTTTGGACGTCTGGCAATGTCAAACTGATCGTTGATTGAACGACATTAGAGTGAATTACAGCTGCTGAATATTTCCTCAATAATGGTGTATACGATCGCGGAAAGAGTTGAAATAATAACAATTTTTTTCAAGAATGATGAGTGCGGTAACCGTACAGCTAATTTGTTCAATGAAACGCATCCAGATAAACTTGTTGCTAGAAAATACGTTCTAGAATTAGTGCAAAAGTTTCGTCAAACTGGATCAGTAGCCAACAAGAAACGAGACCCAGAACGTGAATTTCCTGTGAGAAATGAACCTGTTGAAGTTGCACTTTTAGGACAAGTTCATGCAGACCCAACATTGAGCACAAGGAAATTGGCAAGTGTTACCAATATTAGTAGAACCAGTATCCGCCGAATCTTGAAACATCATAAACTTCACCCCTACAAAATACATTTGGTACACCAATTGAATGAAGATGATTTTGATAGGCGACAGGAATTTTGTGAAATTATGACTACGAAAATAGATGCTGATGAGAATTTTCTTTTCAACATCTGCTTTTCTGATGAGTCTACATTCTTTTTGAATTCGACTGTGAATCGTCATAATTGTCATTATTGGTCAGATGCCAATCCACATGTTTTCCACGAAGTCCATACTCAAACTCCCGAAAAACTCAATGTCTGGGCCGGTATTTTTGGGGACCGTTTGATTGGACCAGTATTTCTCGATGGTAACCTGACAGGAGAAACTTATTTGGAATTATTGAATGAATTTGTTTATCCATAATTAGTAGACATCATTGAAAATGACAATCGTTACCATGAAGACCACTTGAAATTTCGGGGCACCTCCATATTATGCACAGCCTGTTAGGGCGTTTTTGGATAGAATGTTTCCTGGAAGTTGGATTGGAAGAAGAGGCGTTATAGAGTGGCCAGCCAGATCTCCAGATTTAACCCCACTCGACTTTTTCCTGTGGTGTCACTTGAAAAACAAAATCTATGCAACCGAACCAGAATCTCTGGAAGAATTACGACGTAGAATTATTGAAGAATGCCGTCGAATAACGCCGGAAATGCTACGAAATCTGAGGTCTCATTTTGAGCAGAACTTGTACTATTGTATGGAAATGGGTGGTAGACAGTTTGAACATTTATTCATTGAAAATAATAATTATTGCGACAGTTGCTTTATCAGATATTGTTTTTATTGATTGAGTGAATAAAAAGTGATTTCCCAACTTCAAGTTCCTATATCTCGAAAACGAATCGATGGAATTGATTTATTTTTGTTGTTTGATATTAAGAAGGAAAATACCTTTCAGATGAGGTATCACTTGCCATATGTTGCCATTTAAAAATTTAGGGGTGGTAGTCACAGCTCCGAGGGATGGAATGTATTTCGGGTGAATTTCATCGCGAACGATGTCCCCCTCGAAAATGTGGTTAACGTGTCCGAGCGTTTTTATATAACTCGGTTCTGTCGACCTACAGAGCCGCTGTTTCGTTTCGCCCACTCTGTATAAGAATACTTAACTGGATTAAGCAGTATGTAACTGTATCTGGTAATGTTTTTTCTGTCAGGAAAATTATCACTGACTTCGAAAAAGCATTCATCAATTCGATTGAAAAAGTATTTCCGAATGTATCCCGTCACGGATGCTATTACAACTTCAGCCAAAGTATATACAGACAGATGCAAAAATATGGTTTGACAGCCAAAGCGAACAGTGACGCAAATTTCAATTCGAGAATCAAGATGCTGAAAGCGTTAGCTTTCGTACCGGTCCCTTTCATATCCAGAGGCTTCGACTTGGTAGTGAAAGAACATCTATTCACGGAAGTAAATGGAGAATTCATTAATAATTTTGAAAACACAAGGATAGGAAAGATGGAGAGAAGAGGTAGAGCTGAGCCCATGTTTGCCTATTCTCTTTGGAGTTGTTTTGAAAGCGTTCTTCAGCAATCACAGTTGACCAACAACGCCGCTGAATCATGGCATAGGGGATTTTTATGTCTTATTGACGCTCAGAAATCGTCCCTTTGGACTTTCCTGAAAAATATTAAGAAGGAACAATGTTTAACGGAACTCAAAATTGCCATTTCCGGAGGGGAGCCCCCCCAAAAAAAGTATAAATCATTGGACCAGAGAGTGCGCAATATATGTGTATCATTCAACGAAACATGTAATGATGATGATTTGATTGCTTTTTTAAAAAATATTGCTCACGTTTTGTAATTCTATGTATGCCCTTTAAATGCAATAATTAATCATGTTTTCAAAAAATTGTCGAATAAAATGGTTTCGAAGAATTGTTTTTCGAAAAATTAATTTTTCGAAAAGAAGTATAATCGAAGCTTTGTTTTTCGAAAAAAATGATTTTCGAAAACTTGTTTTTCAAAAAATTTTTTTTCGAAATTAAGTATATTCGAAAATTTGTTTTTTCGAAAAATTGTTTTTCGAAAAATTTCCCATTCGAAATTTTATTTTCGAAAACTAGTTTTCGAAAAAAAATCCGCGACCCGACTATTGTACTCTGCACTGACTACATATTGATTATTAATTAAAGAATGAAAATGATTCCAAGACACCGTGGATCCTAACTCATTATTCAACGTCACTCGGCCAATCACACATTCGGAATTTTCAGAGGTTTAGACCAATGAGAAAACAGAAAATGTACCAAACAAATTTCCCAAGAAGGCTTTGCTTCATTGGACTTGTAACGGCTTGGCATCCGCGTATGTTAGATTGACTGTTTTCTTTCTTAATTTTAACTTTAGCTCCTGATGAAATCGTCTTGCAACAAATGTATTTTGAATAATATTCATCTGAACATTCTATACAATCTTGGTTTTTGGTCGAACAGAGTTTGTTTAGTCATATGTCTATGCATTTAATGTTCTACCAGAAAATATACAGACCTTTGAATTATTCCCAATCGTGGAATTATTGAGACCGGAGCAATTAGAGAGCAACAAATCCTTTCTGTCACTGACTGATAGCCACCAACTCAGTAAATTCTTCTGACAATTGCCAAAAAATAACGTATGTGAATGGCTTCAGTTTTAATTTTGACGATTTAATTCTTTGGTAATATTATTTTATTCTATAAATTGAAAATGTGCATGTTATATTTCATATTTGGATTATACTCCTGTTAATATTTCTGTGATTTTATTTATATATTTTCCAATTAAATTATATTGGCAGTGTTTTTAAATATTTATAAATTAAGAGATTCAAAATAGTTTTTAACGTTGTGATTTTGTTTCTATTTCTATGTTTTCGATTTTATATTTCTTAGCCATAGTAACACTATATTTAAATATTTATAGATTAAGTGATTTTAAACATTCTTTTTATTTATACTTAAACTATATATTTTAAAGTATTTGATACTTCTGTGGTCTTTATCAGGTTCAATTCAATTCATCAATCATAAACAAGCATCTTTTTACTTCTGTGAGTTACTTCGTTCATTTACTTATATATTCCTATGTTTCATTGTAATATGTCATGCACAAATTTTTTAAGTATACCTGTGTGGTCCAGTGGTACGGAACCGTTGAAAAGGTTGTTATAAGAGCGTGAGTTCGAATCCTACTGGTGGAAGTTTAGCATTTAGTTTTTCATGTATAATTGTTATTCTTCCTTGTATTGCTTTTTAATGTACACTTTTTGGTAATGAAGGCACTAATTTCGATAAATACCTATAAGTATCACAAACTGAGCTTTCGTACTAAATTTATAAATTTCCGCGTAGTCATAGAGAAAGTATAGTCTTCTACTCGCGTATAATGAGCATTATACGCTCATTGAAGAATATACTATTCTGTTCACTGAGTCAAAGCATTATTTGAAGAAGTATATGTACAGAGTTCAAAAAGTATGCCGGAGATGTACACCATGATAGTGAGACCTATGATCACCTACGGAGCAGTAGTGTGGCACGGTAGAACCGAACCCGCCACAACAAAGAAAATCCTGGAGAAAGTACAAAGACTAGCATGTCTTTGCATAACAGGAGCAATGAGGTCAACTCCAACAGCAGCAATGGAGGTCATTCTGGACCTCACTCCTCTCCATCTCACGGTGAGGAGAACTGCTTGGGGAGCAAACCTAAGGTTGGCCAAAGTCGGACTTAAAGGGACAGCACACAGTGTAAGGGGCTCAACCCCCACCGGAAGTGCACACCTTGCCGATCTCCCAACTGACGAAATTACCAGGAAATTTAGTTTCGAGAATTTTTTTCGAACGGAACTAAATACCAAGAAACAATGGAGCACAGAATCCATTCGAGCACTGGGTAAGAATACCATTACATGGTACACGGACGGGTCTAAAACTCCCGACGGAACTGGAGCAGGAGTGTTTGGACCTCGTACCAAGTACTCCGAACCCATGAGACACTTCCCCAGCATTTTTCAAGAGGAAATTCACGCCATAGAAAGATGCATTCAGTTCAACCTCGATAGGAACTACCGGAACAAGGAAATTGCAATCCTCTCCGATAGTCAAGCAGCCATCAAAGCGTTGGGCTCATATAACATCAACTCGAAGATGGTCTGGGAATGCCTAGAAAAACTCAATGATCTAGGCAGGAACAACAAGGTGATCCTCCTCTGGGTGCCTGGGCACGTCGGAGTAGAGGGAAATGAACAAGCAGACACCCTGGCACGAAAAGGAGCATCAACGCCACTGATCGGGCCAGAACCATTCTGCGGACTTGGAAAATCTTACTTCCAAGAAGAACTCAATAAAACTGAAGAAGCAATGAGAGCAACATACTGGCAAAGACTTCCAGGGCTAAGGCAGGCCAAAGATCTCCTCGGCAATTTCAACCGAGCAAGATCGAAAACACTGATTAACCTCAGCAAAACTAGTCTAAAGACAATCACAGGATTTCTAACGGGGCATTGCAGACTCAAAGAACACCTAAGGAAGCTAGGCTTAGAGGAGGACAACACCTGCAGATTCTGTGGGGAACATCCTGAAACACCTCACCACATATTGATGGAGTGTTATGCTGTACACCACAAAAGATTGAATATACTGGGATCACACCAGCTGACTGTGGAAGAAATACCACAAATGGACCCCCTCAAAATCCTAAAATTCCTGAAGGAACTGAGGCTTGAGGGGATGCTGTAAACGAGAACACCTTGAGATAGCATAAGAAGATGGGGCACAATAGATCTAACTAGGTCGCAGCGCATCAGTCACCATCCATACCAACCAATACCAATACCAATGCCGGAGAGTTTCAAATACATACAGATTTTAACAGATATCTAAACACAAAGCTCAGAGTCTTTTTGGGAGATCGTTTGATAACTGTAGACGTCGCCGACCGATTTTTTTACTAATTGTGGCAAATACCTGTCTGAAAACAACTACTCCCCTGGCTAATACCACGACGAGTATTGAATTATATTTCATATTGTCTGACACAGAACACGTGGCGTTTTTCCAGTCTGACGCGTCAAAGTGGTCGATATCATGACCACAAAAAATGTATAGATAAACGTCAGACATGGAAACATTATATGTACAAGGGCAGTACTTAAAATGTGGCATAAGTGTCTGACACGTATATTGGGGCATAACTAGAGTCTGGCGAAAATATATAATCTTTCAGTTATCACATTAAAATACATTTTACAGTTTGTAATAAATATTAATAAATACGAAACTGCAGAGGGTGATTCGTTAGTTCGTTTTAAGAAAAAAAGTTTCCATGAAAATATGTTCGGAATTGCTTGGTTTCTGCGATATAGGGAGTTGAAGTTTTTTTTTTTTTTTTAAAGGTATTCATAAAATATCATGAATATCCTCTAATCGATTTGGTTCAGTTATACCATTTTTTCTGGGTTTATTAGATTAGGCTACTAAAAATAAATCTGTTTGGTTTCCTGTGTTTTCTTCATATCCAGCATGGTTTTTGGGAAGAAAAATGAAAGCATCCCATTGCGTATTCCAGTGATAGTAGAGTTTTTTATACACAAGTTCAAATAAATATACCAAACTTCAAACGAATTCAATGTCCGTCGTGGTATTAGCCAGAGAAGTAGTTGTTTTCTCTCGGATGTTTGCCTCATATTTTCCACATGGTGGAAATATTTGGAGAGA
Source organism: Chrysolina haemoptera (assembly GCA_958298965.1). Taxonomy (NCBI): domain Eukaryota; kingdom Metazoa; phylum Arthropoda; class Insecta; order Coleoptera; family Chrysomelidae; genus Chrysolina; species Chrysolina haemoptera. The sequence goes on along the minus strand of OY282585.1, from coordinate 3,771,218 downwards.
AGGGTACTTCGACATTGTTGATTTATTTTACTATTCCATTTAATCTGGTGTTAGTTATGAGATAAAAACCGACTCCGTGGGAAATGAATAAACAAATAATTCAATCTGAAGATATTCATTTGTCAGTACTATATGTATTGAAAACAAAATTATTCTCAAGACATACGAGGGGCTGCTGCTCAAAGTGGGACACACTGTATACAACCTGCGTACAAAGAAAGTATGATCTGTGGCATCAGTGCTTTTCTTCACATACCGCCGAAACAGTTAAATCTTCCAAAGTTTTTTCAATTGACAGTTAAACCAGCCCGGCCGTTCACAAAGCCTGATCACAAATATGTAGAGAAAAACTCGTCAGCGACGGAACAGTCGAAAGTCGAGCGGCGTTTGTTGGTCATTCGGCTTCGTTTTACAAGTTTTTACTTTTAGGCTTATACGGCGTGAGCGAACGGCTGAGCCGAATGACGATGACGTGCGTTCAACTCTGCCGGCCAGAAATTAGATATTTCGAATTTTGTATGGTTTTCACGTCTTCACGAAGCCCTTTGGAAATAACCGAACAAATGCTCATTCACAAAGTTTGATATAAGTTTGATGTTTCAATAGAATGTGGAATGTTATACCATTTCATTTTCCAAACAAAAAGCGCACGTCTTCATAGATGAGCCTTTTTAATTTGTTTCAAGATGAGCAGTTAGTAAATGATATTAATAATTTATGTCGGAAGTTAGTATGGATTGGGATCAGTAAGTGTTGAAGAAAAAACTATGGTTTTCTTGCCGATTTTTTTGAATTATTTCAGAAACTGGGGACCTTTTTTGCAAAAGACCTCTTTGTATGTTAAATTTTCACAGCATGCAATGCATGCGCATGCTCAAACGATGAAGCCATCTGCCTTCATTTTCAAATCATTCCAGTTATCATCCTGATAAAAGAGTCATCTGCATTGCTAATTATGTCTCCAGTGGTACTCATAGTGAGAATATATTATTGATATACAGCGTGAACAGTATGTGTCCTAGCAGTGCTATGGTGACCAAAGACCAAACAGGTAGGAGTGGTACGACGGCTGGGAGTACTGCAAAGACAAGCATGCCTGGTGCTACCAGTACCATGAGAACCACTCCAACAGCCGCACCAGAAGTCTTGCTCAACCTGCCTCCACTACACATATACATTCAAGGCGAAGCCAGGTCGGTCACGAGCAGATTACTAAGAGGTCAAGCACCCATAAGCAACATGCACGGGAGTGACTACAACAAGCTATATGAAGAGTTGGAAAACGACCCTGTCATACGTATGCCATCAGATGGCATACTTCCCAGATATACTTTGACAAAACATAACGGACATGGATGTGTGGAAGGATGGACCTCCCTTCAACTCGGAAATCGCTGTCTACACGGGTGGCTTCGAAACCATTGAAGGTTCAGGAGCCGGCATGTATGGAGCCAAGCCGAAGATGAGAATCTCACTAAGCTTAGGTAAACACACGACGATAGTCCAGGCGGAAATCGTTACAATATATCATTTCACGCTAGAGTTAATAAGGCACGAGTTCTCAGAAAAAACCATTTACTCGAATAGCCAATCGGCGATAAAAGCAGTCAACTCTATGCAAATCACCTCAAAACTTGTTTGGGACTGCATAGAAGCCCTGAAAGAGCTAGGCAGGTAGAACAGACTGACACTAGCTTGGGTACCAGCACACACAGGTTACAGAGGCAATGAAGAGGCTGATTCTCTAGCTCGAGAAGGAGCAAGTAAGGCCCTGAATGTCCCAGAACTGTTTTGCGGTATAGCGAAAGCTGTACTAAAAACCAACACCAAATCATGGATCCAACAGAAATCTCAAGAATGGTGGAATGATTCACCAGGAATGAGACTGGCCAAAGAGTTTATCAAAAAACCGTTGCCAACATTCACAGAATAACCAGAGAAGGAGCAATACTAGAATAATAGTTGGACTCCTCACAGGCATTGTAGGCTCAACAAACATATGAGTACTAAATTGGTCTGGCAGAAGAAATGCTATGCAGGTTCTGTCAGGAAGAAGAGGAAACATCGGCACACATACTATGCCACTGTGAGGGCTTGTCAAGGCTAAGGTTTCTAACGCTGGGAGAAGAAAAACCAAAAGCTCCCGGATACATGAAAGTTCTGAAAACTGGCCTATGGAGTCTCGTGATGAAGACAAGGCTAGATAAAGAACTCTAAACGATTTCGAGGGCGAACACAATAGATCTGAAAAGGTCGCGGTGTTGATGCTTATGGCACGGAAGCCCAAAACTAATCTAATCTAATCTAATGGGTCCTAGCAATGTTCCTTGTGGGATACCATATTCAATTTCTTTCTCGTCACTTGTTTTTGTAATTGCTCTTCATAAGTTTATGCGGGGTACCGCAGATTCCCATATTTTCAATCGATTCAAGGAATAATTGTAAATGACTCACAGTGTCGAGAGCTTTCGATAATCGAGAAAGACACACATTTATTCATTGCTTCGTACAGTGTGACCCACTCAAGACTGGAGCACCCTTATAAAATCTACATTTTCCAACCGATTGGACTGTTTTTTTTTTTTTCATTTCATTTTTCAAATGGCACACGAAAAGGACTATGATGTCCTTGTAAAGTAAAATTTGACTCCTCCGTGAAAACAATAGCTTCATCTGCATTTGCCAGTTCCATCACAAAATTTCATCTACTTCAAATAAATCATTCAAATAAAGTGTATGGATTTTTATAACATTGTATGATCTGTATCTATGTTTTTTTGATAGTCTGAAGTTGTACTCAAGTCCACTTCATTCTGAACAGCTTCAGGGGTTATATTGGGATTTTTGTCGACTGTTGCCAACACCATAACTGTCTTCATGTCCCTTCCATCACCGTTAAGTATTTTTAAGGAAAGACGCACCAAACCTCTGGAAGTAATTTATGACATGATGAATTGTTGAAATGGTTTGAGTAGGTCTAGTATCAAATTCAATGATGAGATTCACATCTATAGCAATGAATACCTCTTTTACCAAAAACGATAATAAAATTCGAATGAAACGTATGAGTATGGCAAAATTCAAAAAACTTGTACGTGAGTAAATTCGTCCACGTTGGGCTTACGTTCGCATGATGGCCTGATTTTCATTGTATGATTTGTAACTATGTTTTTTGATCATTTGTAAATAAAGTACTTTTTTTTTGATGCGGGTTGTTTTGCTTACAGATCCTAGATATATATACTAAGATTATTTCTTGACAATAGGAAATTGAATAAGATCTGGATGGAAATATCTGGTGACAATGGAAATTCAAAGTAACTGCAGAACTTGGGTATTACTTGGGTGTCTTGAATTTATTACCAATAACTCAAATCTTCAAAAATATACGATAAGTCATTCGAAAGATCATTCCTTTTCGAGGAGGCAACATGTCATGGTATATTTTGGGACATACACTCATTACCACCTCACTTCACGACAGCTGGTTTCCCAGTAGTGGGTAACTGGAAATGACAAATATTCGTCGTCTTATTATCGAATTACCAGTTATTTGTCTTCAGGTGTTATATTTGAACAAGCGATTTGCTTGAATAATTTCAGTTCACGTAGTATTCTTAGAACAAATTATCGAAATCTATGGTTATGAATAATTCAATGAAAATATTTCTCAGAGTTCTTCTAATGGATTCCACAGAGCTGGACTGGCATCATACGCTGATTTCTCAACGCCAACTAGAATAATTGATAAATCAAAGAAACGAATTCGATATTTTCAATATGAATGATTAGATAATTAGAATATCAAAGTATCAAGTTTTAGTTTCACATAAACAGTGACTGCCAAAAATTATGTAAGTACCAATTGGGAAAAAGTTTATTATTAGAGTATTCGAAAAAAGATTATTGGAAAAAGTTTGTGCATGTCCGATTACCTAAAAATCGATTTTGACACATGTCACGTGATCGCTGGTATGGCGGCAAATTGAAAAAAATTACTATGAATAGGCAGAAAGTCAAGTGAAATGCCAAGATATCGAAAAAAGTTAATTTTAAAAAGTTGTTGAAAATTCAATTTTATACACATATACAAAGTTTACTTAGCTCCTAGGGCGCTAAGTGAAGTTACTGAGAACATTACAAAAACTACGTTTCTGGTAGATCTCGTCAAAATAAACAACTTTTCTTCCATAAAATTTTAACGAAAAATTATTCGTTTTCGAAATACAGATTGTTGAAATTTTCTCAGCAACTTTAGCGCCCTAGGTGCTAAGTAACATGCATCGATATAGAAAATTGTAAATATCTAGAAAATAATCACCCCCAGCGTTGATGAGCAAGTGTACCTTTTTTACTTGGAAAGGGTGTGGGAATGAGGTTTTTTAATGAAAAGTACCAAAAGTTTACTGTCAAAAATGTTAGGGCAATTTGAAATGAATAATGACAGCGTACGCAGCGCCCTCTAGATGTTACATGAAAATTGATACTAAATTATGATTTCCCACGCCAAACTCCCGGGTTCCAAATTTCGTGCAAATAACTTATTTCTTGCAAAAGTTATTTTCAAAAAGCGAAAAAAAAATTCAATTTCAACACCCAGTATGTCCGAAACGAATAATTTCCGGACACAAGTTTATATGGACTTTTTTTCTTAAAATTGTTTCAGAAATACGTCACTTGAATATTTTAACGTACTTATGTTACACCCTGTATAGAATGGCCGATCTTACAGTGGCCAGTATAATAATGTCAGAAGTAACGATGCCAATGAAGTCTTCCATTTCAATGCTCGGAACATCAGCTACATTGACCAAATTTACTATAAACCTCGTGCTATTCACTGCTATTCACTGCTATTGAATAACGGACTTTTCTGTATTTTTTTACTATTTTTACTTTATTATGACATATATTCAAAAACTGTTATTTTTTCTTCTTATTCGACTGTCTCGTTAGCAACTGTATATAAATCAAATCATAAAGGGATGCACAAACAATATCAATATATAATAAACTGTAACACCCCTCCTCCCTGCGCTATTCGATTACTAAGAGAAAATATACACAGTAAAAATAAAAATCTCGAAATAAAGAATAATATCTCCGATCAAAGAAATCCCTGTCTTCTATATTCATAAAGAAATATTTTCACACATAGAGAAATCTATTCTCTCAATTTGAAATTGGACCATTTTTTTAATAGGACTAAATCTAATTTCCCATCAAAATTTATCGATGTATTCAAGAGAAATCTCCTAGTTTTTCAGAACAAAACAGATATTATGGTTATTTAAAATTGGTTAATTCTTTGATCGAAGAAACTTATAATTTCAAGTAGACATTTCTCTAAACATTTGGAGAGATCAAAAACGTTACCGGAACAAAAATTAAAAGATTTTCTGTTGAATTAAGTATATAGCTTATTTGAAGAGGACTAGAAACTTAATTTAAGAAAACTTGAAGATTTGGTTTATTTCAATTGAGAAATATCACTTGTTCAATTGAAAACATAGACTACATGAAGCACTCATTTGAAGGCACACTCATATGTTCATTGGATAACGATATATCAGATCACCGAACAATATTATTAGAACTGGATGAATGTAAATTCAAAAAAAATAAAAATAAAACTTTGACACGAAATTTCTGTAAAAAAAATATTACAAATTTTGGGAACTCTTTGATAGCTGAGGATTGGTCAGAACTTTTTTCGATAGATAACTTTCAGTATGCTTTCATGCACTTTTATAACAATTTTTTATATAATTTTGATGTCAATTTTCCAAAAAATTGTCAGAATGGATGTAACAGAAATAATAAATGGGTGGACAATGAGGTGATTTCTTCTAGCCTTAAGTTGAAAGATCTGTTTGTATTGCAGAGATCTTATCCAACATTGATTAATATTTATAAAGAAGCAAAGAAAAATCATAGTGCTCTATTAGAAAAAAAACGTAAAACACATTTCAAGAAACGAATTCAAAATGCAGAAAACAACACGCGTGCTTTATGGCAGATTACTAATGAAATGACGAAAAAAACCGTATCAAATAAAAATATATCCCTCAATATTGATGGTCATATAGTAGAAGATCCTGATGTAATAGCAAGAGAGTTTAATAATTTTTTCATAGAGGCTCCAACTCATTTGATAGAAAAAATTGATGACAATGAATTATTTATACCTAAAAATCAGTTCAACCATAACACTATGTTCCTGTATCCATATACAGAGAACGAACTTCACTCATTATTAAAAAATAAATTGAAAAATAAAAGATCAGCCGGTCTAGACGAAGTTCCATCATTTGTATTGAAGAGTGTTATCGATGTTATCATCAAACCTTTAACATATTTAATTAATATGTCCTTCGAGTGTGGTGCCTTTCCAGAGAAAATAAAAACAGGAAAAGTTGTTCCTCTTTTCAAAAAGAAAGATTCAACCAAGCTGGAAAACTATCGACCAGTAACAGTACCCTATGGCTTTTCAAAAATTTTTGAATATGCCTTTCTTCATAGGTTGTTACCTTTCCTAGAAAGGTATCAAGTTATAAGCAAAAAACAACATGGTTTTCGTTCGGGAATGTCAACATCCACAGCAATGTCTTCATTTTATCATAAAATTATACATATGATTGATATTGGCGAGTGCCCTGCTGCAATATTTTGCGATTTGAGTAGGGCGTTCGATTGTGTTAATAATAAAAAACTATTATTGATATTAGAAACATATGGTTTGCGAGGTGTGACTCTTGAATGGATCTCATCTTTCTTAGAGAATCGAAAACAAATAGTGAGTGTACATTTCCAATATGAGGAAAGAACAAAACTCATTCAGTCAAATACTGGAAACTTGATTAGAGGTGTCCCACAAGGATCGGTATTAGGGCCCATTCTATTTATTCTATACGTGAATCATATGGACCACATCATCGGTAAAGAACATTACACTGCATACGCAGATGACTTTTCATTGGTCATATCCGATCCGGATACAAAAAAATTGGAAGCTAAATGTAAAGACACCATTGAGAAAGTAGCAAAATTCTTCAATGGACGCGATCTCTTTTTCAATGCAGATAAAACTCAAATGATTAGGATTCGGAATCGTCAGAGAGTTGTAGAAAATTTGCAGATTCCAATAGAGAACACATTTCTCTTTAATTCACACGAACCAGCGAAAATTTTAGGAATTTATCTGGATGAATTTTTGAATTGGAAACCTCATTGCCAGCACCTAATTTCAAGGTTGCGTTCACTGAAATATATGTTTTTCAATCTACGTACTGTATTGGAGAAACATGAGCTATTGAATCTCTACTATGCTCAAATTGAATCCAGACTGAAATATGGTAGGTATTTGTTTCTGGGGAAATTCCACACTTGCTCCAGATGTTTTTATCGTTCAGAAACAAATTTTGAGGTATATTTTCCAAATACCACGTATGGGTACTTGTAAAAATATTTTCAAGTCATTTCATATTTTGACAGTCCCGAATATATATATATTTGAATTATGCCTATATGTTTTCCAAAACAAAAGTGAATTCCTCTTGAATATGAATATTCACGAACATAATACAAGGCAGAAAAAAGACATCCATGTAGACAGAACAAAGTTGAATATTTCTTCATTAGCACCTAATTTTATTGGACCAATTTTTTTTAACAATCTTCCGAAGGAAATAAAATCTTGCGATTCGTTCTTACTTTTTAAAAGAAGACTCAAACTGTTTTTAGTTGACAAATCTTTTTATAATGTTAGTGAGTTTTGTGATATAAAATCGTATTTTTAGCTGTATAAGTTTATATAGTGTATGTATATTTATATATTTTTTATTGTATCTCACAAAACTATTTTGTTTTGTAAACTATTTTGACAATTCCTATACATGTATATGTCGAAAGGATAATAAAGTGATTGATTGATTGAACAACTTCCAATGAGATCGATCAGTTATTTTGGTTGAAGCTTCAAAATAACTACTGTGCTCGTGATGAATTATTTCTCTTGAGACCTTTTCTACCAATTTGTGTCCAAGAGAGGATAATGAAAACCGTGTTTTCAAATATATATGTATATTTAATTGAGTTACAGCGAAAAACTTTGAGATAATCGTTGTTTCTATTTGATAATTTCACAAATCATGATGTAAAGAATTATTAATTTTTTCATTAGTCAATATTCAAAATAACATTCAAAGGCAGAGACTACTCTCACTTGTAGTTCTTCTTAAATAGAAATCTTCATTCCAGTTTTTCAGTGACTGACTTCTTCCCATGGTTCTGACCTCGAGCTGAGGAACCTTTGTGATTCAATATTTTCTTTAGCTGTGAAGAGGAATCGTTTTATCAAAATCATATACAAGAACTTTGTGCTTTCTTACTAAATAATGTGTCTTTTGCTGGATCTTCTAGAATATATCTACCTTTCCCGGCTTCCAATTCCTGGCCTGATCCATTCATTTTCCTTTAGCAGAAACTGAATTAATGTTTCTGAATTTCTTTTTGGGAAAGAGTGTCATGGTTTTGGCTGTCATAATATTGTAATCTTCATGCTTCTTTCTACTACAAAAAAACAATAATGGATATTCAATATTGTAGAAATTCAGTGTGGAACGAGAATGGAAGAATAATTGAACCGTATTTCATGCCAAGGCTCAATACCTAAGTCAAGAATCAGAGAAGTTTCATTGATTGGATGGCAAAAATGTTTTCTTCTATTAAAATAATGAATTTACTGAAACAAGAGATGGACATTCTTGAAAAAAAACATGATGAAATTGAAGAAAACTCACTTAGTGAATACGTTATTAATTCAAAGACAAGGGAAATATCTACTGATCTCATGAAAGTACATAACTTATTGTTAATGATTTTATTTTAGAAAAAAAGTTGTAACATAATCAGCGAGGATAATGAATCCACATATTATTGTAGTGAAGAACAGTTTTTCCAACAATCAACGTGGTAAAATATTAACATGAAACACATTATATCATCACTTACCTTGAAAATCTTGGATCAACTGAGGAAGCTTCCACTCTCGAAGATGCTCTGGGTTTTAAATTGTACCTATATAAACTTCTAACAAGTACTTTTATATCAAACACTTGGAGCATTGGTACCTTCCACACCCTTTCTTAACGAACACTCAACAATAATGGACCCCCCTCCCCCTACAAATGATAGCGGTCTGTGAAAAACTAATTTTTTACAAACAAGATAATCTTCGCTCTATCGAATATTCTCAATTTCTTGTAGTAATGAAATTGAGATTTTCTAAAAATCGCGTGGGATATACTGAAATGAGACATTTTGTCTCAAAATGATACGAATAATGAGCCAGTTTCAAGACATCAGTGTTAGTTCAGTATGAGAATGACATTTTTTCGGGTAGAGCGAAATACACTCGTTCCAAGACCTTTTTATTTCTTGTTACAAATGAGTTAAGATCTTTCAAGTGATATAAAGCATTAAGTTGAAACAAAATATATTCAATTAGTTCAATTTCATCATATTCTCAAGGAAAAATATTTCGTTTCTCACTTCAAAGATGTAGCCAGTTTCAAAATAAGAATTACTAATCTTGTTCCAAAGTTTCTTCATTTCAGACAAGTTGTTCGAGTGTTCCATTTTAATAAATGACCAAGAAATGGCATTTCTTGGTGTAAGAAATTGGATAACTTCAGTTGTACATGAGATAATTGATCTGAAGAAGTAAACTCTTCATCAGAGATATTATTTTTAAAAAAGTTCACTGTCTTCTTTCAAAACAATACTTTTTACAGTGTATGTTCTGATTCATGGGGTATTGTCAATAAAAATATACGCGTATATTTGTCCGATTTTCCGATATGTTCTATAACTCACTATGGTATTATAACCTACAACAATCGTAAATAACTCAAACACGGCATAACGGCACATTTGTTCCAGTTGATAATTATACGATAGACATTGAAACTGAACAAATAAATCATTTAAGCAAACATATAATGAACGTAATGACTGTTTGTCGGGTGCGCGGACAATTTTAATAACAGCGCGAGAAACCTAAATCATTTCCAGTTTATACGGCTCACGTTGGTGCTAGACTAGATGACACGCGGTGCACTTAGAGCATACAAGGAGAACTAACAGCAAAGCAAACCGTGAGCCAACACATAACCGGTAACAATTTTCCCATATAACATTTGACATTGTGATCATATACTTTGTAAATAAACTGAAACAAGAGTTTCCTATTTCTAAAATGATTTTAATTTCATGAAACCCATCGTAGAATGTCAAAGTATGTACTCAAGTACCTTGACATATTAAACATGCATGGTTTTCTCACATATACAGTGTGTTACACTTCTCATGGAAACACCCTCGTATCTTCCGTAATTTTTGACGCAGAACCATGAAATTTTCAGGATCGATAGATACACTGGAAATGAACTCACTGCACAAAAAGGGTCAACCTACGTGATATACACTGCACGCCAGCAGCGATGGAACCACCCATTTTTACGGTAAAACATACTAGGGGGCGAAATTCGCTCAAAATTCTTCCAGATTCGTGATCAGCACCCCCAAATTACTATAATTAAACCTGTCTCCTGAAAAATTTTCAGTCCTGAAAAATTCAAATTTGTTACACTTCTCATGGAAACACCCTCGCATCTTCCGTAATTTTTGACGCAGAATCATGAAATTTTCAGGATCGATAGATACACTAGAAATGAACTCATTGTACAAAAAGGGTCAACCTACGTGATATACACTGCACGCCAGCAGCGATGGAACCACCCATTTTTACGGTAAAACATACTAGGGGGCAAAATTCGCTCAAAATTCTTCCAGATTCGTGATCAGCACCCCTAAATTACTATAATCACACCTGTCTCCTGAAAAATTTTCAGTCCTGAAAAATTCAAATTTGTTACACTTCTCATGGAAACACCCTCGTATTTTCCGTAATTTTTGACGAAGAATCATGAAATTTTCAGGATCGATAGAAACACTAGAAATGAACTCACTGCACAAAAAGGGTCAACCTCCGTGATATACACTGCACGCCAGCAGCGATGGAACCACCCATTTTTACGGTAAAACATACTAGGGGGCAAAATTCGCTCAAAATTCTTCCAGATTCGTGATCAGCACCCCGAAATTACTATAATTACACCTGTCTCCTGAAAAATTTTCAGTCCTGAAAAATTCAAATTTGTTACACTTCTCATGGAAACACCCTCGTATCTTCCGTAATTTTTGACGAAGAATCATGAAATTTTCAGGATCGATAGAAACACTAGAAATGAACTCACTGCACAAAAAGGGTCAACCTACGTGATATACACTGCACGCCAGCAGCGATGGAACCACCCATTTTTACGGTAAAACATACTAGGGGGCAAAATTCGCTCAAAATTCTTCCAGATTCGTGATCAGCACCTCTAAATTACTATAATTACACCTGTCTCCTGAAAAATTTTCAGTCCTGAAAAATTCAAATTTGTTACACTTCTCATGGAAACACCCTCGTATCTTCCGTAATTTTTGACGAAGAACCATGAAATTTTCAGGATCGATAGATACACTAGAAATGAACTCACTGCACAAAAAGGGTCAACCTCCGTGATATACACTGCACGCCAGCAGCGATGGAACCACCCATTTTTACGGTAAAACATACTAGGGGGCAAAATTCGCTCAAAATTCTTCCAGATTCGTGATCAGCACCTCCAAATTACTATAATTACACCTGTCTCCTGAAAAATTTTCAGTCCTGAAAAATTCAAATTTGTTACACTTCTCATGGAAACACCCTCGTATCTTCCGTAATTTTTGACGAAGAACCATGAAATTTTCAGGATCGATAGATACACTAGAAATGAACTCACTGCACAAAAAGGGTCAACCTCCGTGATATACACTGCACGCCAGCAGCGATGGAACCACCCATTTTTACGGTAAAACATACTAGGGGGCAAAATTCGCTCAAAATTCTTCCAGATTCGTGATCAGCACCTCCAAGTTACTATAATTACACCTGTCTCCTGAAAAATTTTCAGTCCTGAAAAATTCAAATTTGTTACACTTCTCATGGAAACACCCTCGTATCTTCCGTAATTTTTGACGAAGAACCATGAAATTTTCAGGATCGATAGATACACTAGAAATGAACTCACTGCACAAAAAGGGTCAACCTCCGTGATATACACTGCACGCCAGCAGCGATGGAACCACCCATTTTTACAGTAAAACATACTAGGGGGCGAAATTCGCTCAAAATTCTTCCAGATTCGTGATCAGCACCCCCAAATTACTATAATTAAACCTGTCTCCTGAAAAATTTTCAGTCCTGAAAAATTCAAATTTGTTACACTTCTCATGGAAACACCCTCGCATCTTCCGTAATTTTTGACGCAGAATCATGAAATTTTCAGGATCGATAGATACACTAGAAATGAACTCATTGTACAAAAAGGGTCAACCTACGTGATATACACTGCACGCCAGCAGCGATGGAACCACCCATTTTTACGGTAAAACATACTAGGGGGCAAAATTCGCTCAAAATTCTTCCAGATTCGTGATCAGCACCCCTAAATTACTATAATCACACCTGTCTCCTGAAAAATTTTCAGTCCTGAAAAATTCAAATTTGTTACACTTCTCATGGAAACACCCTCGTATTTTCCGTAATTTTTGACGAAGAATCATGAAATTTTCAGGACCGATAGAAACACTAGAAATGAACTCACTGCACAAAAAGGGTCAACCTCCGTGATATACACTGCACGCCAGCAGCGATGGAACCACCCATTTTTACGGTAAAACATACTAGGGGGCAAAATTCGCTCAAAATTCTTCCAGATTCGTGATCAGCACCCCGAAATTACTATAATTACACCTGTCTCCTGAAAAATTTTCAGTCCTGAAAAATTCAAATTTGTTACACTTCTCATGGAAACACCCTCGTATCTTCCGTAATTTTTGACGAAGAATCATGAAATTTTCAGGATCGATAGAAACACTAGAAATGAACTCACTGCACAAAAAGGGTCAACCTACGTGATATACACTGCACGCCAGCAGCGATGGAACCACCCATTTTTACGGTAAAACATACTAGGGGGCAAAATTCGCTCAAAATTCTTCCAGATTCGTGATCAGCACCTCCAAATTACTATAATTACACCTGTCTCCTGAAAAATTTTCAGTCCTGAAAAATTCAAATTTGTTACACTTCTCATGGAAACACCCTCGTATCTTCCGTAATTTTTGACGAAGAACCATGAAATTTTCAGGATCGATAGATACACTAGAAATGAACTCACTGCACAAAAAGGGTCAACCTCCGTGATATACACTGCACGCCAGCAGCGATGGAACCACCCATTTTTACGGTAAAACATACTAGGGGGCAAAATTCGCTCAAAATTCTTCCAGATTCGTGATCAGCACCTCCAAATTACTATAATTACACCTGTCTCCTGAAAAATTTTCAGTCCTGAAAAATTCAAATTTGTTACACTTCTCATGGAAACACCCTCGTATCTTCCGTAATGTTTGACGAAGAACCATGAAATTTTCAGGATCGATAGATACACTAGAAATGAACTCATTGTACAAAAAGGGTCAACCTACGTGATATACACTGCACTCCAGCAGCGATGGAACCACCCATTTTTACGGTAAAACATACTAGGGGGCAAAATTGGCTTGAAATTCCTTCAGATTCGTGATCTACTATAAATACACATATCCACTGAACAATTTTCGGTCTTGAAAAAATTCGAATTGGTTACACTTCTCATGGAAACGCTCCCGTATCTTCCGTAATTTTCGACGAAAAACTATGATTATCAATAACAATAATTTGAATATATCATTGAATTTTTCTGCGCGGGCCAGAATATATTTTTATAACTTTGAACTTGGATTCCAGCAATATCAAATTTCAAATGAATTACGGATAGTTCGTGAAAAATATCTTTTTTCAGTAATGCATAAGATGATGATGATAATGAAATAGTTGTGCGAAAAAGTATCACTTTATGCACTGTCAACAATGCGTAGTAAAAAAAAATACTGTGCAATAGGTACTTATGCATACAATATTGCCACTTCCTCATAATTCGTTTTTAGCTGCACAAAAGAGTCATCGAGTAATTTTCTTATATGAGACTAATTGGGAGCTGCTTTCGTTTCTTAGTTTGACAAAATCTATGTATATTTTGAAAATCACCATCGACCCTGGAAATTTCAACAACAATATATTTTTTCGAAAAAGTTGATAGTTAACAACTGGCGACAATGTATTGAGGCAATGGCTGCATTTCTGGGATATCAATCCTAAGAGTTTCATCATTATAACTCGATAATAACTGAGGGATGGTAGCGTTTCCATGAAGAGTGAGACATATTAGAATTTTTTCAGGATGAAAATTATTCAGAAGACAGGTGAATCAGTAGTAATTTGGAGATCCTGAACACGAATCCGGCGTGCAGGGTATATTACGTAGGTTGACCCTTTTAGTGCAGTTAGTTCATTTCTAGTGTATTCATCAATTCTGAAAATTTCATGGCCCTACGTCAAAACCTACGGAAGATACGGGGGCGTTTCCATGAGAAGTGAAACAAATTTGAATTTTTCAGGACTGAATTATTTTCAGGAGACAGTTGTATTTATAGTAATTTGGGGGTGCTGATCACGAATATGAACGAACTTTGAGCGAATTTTGCCCCCTAGTATGTTTTACCGTAAAAATGGGTGGTTCCATCGCTGCTGGCGTGCAGTGTATATCACGTAAGTTGACCCTTTTTTTGCAGTGAGTTCATTTCTATTGTATCTATCGATCCTGAAAATTTCATGGTTCTTCGTCAAAAATTACGGAAGATGCGAGGGTGTTTCCATGAGAAGTGTAACAAATTTGAATTTTTCAGGACTGAACATTTTTCAGGAGACAGGTGTAATTATAGTAATTTGGGAGTGCTGATTACGAATCTGGAAGAATTTTGAGCGAATTTTGCCCCCTAGTATGTTTTACCGTAAAAATGGGTGGTTCCATCGCTGCTGGCGTGCAGTGTATATCACGTAGGTTGACCTTTTTTGTGCAGTGAGTTCATTTCTAGTGTATCTATCGATCCTGAAAATTTCATGATTCTGCGTCAAAAATTACGGAAGATACCAGGGTGTTTCCATGAGAAGTGTAACAAATTTGAATTTTTCAGGACTGAACATTTTTCAGGAGACAGGTGTAATTATAGTAATTTGGGAGTGCTGATTACGAATCTGGAAGAATTTTGAGCAAATTTTGCCCCCTAGTATGTTTTACCGTAAAAATGGGTGGTTCCATCGCTGCTGGCGTGCAGTGTATATCACGTAAGTTGACCCTTTTTGTGCAGTGAGTTCATTTCTAGTGTATCTATCGATCCTGAAAATTTCATGATTCTGCGTCAAAAATTACGGAAGATACGAGGGTGTTTCCATGAGAAGTGTAACAAATTTGAATTTTTCAGGACTGAACATTTTTCAGGAGACAGGTGTAATTATAGTAATTTGGGAGTGCTGATTACGAATCTGGAAGAATTTTGAGCAAATTTTGCCCCCTAGTATGTTTTACCGTAAAAATGGGTGGTTCCATCGCTGCTGGCGTGCAGTGTATATCACGTAGGTTGACCTTTTTTGTGCAGTGAGTTCATTTCTAGTGTATCTATCGATCCTGAAAATTTCATGATTCTGCGTCAAAAATTACGGAAGATACCAGGGTGTTTCCATGAGAAGTGTAACAAATTTGAATTTTTCAGGACTGAACATTTTTCAGGAGACAGGTGTAATTATAGTAATTTGGGAGTGCTGATTACGAATCTGGAAGAATTATGAGCAAATTTTGCCCCCTAGTATGTTTTACCGTAAAAATGGGTGGTTCCATCGCTGCTGGCGTGCAGTGTATATCACGTAAGTTGACCCTTTTTGTGCAGTGAGTTCATTTCTAGTGTATCTATCGATCCTGAAAATTTCATGATTCTGCGTCAAAAATTACGGAAGATACGAGGGTGTTTCCATGAGAAGTGTAACAAATTTGAATTTTTCAGGACTGAAAATTTTTCAGGAGACAGGTGTAATTATAGTAATTTGGGGGTGCTGATCACGAATCTGGAAGAATTTTGAGCGAATTTTGCCCCCTAGTATGTTTTACCTTAAAAATGGGTGGTTCCATCGCTGCTGGCGTGCAGTGTATATCACGTAGGTTGACCCTTTTTGTGCAGTGAGTTCATTTCTAGTGTATCTATCGATCCTGAAAATTTCATGATTCTGCGTCAAAAATTACGGAAGATACCAGGGTGTTTCCATGAGAAGTGTAACAAATTTGAATTTTTCAGGACTGAACATTTTTCAGGAGACAGGTGTAATTATAGTAATTTGGGAGTGCTGATTACGAATCTGGAAGAATTTTGAGCAAATTTTGCCCCCTAGTATGTTTTACCGTAAAAATGGGTGGTTCCATCGCTGCTGGCGTGCAGTGTATATCACGTAAGTTGACCCTTTTTGTGCAGTGAGTTCATTTCTAGTGTATCTATCGATCCTGAAAATTTCATGATTCTGCGTCAAAAATTACGGAAGATACGAGGGTGTTTCCATGAGAAGTGTAACAAATTTGAATTTTTCAGGACTGAAAATTTTTCAGGAGACAGGTGTAATTATAGTAATTTGGGGGTGCTGATCACGAATCTGGAAGAATTTTGAGCGAATTTTGCCCCCTAGTATGTTTTACCTTAAAAATGGGTGGTTCCATCGCTGCTGGCGTGCAGTGTATATCACGTAGGTTGACCCTTTTTGTGCAGTGAGTTCATTTCTAGTGTATCTATCGATCCTGAAAATTTCATGATTCTGCGTCAAAAATTACGGAAGATACCAGGGTGTTTCCATGAGAAGTGTAACAAATTTGAATTTTTCAGGACTGAACATTTTTCAGGAGACAGGTGTAATTATAGTAATTTGGGAGTGCTGATTACGAATCTGGAAGAATTTTGAGCAAATTTTGCCCCCTAGTATGTTTTACCGTAAAAATGGGTGGTTCCATCGCTGCTGGCGTGCAGTGTATATCACGTAGGTTGACCTTTTTTGTGCAGTGAGTTCATTTCTAGTGTATCTATCGATCCTGAAAATTTCATGATTCTGCGTCAAAAATTACGGAAGATACCAGGGTGTTTCCATGAGAAGTGTAACAAATTTGAATTTTTCAGGACTGAAAATTTTTCAGGAGACAGGTGTAATTATAGTAATTTGGGAGTGCTGATTACGAATCTGGAAGAATTTTGAGCAAATTTTGCCCCCTAGTATGTTTTACCGTAAAAATGGGTGGTTCCATCGCTGCTGGCGTGCAGTGTATATCACGTAAGTTGACCCTTTTTGTGCAGTGAGTTCATTTCTAGTGTATCTATCGATCCTGAAAATTTCATGATTCTGCGTCAAAAATTACGGAAGATACGAGGGTGTTTCCATGAGAAGTGTAACACACTGTATAAACGTGCCCTCTAGAGTATTCAATAATTCAACCATAAATTACTAAAAATTAATTTTGAGAGAACCGTTTTGCTCCTAAAGACGCGTTTACACCAAAGTTTTCAACTAAAAGTTGCTCTTCTCAAATTTGAGCAACAAGTGGAAGATTTTTTGTAGGAAACTAAAAGTTACTCTTCTCAAATTCAGAGCAATAAGTAGAAAACTACTTGCCAAAGAATTAGCGCCAAAGGTTTAGGCAGGAGTGTCCAGCGTTGCCAGAAGTGGTACAGTGGTACTACATCCTCGAAAATAGTCGAAAAGTGGTATAATAATATAATTTCAAAGTCATTATACTCAAGTCTATGTCAACTGTCAAATGTCAACGTCAGAATGGATTAGTTTTCTTCATTTGGGTCTGTTAAGCTGCTCTAAGTTATAGTAAATAGTTCTTGGCTCTAAGCAACTATCGTTATCTCTCTCTTAACACTTATGATTCATTTGTCTTTCTCTTTTGAAAATAGCTGCCCAGCAAATCAGAATTTCTGACACATATCAACAACAATATTTAGAAAATATAATCTAGAATTCAGAATCGTTATAAATTTTATGAAACTATGAGGCTTCGGAGCTTGTCAGAGAAAATACATTATTTATGTTTTATTGGCCGGTATGCGCAATGCGCATGCACTCAAGCCTCACAACAGAAGTTGGTGCGCATGCGCAGATTGGCAAAGTACAGTTTGTTCTCTTAGGTTGGTACATTCGTTAAAATCTTCCTGGCAACGCTGGATGTCGGAAGAAGAAGACGCAATTGTTGCCGCGGCTGCCTAGCCTAGTGTCATAGCCAGCCACTGTACAAGAGGTCCACGAAGATATTGGGTGAGACCCTCGTTGAAGCAGCCTATGGATAGGTACAGTGGCAGTGACAGGACAAATGATCTCCGAAAAGATGAGAAGTGGTGAGTTGAGGTCCGACGGGAGTTTCAAACACTTTCTGAGAATGACCAGTAATGGCTATGAGTATTTCATTTCCACATTGAAACAAACAGTTTGCAACCTCTTCCGAAGTACGCAAAATGACAATTAACTTGAATTTTGCTGTATAGGTACTCATTGAGAAAATTCCAAAAGTTCAGCAAACTTGGAGTAGTATCGAATATATTATTTCCTATCACAAATGAAGTTGGCAACCAATTCAAGTTTACGGAACATTTTTTTTATCGACCTATAATGTTTTTCTTTGATATTCCATAGGAGAAAATTCCAAAAGTTCTGCAAACTTGCCTGATACATCGGAAAAATATTCCGAACAGTCGTTTAGATTTGCAACCTTTTGCGTTGACCGGAACATATATTTTTTTTAATTCATGGTCATTTTTTGATCAAGGTGGTCTCAAAATAATTACAAAAGTTTGGCAACTTTGTTGCAAATTTTGAAAACATCTATTCTCAGGCATTTACAAATTTGCAACCTTGTACATGATCCGCAACTTCATGCAATTTTGCAAAATACTATTAATTTACACAGTAGATTTTTGCAAATTGCAATTTCCGGATCGTGTACAAGGTTGCAAATTTGTAAATGCCTCAGAATAGATGTTTTCAAAATTTGCAACAATTTTGAAAAACTTTTGTAATTATTTCAAGACCATCTTGATCAAAAAAATGACGTAAAAGGTTGCAAATCTGCACAACTGTCAGGAATAAATTTCCGATGAATCTGCCAAGTTTGCAGAACTTTTGGAATTTTATACAAAGGTAGTTTTTTGTCAGTTCATATACAGTGAGTTTCAAAAGTTTTCACCATTCGGGAACCTTTTTTATAATCGATTTATCAGAAATTATTTATGAAGAAAAAAAGTCGAAATTATGAAAAAAAAAACATGGCCCTTCTACGCCTTCGTAGGTATGCTATAAATGAATCGATGAAAGAATTTATAGTTCTCAAAGAGTCGATCTTGCTTCACAAATATTTAGCTTATATTTTGTCGATATTTTCAGCATGTTAATAATCGTATACCACCTACCTAATCGACGGGTGCTCCCTGTTCGAATCTTTTGTTTCAGAGCATACCCCGATTATCCAGTTATTGCATTCGTTAGATACGATCATCTAAGGCCGAAACGATCTTGTAGCGTCCGCATCGGCAATTACTCACAAAAATCAACATGAGCGGCCATTATGTGGGAAGGATTCTCATTTCAAAGCAAACGATAAAGTTTATTGCCGCAATTACCCATTACTTCAAATTGCAATAAATCTGCATTAATTTTTCGCGATGCATAACTTAATAATTTATTCGTCTGCACGGGGTTCTCAGCAGCCTATTCGACTAATCGTATGATGAATTATCATCTCGGAGTGCGCTATCGACTGTTTCATGTTTCAATGGCTCGGGATGGATGGTGTGGTAATTAGATAATTCGAAAAACCAGGGAAGGTCGATTAATAACCATTTTCATGTTGTATACCAATCAATCGATAGAAAAACTTCTTTTACAAAGTTCAAAATATGACTAGTAATAAGGCGTGCAGAAATTTCAATCAAACTGCTAATTCAGTGGTGTCGTATTGGTCGCCATAATCGGATTTTTCTTAATATCATAAAGTAAATGTATCCCTGACATCGGAGAATCGGTGGAGTCCCACCATAGGTATTGAGTTTTGAGTCTCATTACCTCTCAATAAAAGATTTTAAATTTTATTGCGCAAAAACTGGTTTGACTTTTTGGCATAAAACTCTACAGTAACACTTCTAATAAGTTATCGATCGTTGCTATGGTAACGCATTTTTTTCATGGAACCGGTCTAGTCTAACTAGACAGTAATACAACATCATATAATACTTTTGACGAGAATCATGTCTATCTAGAGTTTATTAAAATAAAATGTGAATGATCAATAACTGAAAGCGACAACAAGAATCATTGCGAATTGAAAATGAGAGTTAATTTTTATAACAAGTTTTCACGGTGGGATACTTGAGTGAATATTCCTCACAATAACCGGTGGCTTCTCTGTTGGAATAGTTTGTCATTAAATTGGTTACCTTGCATCTTATTGTTTTCAGAATCGTTTAATAAAAATATGGAAAATTTAGTGGTAATATTGTCGGTCAAATTGTCAAATTTTCCGGTATGGGGCGCGAGGACTATACAGTGAGGACCAAAAGTCCATCGCCCCCCTTGTAACTTCTTCATTTTCCATATTACAAAAAAATGTTAAATACATAAGTTGTAGGGTTTCATTCGATCTCTTTAATGGTTTAAGTTTCATTCATACAGAGTGTCTCAAAAAAGCACGGTGACTTAGATGTTAATTTTTTTAAATGGGACACACTGTATTTCATTGCATTATTACATTCTACGTTGAATTCTGAACAAGTTTGATAAATGGTTTTCTATCAAAAAAGTTAATAGTTTTGGACTTATGAACACTTGTAAATAATTATTTCGACTACTTTTGCGCCAGTTCAATGAGAAAATCGTAACAAATGGATCACAATGTATTCCACTTTCCTATCCTAACTTTTTCAAAGCTATCCAATGTTGCAAACTGCTGATGGCACCATGTGTAACTTACCTCGTCGTACCATTTTACAATTGTTAGAGTTGTTGAATCTCACGAAAAACTAGTACAAATGAAGTTGAAACATTTTATTAACAAATAAGGTAGTCCATAAATACAGATCAAGAATCATTAAAAACTGAAGAGATATTTTAATTTATAACTAAAAACGGTGAGTTTTTATCTATTTCAAAAGATGTTCGACATGTCCACCATGCATTTCTTGACACATAAATAGTCGGTTTGTAAACTCTTCCCTAACATTAATCAAGGTTTGAGGTGTTATTTCTGAACACACTTCAATAATTCGACGGCGCAGTTCATCTAACGACCCACAAACTGTCTTAAAAACTACGGATTTCACATAGCCCCAGAGAAAGGAATCAAGCGATGAGAGGTCCGGTGACCGAGCTGGCCACTCTGTTGTACCTCGACGTCCAATCCACCTACCTGGATACCTTTCATCTAAGTAATTTCTCACCTCCCGAAAATAGTGTGGTGGCGCTCCATCTTGCTGAAATGTTACATCCAAGTAAAATTCATGTGGGTTTTGCGCAACGATCTCATCGATACTGGGACTTATTGTGTCTTGCAGCATTTGGAGGTATCTGGGACCATTTAAATTTTCTTCCAAGAATATGGGACCTACAATGTGGTTACCTAAAATACCAGCCCAGACATTAATTTTCTGGGGAAATTGAGTATGCCCCTCGCGGAATTCATGGGGATTCTCATCACTCCAATGTCTACAATTCTGGGTATTCACATTTCCATTTAGGTAAAAAGTGCTTTCATCACTAAAGCAGGTGTGTTGCAAATAAAGTCGATTTGCAACAATTCTTTCTGCCATGGTCTCGCAAAATTCAAGTCGCCGGTCTGGATCATCTTCAACCAATTGGTGCAAAATAATTATTTTGTAAGGATGGAATTTATTTTGTTTTAAAACCCTCTTTACTGATGTTTTAGAAACATCACATGTCTCAGCTACTTGCTTAGTTGATTGTTGTGGGTTATTTACCATTTCGGCTAGTACAACATCTTCCGTAATTGTTTTCGGCCTCCCAGATCTCGGAGCATCTTTCACGGTGCCAGTTTGGTTAAATTTTGCCATCAATTTCTGCAGATATTTTCGACACATCGGACGTTCTGGACACCGTTCATTGAAAATGCGAATAGCAGCGTGGTAATTTCGGTTAGCTTCACCAAATATGATAACGGCTTCAACTTTGTCTGCTACTGAACGAGCCATATTAATCAACAAGAGAAATTGAAAACCGTTTGAAACAAAGTTTTGAAAACCTACAAAATGTCAATGACATTTGGCAAAAACAGATAAGAGTTTTTTTTCGTTGTCATGGATAAAATAAACGCGCCTAGCGTGCATAGCCTACCTCATTAGTTTATTCGTGAACTGGTGCAAAAGTAGTCGAAATAATTATTTACAAGTGTTCATAAGTCCAAAACTATTAATTTTTTTGATAGAAAACCATTTATCAAACTTGTTCAGAATTGAACGTAGAATGTAATAATGCAATGAAATACAGGGTGTCCCATTTAAAAAAATTAACTTCTAAGTCACCGTGCTTTTTTGAGACACTCTGTATGAATGAATCTTAAACCATTAAAGAGGTCGAATGAAACCCTACAACTTATGTATTTAACATTTTTTTGTAATATGTAGAATAAAGAAGTTACAGGGGGGGCGACGGACTCTTGGTCCTCACTGTATGTATTTATAACCATAAAGAGGAAGAATATCCATGATTCACCTAACTTCATAATCGAACTTCATAACCAAACATCCAAAAGAGATATTCCTCTATCCCGAAAATTTTTGTGGATAATTTTCGACATTCCAACGAACTATAAAAATTTACAGGCATTGCTTTAAGTTAAGGAATTAGGGCTAGTTAGTTTGACAACTGATAATTGACACAATTGACAACTCATCAAGGTGTTTTCTTAAACTGGGGTGGAAATAAAAAGTGAAGTATGATAAGTAATATTCGGAATTTATATATGATTTATATTCTACTCATCTAAACAATAGTTTATTTCATTTGAAATACTACTGCCAGGCAATTGTATTTCCAAAAGCGAAATAAAATTGAAAATCGTAGAAAAGTCAATTATATTTACTTTCAAAACAGTTAAATCATATATAGCATAATATATTTTCTCTTCCTCAACAATTTTTTCATATGGAGCTAAATAAAACAAGAATATGTTTATTAATTCAAATAAAATAATTAGTACCTACGGTAATTATCGCAATCGTAGCACATAGATAAACAGTCGGGAATTATCAGAACACATTACGAATGGTTATCAACACATTTTATTAATATATGAATGATATTATCACATAATGGTAATTATTACTGCCCTGGGTGCAGCATTCATTTATTATTCCTTCCGAACTATTTATTAGGCCAGTAGATATAGACAATCAATTCACAATAATTCCAAAAGTTTTCAAATTCTGATACAAAGTCAGAAATGGTTTTGAAAACAAAGTAAAGAATTTTGCAACCTGTTCCAAAGTCCGGAACATTGTCGAGTTTGCAATTAAGTTGAATTTTGCTAAAAAAAATCCAAGAGTTCTGCAAACTTAAAATTTCATTAATTATTATACATCCTGAAGGCCAAACAGCCACAGCTACCTTGAATTACCTGGAGTGAATTCTTATAATACTCTATTGTCAAAACGCCATGATTATTATGGGTGAAAAAATTCCATATTAGACATTTAAAGGCTATCACAGAAAATAAAAATACCTAAGTGGTCTTTGGACAGGATTTCATTGTCGCATACAATTTTATGTTGCTTAGTGTACTTTTTTTCACGCATTTTCATTCAATGAAGTCGTCTGAAGACAGTAAAATACTGTTTCACGCCAATAAACCACACTTTTGATGTCTATTTGTTGAAAAACATTAATTGAATTCCATCAATAAACAGAGTTTATTAGCGATTTTTATTGCAAGCATGGAGTTTACAACCAATTTAAGAGTACGGAACATTTTTCATTAAAAACTAATGTTTTTCTAATATATACCACAGGAAAAAATCAAAGAGTTCTGTAAACTTGACAGATACATCGGAAAAATATTCCGAACAGTTTTTCTGATTTGCAACCTTTTACGTTGACCGGAGCATATATTTTTTCAATTCGTGGTAATTTTTTGGTCACGAAATAATTTCAAAAGTTTTGAAACTTTGTTGCAAATTTTGAAAACAACTATTCTGATGCATTCAGAAATTTTCAACCTTGTACACGATCCGGAACTTCATGCAATATGGAAAAATCTAATTATTGTAAATTTGATTTTTGCAACAAAGTTTCAAAACTATTGTACTTATTTCGAGACCACCTTGATAAAAAAGAAACATGACCACAAATCAAAAAAATGTATGTAAAAGCACTGGCGGATCTAGGCAGTTTTTCAGGGGGGGCCATATATATATATATATATATATATCTTTGGACACTGTTTGCAAATATTCTGAAAACTTTGAAAACAACTGAACCCAAAAATCATCAGTGGAGAATCATGGGTAGGTACACTTGTATAGTGTGCGGGTAGAGGTCGGCTATTATTAGTATTTGCCGTGGCCGTAGCACAAAGCCCATGGTTTTAATTTCATCACTTTCGTTTAGGGTGAAACTTTGCACAGGGAATGGTTTTGGTATGAAAATGTTCAGGGACAGCAGAGTAGAAAAAGACATCTGAAAAGACCAAAGTAATGTGTTTTAAATCTCCAGTAAAGAGATGCGGGTAGAGGATGGATTTTTATTTGCCGTGGCGCTCCGTGGCCACTCACTGATTTTTGGTGGAGTATTCACTTTTCAGCTGCAGGAAAACCAGGAAAAACCTACAGCACCACCTCGGGTGGTCAGTGCTCACTCCAGAGTCCAGAATAACATAAATGAGATGGATAAAAATGTGACTATAAACAACAAAAACACAAATCCACAATTTTACTAATAATCTTAATAATTAAACACATAAAACATAAGCTTACTAAATTATGTTGGCAAATCTGTTGATAACTAACTGTTCATTAATCTCAATGTCCGGATGAGCGTTAATAATAGCTAAACCAGATAGCCTATCTTCCGAAATAGTAGATCTGAGCCAACTTTTTATTCGCCTCAACGAAGAAAAACTTCTTTCTGATGAGGCAACACTGATCGGAAGTGTAATGAAAATTTCAAGAAATGATGTTATTAAAGGAAACATTATTTTATCGCAGTGAGCAAGGGCTCCTAAAGCCTCGTCTGGAATAGGAAGTTTTTCTTCGCCTGCTTTTACTTTTATGTTCGAGTGTTTGAGGAAACATTCAATACGAAAACTACGAATACGAAAAATTTTGGTTTGTATAACGTAGGTTTGGTTGCATATCCAGACTGATTGATGAACCAATATCAACTACTTATTCAGAGCTCTGGGGGGGGGGCATGGCTCCCATGGACCCCCCCTCAGATCCGCACTGTGTAAAAGGTTGCAAATCTGTGCATCTGTGCATATTTTTCCGATGTGTCTGTCAAATTTGCAGAACTTTTGGATATTTTTCGTGTGGTATATCAGAAAAAAAAATAGTTTCTTATAAACTTGATTCGTGATAATGGAATAATATTTTTAATACTACTTCAATTTTCTTGTTGCGGACTCTGGAACAGGTTCCAAACTAAGATTCGGGGCTTTCTCGTTGTATCAATCACTTTACCAAAGTTTGAAAACTTTTGGAATTATTGTTCAATTTTTTATTTTCAATATCTATATCAACTGGCCTATATAGCGTGCATGAGGTGGTACATGTGCAATATTTAATTAAAGTTGGGGGATTTTTAATTTAGTAGTTTCCGCTGGAATTCCTGTGGTTCTGTAACAGTCAACAATAATTAATAAATGTGAGGTGATTAGTTTCAGGTGATTGTTTCTGCTGCAATCTCATGATGAGATGATAAGAATTTTTTCCTGAATATACGTTAGGATGCAATGAAAGGTGTCTGCCATTTGTTATATACAGGGATATTCAAATTCGAGTCTCATGGAGATGTCGATAACTGTGAGAGATAGAGGGATGGTTGAATGGGGGCAAAATTACGTATATCAGGGTTAAATTATATGATTTAAAAAATCTGATCTTGCTTCTTTAGTTCAGGAAAAATCGAAAATTTCAAAATTATTCTTTTACCTATATCTTTTTATATTACGAAGATTTTTTTAAATTTCTGCCACTTTACCATAGCAACTCATTGTAGCCTTTCCAAATATCTGAATGAAAAATATATACAGGGTATCGTACAAATTGGGCCACCCTCAAATTTTCATTTTCAAATAAGGACCTGTATTTTTTATTGCATTTTTTCAAATTCCAAGAGTCATGTTTCATATATTGGCGTATTATTTTGGATTACCTAGTGTAGATTAGGTTCAATAGTTCCTTAGAGGTATATGCTATTATATAAGTATTGGATATACTGGCCGCGATAATTTGGAATTTTGATAATACTTATTTCATAGTAAGAATGCTAAGAATATTATTGGCGAAACATTTGTATATCAGATATTTATAGGTTATTAGTTGCCAAAGAAAATGAGAACTGGCTTTATGCCAGGATTTAGTTATTATTCGGATCGGTCACTGTTGTTGCATAAAACTGTCGGTTGCCTAGCAACAGCCGTTAAAAAAAGTGCACTTTTTTACGCTTTTCCGTTTAATAATGAAATCGTATCAGAAGTTAAGTGAAACTCAAAGTCGTCTTCACAATATATATATTTCAGCCCAATGGTAAGGGGGAAGGGTGTTAACGCAGGTTTGGCAAGAACTTGTCAAAGGGCTTGCTTCACATGCAATTCAAAAACATGTTTTCGAGCATAGTAATGCTCATCTTCAGTTGACCTAACCTGCGCCACACCCTAGTTAATTTAATTTTAAATTTTAAATTGTTTTTACTTCAAGTCTCCATGCCATTTTAACGCTGTATTACTTCAACTGAAGATGAGCATTACTATGCTCGAAAACATGTTTTTTGAATTTCATGTGACGCAAGCCCTTTGACAAGTTCTTGCCAAAACTGAGTTAACACCCTTCCCCCTTACCATTGGGCTGAAATATATATATTGCGGAGACGACTTTGAGTTTTACTTAACTTCTGCTACATTGAAACTCCACTTTGAGTATGGACTACTTCCTTCAAATGAAATCGTATGTTGATAGTGAAATATTTTAATACTTTACGCACACAAACCACACAAAAAAGTGGACTTTTTTTGACAATTGTAGAAAAAGTCATATTTTCTTTGGTTCAGAAGTATTAACTTTGTTAATACTAGAGAAATTTATCATGAAACACTTTGAAAAGTTGCATTCCATATTCGCAATTCTACAATTATAACAATAATATTCCAAATCACCTGCTAGCAGAACATCACGATCCTCGAACCATCTACATTTTCGAAAGTCCTCGATATCAAGAACCGGAGAATAAAGCAAACCCCATATAAAGTTGAGTATAATATATGTCCAGAGCCTACTACTGTTACCTTCTATGCACGAAAGCTAGTTCGAAGAACAGTTTCCATAGAATATTATCAGTGTCATAATGTATCTCGGCCTATCTAAATTCCGAAATAGCATTATTCGTTTTTTGCAATTATAATGGGGGTTTTGTACCGGAGAACGATAAGAAGAGTCTCGTGTTCCATTCGTTTTACCATTGTTTTCTATAAGCGTTTAGCATTAAACTATCCAATATATCAAGTTTACGAGTATTTCTGTGAATGTAATATGTATGGTAATAGGATAATTAAAGTTTTTCACTCGAATTCTTATTCTTCGGTTCTCTGTTTCACCGCTCGGTACATTGTTTGATTATGTTTGTTAATTAATGTAGCTCTTTGGCCATAATTGCATTGAATGTTGTTGCGTGTCATAAACTGTGGAGTTAGAAATGAATTGATCAAGCGCGTGTCGAACACGATTCCTTTAGTTTCTTGCATTTTTTTTCTCGGGTTCATACGAAAACGATAAACTCGTACCCTTTTGGCTCATACTATCAGAAAAAATCATATTAATAATACCAATCAGAGTGTATGAACTGATATATAAACAAATAGGATCTTTTTTTTTGGGTAACTTACCTCTGTGGCAGAGCCAAACACTGGATATTGATGATGAATGAATACCAACACTGTTTCAACTTCTCATCAATGATTTTTTGTCCAGAGATTCTGTCTGGAAATATTAGCCCATACTCTCGTTGGTGATGCTTCACTTGCATGCTCAAGCACCGCGGAAAGGTTGGTTATCCATTTCTGTTTTACAAATATCGATATGGACGACGATCTTCTGTTACTAATGAATATAAAAGAAGCGCAAAAGAAGTTAAAGGTGATGAGAGACAAAAAAAAACATATCGACCGTTACTCCACCAACAAGCTCCCCCATAACATACAAAATTAATTCTTCACGACATAAAGTAGGTCGTGGCTTATTTACCATGTACCTGCATTAACAATAGACACATCTCCGACCACTGACAACGATTTATCTGCAAGAAAGTTCGACGAGTTCGAAAAACGCCGGATGTAATGGCGTTCCTGCCTCATATCACAGTCGTTCACCCGAAATAATCGGCCGCAACCAATACAGCGACTCGAACAGGGTTGAAAAGGGCCGCCCTATGTTGCTCTGTGTGAGAACCTGCCTGCACAATGCCCACGATCGGTCGTGCCGCAGCAGATATACTGGTCGATGCTGGTGGTAAGAGCTCACTCTTTACAAGCCATTAGCTGAAAAAACCGCGCATATACATTGTTATGTAGCGAGGAATTTGGTAGTACGCGATGCTACCAGCTAGTGACCCCTCTGATCTATGGTCCTTCTAATGGCCGTTTGGGACGCTGCGTTGGTACCACCATCATGCGACCATGATCACGAGGCTCGGGTACCGGGAGAGACCGCAAAGTCGCGAAATCGGAATGCGCATACTTGCTGGTATACATTTGGTACTTGTTAGGTATACAGGGTGTAATCTGACTTCTTGCACTCCCGTGAAGAAGAGGTGTAATTTTTGTAGAGTTGTAAAATTTTGTGAAATATGGGTCGCCATCCTTCCAGCTCATAAAAGGCAATTGCCGGTAAAGGAAAGACACTGAATGTCGAACCGAATTAAGAATACGTTCATAGAGGTCTAGCGATTCTCTCATCCATATTATGGGTTGCGAGCTAATGAAACGGGAACGTAATTATCACAGTGAAATGAAAACAAGCAAACCTCATTGGTTACCGAGTATGACACCTGGGACATTGGTAGCTAAAAGCAGTACCAAGAAGCTGGAGACAGGGCGACACTGACACACACAAGATACAACACGAATCAAAACATTTCATTATCATCTACAGGTGTTGTGAACATATGTTTATCAACACGGGTCGATGACCTGATGACAGTTTGCACCGTGACGTCAATGGAGGCAGCGGTGTGCACAGTGCACAGGAAGTACGTGGAACATGTTTCCTTTGTTCGTACTCTGAAAACATCGAACTGTCCCATGCGTGGGTTAAAAAGTAGACCACAAGAAAAAACGCACATGTATGAACAACACAGAAAATTTCAATTCTGGGTAGAATCTAGAGTCATTGGTATGTAAATCTTGTTGGTTGAATTCTTAGTTGTACTCGGAAAAGTTCAGGACTGTTCGAGCACTACAACTTCCAGTACTCTGTGCACGCGCGAGAACTGCCAACAACGTTGCTTTCGTTCGTTGTTAGCCTGTTGTCTAATATCTATGCAAAATGTCCAGCCTTGGTCCAGGTTGTTTAGGAAAAAAATCCTGTGTGAATCCACTGTTGAACTGTTCTGTTGATTAATTTGTGATGTGTTATGTGTGGCCCTGTCTTCAGCTACTAGTGCTGCCTTGAGCTACCAGTATACCAGTTTGGGTACTCGGATACCCATGAGGTAGGTTCGTTGATTTTTATTTCACTGTGATACTTACGTTCCTATTCCATCAGCTTGCAATAATACTAGTGTGAGACTCTCTGGACTTTTGTAAAAGCAATCTTAGTGTATTTCCTTCACTGGCACTTGCCTTTTCTGGTCTGGAAGGATGACGAACAGAGGTTGCCAAAATGTCACAAAATTCAAAAGTCTTCATACATTTTTCTCGCATTTTTCACACCTGCCATTCGTTCTAATATGACTTCATACACCCCACCTTTACGGGAGTGCAAGCAGTTAGATTACGCCCTGTATTTTCATAATATCCAGTTCAATTGAGTTTTGAGAAGAGTATCGATCGTAGCAACAGCAAAGTATCCTGCACGGTTTTTATGGAAAAAGAGTCGCAGTCAATTGGCTGAAAATTTAGTGTAATGCAGGAGGCACAATTGTTACTTACCTTCAGAAATCAATGATGTGGTGATTATTTCGTTACAAAAAGTTGAGGATACTTTTAACAATCTCAATATTATCGACACCAGTTGCAATGAAAAGTCTTAAGACTCCTTTTATAGGGTTATTCTTTTTCTACCTGCCAATTATTTGAAATCCAAAAGCCAGACGATTTTTCCCAATGATATTCTTCTCAAGAATGGCCCACGATAGACAATACGTCGGTCGAGATCTTGGTCGAGATCACGGTACTTATCTTCATTCATCGCCTTTCTTGGAAACCAAATGCAATGGTGCTGCCCGAGAGCTTTGTGACGGTGGGGCAATTCCCAATTTGAGCGTGGAGCCAAATTACTCCTTAGTCTGGTGCGAGGTCCCGAAGTGGTCGCAATGCGGCGTTTAGTGGAATGGTGGATCCTCTCAGGAAATCCTTCTGGACGAGTTGATGCTGCTTCGTTGAGCGTGTTGCTTGTAGATGCCGGAATAGTAGTTTGGACAACCTTTGGCAGGCAACTGACTCTGCCATATACTTCAGTTAGTCGGGAACGGTGGTATCTATCAAGTTTCGAAAACGTCGCAGGGAACGGGGGTGTAGTCTTTCATTTGCTCTAGCTGGAGAGGCTGCTTGGTCTTTTTGTTCCTGCTCAGTCGCCTAATGAGCTCGCTTTCAAGCCGTAGGTTAGATTGGTCATCAGTTGGCTGTAGTATAATGTCCCCCACTTTTCATACTTTTCATACTGTCGCAGCTGTGCCTTGAGTAGACTGAGGTTATGTTTTGCATGATCATCAACAGTCTCCACATTGAACAGCAATTCATCCATCGTTGACCACATCTTTGGGTCAGACCGGTTGAATTCCGGATGTGACTGTCACCAAGCTGGTGGTTTCTGCGCGGTTGACCTGGTTTAGTCATGTTCGCTACAGGTCAACCAGTATAATAATCACGTTTGTTTGTAGAGGAATGTCCTTCACGGAAAAAAAATCACGCCTTGGTCACTAATTTGATGTATGAAGGATAGTTATTAGTTACATCTTTTATCTTTCGTGAGGACGTAAAGACTTTTCATTAGAGAAACACTTATGATGATGGTTGATGGAATAATTATCCATGTTATTCAACTCCACTCGTTCTCATATGTACTCAATTACTTGATGGTACGAACCCTGGAGGAAATCAACTGTCTACTTTTTATCTAGGCTGGCAATATACAGTATCGGAAAGTTTTCATCTTGGGTATGGTGGTTTCATGAGAGCGTAAAGAATAGCTTGCTATATGTTGAGAAAGCACTACCAAGTCTCTTCTACTCGATCGAGAAAGGGATATCAACGTGAGCTGTATGTGGTGTGAGGCATTGCCACGTGGTCTGTTAATACGTCGGGTGGGCTAACAGGAGAGCGCGCAGTAGTGTGTCTCTCTTATTTATGTGGTATTACCATATCATTGCGTTCCTTGTTGCTCGCTCCTATATCCCAGATGAAAAGTTTCCGATACTGTATACTGTACCATCCATTGGTGTTAGGTATCCAATTCATTGAAGTGAGGTTTATTTTACGAGTCTCTTTCGTTTGTTATACAAGAAATACACCAAGTTCTTGTTCAGTCTCGTACACTGTAGCTCCCTCACATTCCAAGTTCATAGAACGGTTGCACTCACGAACTACATGATTTTTCCCGAACAAGAATTAATATTATTAGCTATTATCTAACATTTCCACAATGAGTTTGGCAGAGTCTCGAAGATATCTATACGGGTATTGTAACCATTTGCAATCGGTTCGTAATCTTTGTTTATAGCGCCCATTCTACAGAACGAGTTATACTTAAAGGTCATAGTTCTAGTATATCCGTTACTAATTGGAGTAAAACGTTGCCATGCGAGTAAAGGATCTTCAATAATAATAAATTGTCATGACATACCAAATAGATTGTGTATTGTGGGAATGACTGTAAAGTTTCCCTCTACATGGCAAATAATAATAATGGCCGCCCCTTTCTTGCACGCAGGCTATGCCTTCCGGGGTTAGATCTCATTTTAGCAACAAAAACTGATTGCCCAGGCTCAATATTTTTGCACATTCTTGCCTCTTCAAACCTTTCATATTCAGCGGCTATGCGTCAAAGAATATAGGGTAAGTACTCTTTTTTCCTAAGGAGATTTTTCTGAAACGGGTTGTCAAATATATGAAATTTCAATTAATAAAATGTTGTATCAATATAGAAATGAAATTTAGACATTCAGAACATTCATGAGTCGCTTATTTTGAAAAATGAGAACAAGAATTATTGAAAATATGATCAAAATTCAACTTGAATGGATTTCAAATGTCTCAATAATACCTAACTCGCGACAAATAATTCATTCTAGCAAATTTATTTCCTTGTATTTTTTCCAATGTTCAAATTTTTTGAAAAAATCTTGAAACTGATTTATGGTCACTTCACAAGTAGAATAACCACAGATTGATGAGTATCGTCCCGTGTGAATTATAACGACAGTTTAGTAGTTGTGTGCAATTTTCTTTCTATTTGCCCTGATAAACATAATACCTCACTTTTTTTCGTTAGTATGAAAATATGATAGAATATTATGAATTGATTGAATACTAAACTATTTATTGTTCAATGTATTAAGCATAGTTTTTGCTCAATATTTAAATTTTTTTGCTTCACTTCGTAACTTTTTAAAACGGAGGTAAAATGTTTTCTAATATTCTGATTTTTTTGATTCACTTCGTAAGTTTCCAAAACAAAGGTAAATTTTTTTCTAATTCTTCACGTTGACAACTGCCTCTATCAACGAACCCCCTTCTCATGCAGAAGCCGTCTCTAGCTATCTTCTCAGATTTTTCACCAGCCTATACCTAATTATAACATTTTTGCCTAAAATTGAACTCACTAAAAATTATTATTTAAAAATGTATCACATTTTTACATATTTACTCATTTATTAATTTTTCCTACGAGCGTGCGGAAAAGTAACTTTCCCGCACGATTTTTTGTTTTGAAAGTTGTACTTTTCCGTGCGATATTTGTATTGTTGAAAATAAGGATGTTTAGAACTAACCATATGATCTATGTAACTATTCTACAACTATTTCTGCAAGGTTTCGACGCCGATCATGCCCATACCTGAGCTGTGATTTACTCCACTAGTGCAAAATACAATGTTCTCGAGTCCTTGGTTCCGATTATATTTTTCTTGTGTTTATACTTTGGTACAAGACTAAGTTTTACAGAAATTTTCCGATGTGAACATCCCATTTCATTAAACTATCCAGGTATATACCCAGGTATTTAATATTCTGTACCACAGAAATTTCTCTGATCATTAGTCCCATCAAATCAGGTAATTCCTTCTTGTTTGTAGCAAAGGGAACGCATTTCGTTTTTTCGAAGTTCATTATGAGTAGCCTCGAGTCAAACCAAGTTTTAATTTTCAAAAAATCTTTCTCAACCTTTTCAATAAAACTGTACCAATCCGTTCCGGAGTGTCATCTGCAAAGCTAATTATTTGCCCTTCCGAAGTTACATTATACAAATTGTTGATATAAAAATTAACGGTATAGGTCCAAGAGTTGTGCCTTGGGGAACCCCATACTGAATACTGTGAAATTCGCTGTTGATCCCATCTATACTCACGCATTGTTGTCTGTCTTCCATGTAGCTTTCCAAAAAAGACAATATACTCCCTCTCATTCCCATTTGTTCAAGGGCCCCTAAGAGTTTCTCATGACTGACCGTGCAAGGTGTACAAAGATGCAAAGTGATGGGTTACCTTTTTCCAAGCAGTTGTTTTATGTTAAAAATTCCACTGCGTCGTCGGTTGACTTATTCTCTCTGTATACTCTATTTATTTGAAAATGTTTGTATTCTCTTTTTAATTATAGATTCGAGGATTTTTACGATATTAGAAATCAATAATATTGGCCTGTAGTTGTTACAGTCTAGCTTACTACCAGTTTTAAATATGGGCTTGATCACTGAAGTTTTCAGAGACTTTTTAGGTCCACAAATGCTGGACAACCTGTGTACAGCCAAAAGTGTGAACTTTGTGTCATCCATTGGATGTTTGAGTCCATTGAATGTCTTCATATGGACGCCCAAATGTCCGAAGTTGTTCATTGAATGGACGTCCAATGATTTTTTTCTGCTGTCTGGGCTGTGGGAAGGGCTTTATCAGTAACTACTATAATTCGCTAACGAGGACTTCGTGATCAACGCATTTGAATGCATTACTGAGATTGCAAAAAAATCCAATAGGACACTCTCCTGAGGGAACATGCCAAGTGCATGTCACTCAAGCTAGGAAACTGTGATGATATGGAAAAAGTACGGGGCTACGATGATAAACGTAAAATTAAAGAAATCTGCATGCATTGTTCACAATAAGCTTGTCAAGAGAGAAACAAGATGTCCTGCACTACCAGGATGACGCTTATTGCCATAATCCCATACAATAGGAATAATTGGGTCGAAAATCCACCAGAAAACAACTACTTTCCTGGCTAATACCACGACGAACGTTGAATTACATCTAATGAATTTCCGTGCATAAGGATGTCTCAGCTTCTGCATTTACATGGAGATTTTGTTGAATCGTTTGTTGCAGACATTAGGTATTGTCTGCAGAGTCCTAGCCTATACTGATGAGGGCAAGAACTCAGAAATCGATCTATAGGTGGTCCAAATGTTTCAATGAACATTTCCATGCAACTAGCAATTGCGGAGACATCCTTGTAGGACTCTGCACGGAAATTCATTAGATGTAATTCAACGTTCGTCGTGGTAGTAGCCAGGAAAGTAGTTGTTTTCTGATGGATTTTCGACCCAATTATTCGTATTGTATAGGATTATGGTAATAAGCGTCGTCCTGGTAGTGCAGGACATCTTGTTTCTCTATAAACGTAAAAAACTATGCTCCTCAAAATATGATTCCATGCTCGTGTTGCTTGAGACACGATCAGCGTTCGACAGTCTGTCTTCACAAATTCGGAGCCGGCCCTCGTACACACCATAATCGACATTGGCGAAAAACGCACATTCTGGATGGCACGAAAGGTCTACGATCGCGGCTGTACTCTCACACAAAACAACCGAAAAGCACTTACGATATACGGATGTGTTGAGTGAGCTGGGCGGGCATCGGGCAAGCTCGTGATCGCTCACGTATAATTATCGGAGAAACCTAAAACAAACAAGTGCTTGTTGACTCGCTGACCCGATCGCTCGAAAGTGAGCCCTACGTATAAGAAACATAAAGAGGCGGCCAGCGCGGGCAACCGTTAATTTCGGTGAGATTCGTGATTTTCTGAAATAATGATGCTCGACCGGCATCATGATCAATTGGGGATGGCCTAGTTTGTTATAAGTATACGGTGTGTGATTATAAAGCCAACATATTCTTGCATACGAGAGCAGATAACGAGGTTCTCTCTCGAGGGAAAATTGTGGGTTAGTCTGGGCTGTATGAACTACCGAATGTGAGATATATTTCGTAGTTAACATTCCGGACGATCTCTGGGAAGATGATCTCGGATGCCACAAAGCACCAACAGCTTGAAACAGTGAAAACCGTTTCCTTACAAAATATAATTTTTGTTGGATCATAAATTTATGATCAAAGAAATCGCACACTCTCTTTGTATCTTTTTTATCAACCGCTATCAGAAGATGAAAGTTCGTTAACATTAATCTCTCATGCAAAGAATTATGTTATTTTGAGAACACTCAAAACAGTGTTCGTTTTACCTAAATAATCCAACCAAATCGTCTCCCGGCGTGCCTGTTTCAGGAAAAAATATAAGAGTTGCTTTCTTACTCGTTCTGTATGGTTTTTGGGGTGCTGGACCCAAATTTTAACTTTGCTACTTTCCAAGGATATGGCTTCACATTGAAAATCTCAAAAAAGCATAAAATTTTCGATCTCTTTTTAGTATTTTTGGCAAAAAGTCAGAAAACTACACAATTTTTGAGGTAGACCATTCAATACAAATATGAAGAAAAATTAAATTTCTACACGAAGCTTCCCTCAATTAATTTTGACCTGAACAATAAAAATATATGGATGCAATACAAACAAAACTGGAGTTAGTAAAAAACAGTACAATAATATTCACGTTATAATTGTCCCACTCTTAAATGGCAAAGTAAGTTATATTTTTGAAATAACTTTTGACTTTGATTTTGATTATTCCGTAATTTTTTTCGTTTTATTAGATAGTTCATTAACTTCAACTCGTTTGGCATTTGATAGCGCCGACCCTGCACTTTCTACTTCTGTTTCTATGTCATCAAATTCTGACACTCATTCATTTACGATATAGTACCTGTTTTGAATAGGTTCCGATTCCATTACGGACAAATCACCCAAATCAGACATAAACAATTATTCTCTAGCCGCTATTGTTTATCCTTGGTCAACGCTGCTCTACCATTTAACAGCACGTCGTCACCAAGCAATCGGGGGCCTGCTCACTGTACCTTTGGTACCTTTGGCTATATTCATAATTTCGGGAAAAAATTTTGTTGGCGTCGCGTCGCCACCAATCTAGTATTCGAACATTTTGTGTTGCTGTTTTCACAGTTTTCAGTTTCGATACCGACGATATCGTAATCAGAATGAGAACATCACTATATTCACCGTTATTTGAACTGGAAAAATTCCTAGTGAGAAGAATTTTACTCTAATAATTATCTGTGAAGTGGCAACACTGACTTCGATTGTGTGGCAAAACAAAAAAGCTCAGCTGGGCTTGAGAAAGCTTGAAAAGCTCGATGGAACTTGAAAAAAGCTATAAACCAAACCAAGCTCACATTCGTAGATTTCAAGCCCAGATAACTTTTTTCTTTTTGGAAACTTGACTTTCAAGCCCAAGCCAAGCTTTTATGTTTCAAGGCAAGCTACTCGGCTTGGTGAAACCCTGTCACACATACACTATTTGGGCCGAGATGTCAAAAAATTCTGTGTAATTGAGTCATTAGTGTATTCCCAATTCAACTATTGCGACATCGTTTACGATGGAATATTTTCGTGAACTACGAAATCAAAAATAGAGCCAACTCAGCAAAAACAAATCTCACAGCGCTATCTCCGTAAAGCAAAAATGTTTCCGCTATTTTCTAGCCCTTTTCCATCCCTCTCTTGCTTTTCTGTCGCTTTTTTCGTTCTCTGTGTTATACTCAATATCAATAGATTTATGCTTAGTTTTAACTTCAGTGTTAGTAATGGTTTAAGCGGAAGAACCTTTTTTTTCCTAGTGTGGAGAGAAAACTGAACTATCACCTTTTATTTACCTTGTTTTAATGTGTTCTGAGAAATTGGACTGATTAATTGTTATATGGTGAATAATAAGCTTATTCTTATTATTATTATAAACGTTCTCAAAACCCCTTTAAAATCGTTCAACTGAGGAATTGTTCACCTTCGTCCATATATAGAAGATATATCTTTAAATTTTGTATATAATCCATTATTGTTCACTGAAACGTCAAATAATTCAAGACCAAAAAAATTATGGATTGAAAAAAAAGTCCCCGTATATCACCTAATCAGTGGAAACACGACGAGAGCACCCCACATAATTGCCCAAGAATATTTCCATTCGCATGAATAACATCCAACGAAACACCTCACATCTAATCTACATATAGGACAATCTTGTTCATTTGAATATATGATTCATTCTTCTCGCCTTGCACACATGTTTCCTCGACAATTTTTCACCTCTACCAATAAATATACAACGCATTGTACCGAATAATAACGCCTACTCCAAAAACTTTCAGTCGAGACTATTGAATCGAACGCAAGAGACTATGCACGTAACTTGTAACTGGTAGATACCTACCATGAGAATATTCATTCGATTGCAAACGAACAAACAATATTTGAATAATTGTAATAAACACAACCTAATTCTCAGGCATATGCAATAGAGTATACCTGCCTGAAATGTCATGTCATTGTCCTCAGTACATCACTCTTTCCAACATTGATTTAGGCAAAAGTGTTATTGCCATATCGACGATAATAATATAAATTAGTCCGGTCTAGAATCTCATGAATGGTTTCCATTTCACTGCTAGAAGCATTTCATGTAACATTTTTTAACCGGAAGTATGATATTCAAGATGGCGCCCAAGATTGTGCCAAATTCAATTTGTTTTCTGCTCTTCCTAGGTTTTGTTTCTACTTATACGATCTCTTGATTTGATTCAAGGTTTTCGGGGGAGAAGAACACGTTTATATACTCAAAATTTTAGTGAATCATATGAAATATAATTGTACAATGACTACAAATATTTGGGCATAATTATCGACAACAACCTAAAATGGAACAACTATGTTGATTATCTACAAAAAAGTGAGAAAACTGATATATTAATTCTACCAACTACGACAGTTTTTATGAAGAAATCTACTTACATTAATATACAAGTCTCTAGCTGAATCACTTTTTCGATATGGTATTCTGGTGTGGGGAGCAATGTATAAAAATTCTTTGCAAACACTAAACACAATACAAAACTATATCCTAAAAATAACTTCCAAGAAACAAAGATCTTTCCATACTAACCTGCTATACACAGAAGATATTAGCAATATCTGATCATTATATTTTCATAGTCTATGTATATATGTATTCAAAAATAAAATATTACCTAATTCTGGTCCAACAGTTTATGCCACTAGAAGCGCAACAAACGAATTGCTACCCACTCCTAAATTCAATAAAAATGTTAGTCACCGTTTCTTATCATACACATGACCAAAAATTTGTAACATTCGACCCTCAAGAATAAAACATATAAGAAATCATAAAGCCTTCTCAAGAGAAACAAAAAAATGTATCTTCGAAAATTACTATGAATTCATCAAAATCTTAGAAAATTAGCAGTTTATTTATTTGAAACTTCTTTATACCACCACTTTTGTTTTTGAACTCCTGTACATAACTGTAGTTTTTTCAACCACATCAATTACTATTGCATCGCAGCACAATACAAGTGTTAAGTCACTTAGGTGTACACAAGCGTATATATTCATTATTTAGGTTGTTATCATTATTTGTTACAGTTCTAATTTTGTAATCTTTTATACCTAGCTCTCTTGTAATCTTGTTATTTT
This sequence comes from Chrysolina haemoptera, assembly GCA_958298965.1. Classification (NCBI taxonomy): domain Eukaryota; kingdom Metazoa; phylum Arthropoda; class Insecta; order Coleoptera; family Chrysomelidae; genus Chrysolina; species Chrysolina haemoptera. The sequence goes on along the minus strand of OY282585.1, from coordinate 3,731,608 downwards.
GTAATTTTGTGTACCCCCTAAAAATAATAAATAATAATAAATAAATAAATTTGCCATTTGCCATTTTACCCCACTTTTTGCCTTTTTATAGTAATTTTTTTGAATTTGCCGCCATACTTTTTCCAAGAACCTTTTTTTCAATACTCTAATAATAAACTTTTTTCCCATATGGTACATACTTTTTGGCGGTCACTGTATACAAACCATACCCTATATATTGTGAGAGCATTACAATTTCTCCTCTACTCGCTCGAGGAAGGGATATCCACATGAGCTGTGTGTTAATGCGTCGGGTAAGGTAACAGGAGAGGCGCACAGCAGTGCGTCTCTCTTATTTATGGGTATCATCATATCATTGCGTTCCTTGTTGCTCGCGTAGATTTCTATCACAGTATCGGAAACTTTTTATCTGGGGTATACAGTATCGGAAACTTTTCATCTGTGGTATAGACAGAAATCTACGCGAGCAACAAGGAACGCAATGATATATACCACATAACTAAGAGAGACGCACTACGGCGTGCCTCTCCTACTACCTCGTTTGACGAATCAACTACTCACGTCGATATCCCTTCCTTGAGCGAGTGGAGGAGAAATTGTAATGTTCTCTCAACATCCAGCAAGCTATTCTTTACGCTCTCATGAAACTACCATACCCAAGATGCAAACTTTCCGATACTGTATACCCCAGATGAAAAGTTTCCGATACTGTATATTGCGACATAAACTGAAATGAAAAATGGATTATATATTTTAATTTCTCGCTATACCCTATACAGTAGTATTCGTTCGGCAAGTCTCCAACAGAAAACAACTACTGTCCCATACCACCACTGAATCATATCTGTTAAATTTTTGAAGACTGACACCAATAATCCTAATTTTCCTGTACTATCGATAGAAAAAAGGAACAATCGACCAGTAACTCAAGCACTGGTGTCGTGACGGAGTTTTGAAAATATAGAAATTCATATCCAGCAATAATGCACACGCGAAATCCCGATAACAGAAGAAGAGAATACTGGGAACCGAGAGCAACGAATTTTTTATTTGATATGCGATTATAAGTCGATACATCCTGATAGGACCTGTTTTATTTCAGCGTGTTCACGAACATTTCCTACAGAGATATTGACAATGGCGAGCTACTTGAACGAAACTCGTGCATACGCCGGTAATAATGATTATGTGATTCCATCTACATGACCCTCATTGTTCCTGCCATGTAAAAATACACACCGTTATTCTTTTTTTGAAAATGGTAGAATTACAGCGAAGGTCAGCAGAAAGTACTCACATCAGCATAATCTAGCTGAAGAAACGTTGTTTAGTCAGAATGAAATAACATTTTCATCAATATACCAAATTCAGTCAAAACTAAAAAGGGCATACAAAGTGGACTAGAAAAGTTGTGGAAATGTCTTGGCCTACTATTTTTAAAACAATTCCAATTCTAGGAGTGTAGGCTTTCACGGCTGGCGCCAACGTTTTGTTGTTTTCCAGGTTTTGCCGTCTTCTTTGATAGAAATCTCCGAAAGTTTCAACTCGCTCACGCCACTGAAGATGACGCAGTTGCAGTTGAAATGTTTGGAGATTTTAACCAAATGCAATACCCGGAAAAACCCCATTAGAAGAATCTTCACTTTATTCAGTTACAGGGAGTTGAATGTGTCGAATCTTTTTATACGACCATAGAAATATGCTCATTTTATGTGCTTTATCGATCAAGGAAGTAGGCCGATTATAAACACTTTTTCATTTCTACATCACGAGCTGTACTGTAATGATCATTTCAGTAAAGAATATTCCATTTCCCACTACTTTCATGAACTACTACTAGACTGTCATTTTTATGATCATAAATAATATATGATTGAATCAAGTTTGTTAACGTTCTAATAATTTTACATTAAACGTCAGTATTTTGTTTTGTTTATCCTGATTTGTTGTAATAATATATCCACATTGTGTACATTTCTTTGAATCAATTTTTTTCACAATTTTGTTTAAATTGGTTAACAACACCTTTGGGTCTAAATGTAAATTGTAGTTCTTTTTTGTACAATTCTGTGGACCATATAATTGAAAAATACACAATATTGTGCTATTTTTTTACACATCCCTTTGTTTTTATTATAGTTCTGTGGACATAATTGAAATTCAGAATGCACAATACTGTAAAAGAATGTTACACAAGGCTTTGTGTTTTTTAAAGTAGCTGTTAGAGAATATAAATTTAAAATTTTCCCAATGTGTGAGAAATTTACACAATGAGATTTTTAAATATCTCATCAACGCTTCCTCGTTTTCTAGCTATCCCTTCCTTTTTAACCGGTCGGGGGCTGAATGGAACTGGTGTTGAAGATTGCTTTGGTCTTGCTAGTAAGCCTCAGCCTTAGTGAATTCTAGTATGGCGCGTGTTGTGCCCTCTATCGGCGGGTAGTCTTGTATGTGATTTATTACACATTTCTTGTTTTATCTTTTGAATAAAAAATTTGTAAAATTTATCCACAATTATGTATTACACATATTGTGTACAAAAGTCACAAAACTGGGAAAAATTTCACTAGAAACCGAAATAAACAATTATTGGTAAAAATGTATTACAACCAGGTTTACTAATATTCGACAATTATGTACATTATTCACACTTTTTTTTTCACACTGTTGAAGGAACAAATCTACACAAGTATTTCTTTCCGTGAATGGTTTCATTCGGATTTTTTTTTGTATAATTTGGTGAGGTATACCTACTTTCCGGACGGTTTGATACCCTTAAGTTACTTTCTTGTACATGAAAATGGTTTACATATATTAAGGTATTGTTGTGTCTTCGGGTTCAAAAATAAGTGTACACTAGTGTGGACTTGCCTTTATTATTCAAACTTCACTTGACAACACTGTAATACAATACTTGTCACTGTTACTAACGTCACTGTCAAAACTGATACCAAAATACTTGTATCCAAGGTTAGGTTCCTCTCACAAATGCATTGGTTTTATATATAAATAAAGTTATAGAAAAATGAAGAAATCACTAGAACACAATAAGAATGTTCGACGATTGATCCAGAACAAAAGTTAGTGCTTCTAGATTTTTCCATCTAATTCATCGAACGATCTCGAACAATTCGAGAAGTCCTTATCAACTTTCAGGTCTGTAACAGTATTGTTACTGAAACCATAGCCAGTGAGAGCAGTAACAACATTTGAATTGTGCTTAGTTAACATACAGTGGGTGTTCATATCAAATTTGATTTAATACATATATTTTATTATTACTTTGGGATTTGAATTTCCTGATTACCTAGTTCTTAAGAAGCTAGTAGTAAACCTGCTGTGAAAGGAAACTAGCTACTGCTCATATTCTTTGAAATGAAGAAGAATGGTGCTGCACTAAATGTAACAACTCTTTCAGCCCTTCTAACAGACTCAACTTCAAAGCTTTACTTGGACGTTGCTAAGGATACTGAATAACCCACACAGCATGAAGGCATCTTAAAGACGTCTTCAAGACGTCCACCCTAAGATATTCGGGATGTCTTCAAGATGTCCAGTAATATCTTGGACGGAGAAATGTGCAAGTAAAATAGCATCATACCACCATGGTATGCCTTATACAGAACAGAACAGATTTTATTGTCTAGGTGAGATTCAGGTAGAGGGACAGGGACAGGCGACCTACAGAAATTGCTGATGCCACCCTTGGAGGGAGTCGAAACCATTTTTCTATTGAATTAAATTAAATTTTAAGTACTGACTTGAGTTGTTTCAATGGCTGCCACATACAAACGAGGGCTTAGAACAGTAGATCGACATCTCCCAAGAAAACAGCAGCACTAAGTAGTCAAAAACACCTTGTCCCCTTTTTACCCAACGACTCGCCCCTAATGAACCAAGGACAGTGTTAATTTTTTCGATCTGTTGCCTACATAAGCAACAAGCTTCAAAAAGCTCTTATAAAATATTTGAGCATTGAGTGTTCGAGTGTGAATCGGATAGATTTTTTCTGTTAACTATTGATACTTTCTAACATTGCCATAGCCTACAAATTTGTTACTGTAGACAGTATTGTTTAGTATACCTATTTCATTCGACTTTTCATTAATTTTCTTGTTAGTATTACGACAAAATCATGACTTTCAAAACAAAAATTGTGTTTCGAATGGGATCTTTTTCATTTCCTTGTTCATGACTTATATTGCTCTAATTGGTTGTATTCAATCAGATGACCTCATATTAACTAATTTCATTGGATTTCTAATAGAGACATACATTTTCAATCCAAGGATTTCCAAGACAAATATTTCATAAATTTAACATTTCATGCAAATAAAACAATATCACGTTGCTATGCATTCGATTTGCAGTAACTGTGCCAAATCAACTTTATGACAATAATAATCTAACAAAAACAATGGAGTGAATAGAATTAGAGGAAACCACCTAACGGTATCTGTTTCGTGGCAAAAGAACAACGTAATTTCATCAGTTACTAGAGCGTGCAGTATACAGTGACCGCCAAAAAGTATGTACCATATGGGAAAAAAGTTTATTATTAGAGTATTGGAAAAAGGATTATTGGGAAAAGATTGTGCATGTCCGATAACCTAAAAATCGATTTTGACACATGATCGCTGGTATGGCAGCAAATTGAAAAAAATTACCATGAATAGTCAAAAAGTCGGATAAAATGGCAAGATATCGAAGAAAGTTATTTGAAAAAGTTACTTGGAATTCAATTTTATATACATATACAAAGTTTGAGAAAATTATGTGGGAATATTGAAAACAGCAATTTTTTTAAAATAGTTTTCTAGCTGTAGAAAAATATCAAATTATTTTCTTATGAATTGCTTGACCATACTGAAATATTTGTATTCCGATGATAATAACAAAACTTTCTCATTTTCTCCACACCAGAGAGCACTAAATTGAAAAAATTTAATTTTGTCAGAACCCTTGCTGTTACATTGGTTCGTATCTATTAGATATATCACAATTCCACTATTATTGCGATGATAGGGAGATCCAAAAAGATCGTGTTTTTCAGATTATAATCAATTTTTGATGATAATCGTGCACGAACGTTTCACTTCGCACATAATCTTAAAAATAGTGCGTCAAATTAAAGAGGCTTGAGTTTTCAACATTGCATGCGAAGTGAAACGCTCTGGCACGATTATCATCGAAATTTGATTATAATCTGGAAAACATCATGTTTCTGGAGTGTCATGTCATCACAATGGTCGTGGAATTCTGATATAACTGTTAGATACGAACCAATGTAACAGCCAGGGTTTTAACAAAATCCAATTTTTTTAATTTAGTGCTTACTGGTGTAGAGAAAATGAGATAGTTTTGTCATTATCATTGAAATATAAATGTTTCAGTATGGTCAAGCTAGTCATATGATAATAATTTGATATTTTTATACAGCTAGGAAAATATAAAAAAAAAAATTATTTTTTCAATTTTCTCTCATTATCCTTTCAAACTTCGTATATGTGTATAAAATTGAATTCTAAGCAACTTTTTCAAATAACTTTTTTCGATATCTTGCCATTTTATTCGACTTTTTGACTATTCATGGTAATTTTTTTCAATTTGTCGCCATACCAGCGATCACGTGACATGTGTCAAAATCGATTTTTAGGTTATCGGACATGCACAAACTTTTCCCAAGAATCTTTTTTCTAATACTCCAATAATAAACTTTTTTCCCATATGGTACATACTTTTTGGCGGTCACTGTATATAGCTGATTTCAGGAAATGTCTACAAAAACAAAGAAGATTATACGAAGAAGATTCCCAGAACAGAAATGATCGCTCATTATATTTTGACAAAATCATCATGTAGGCAGTAAACAAATATCCCTTATATTAATGGGTTTCAGAGTAGTGTTGAAAAAAAAACAATATCATGGTCTACCAGATATTCATTTGTCGATTGACTAATGCAATTCAGTTATGCTAACTGGTTTTCATTCCACGAGTGCTTCGAACATCCAGTTCCTCAATATTATGTAATAGTTATTTTTGATACAAGTTCATAAACTAGGAGTTTTTGTAAAAACAGTGTGTTAAAATAGAGAAACATCGGGCCAATATGGATATATTGTAAATGTAAAAATAATATTGAATCAATATGGGTGCGTATTGGAAAACAATATTTCAATAATAATATTGGTGGAATATTGGCTCTACCTGTTCTGATTGTAGAAATATTGGGTCAATATTGGTTCAATAATTTTCACCAATATCGATAAAGCGATATTGCCTGCATATTGTTTCCAGCATCTAGCTCCAATACTGCGATTTCAATATTCCTCTCATATCGATTTAAGAGATAAAAAACAATATCTATATCCAAGTTTGATAGCACATTGGTTGAACATAATTCCATCCATATTCAATAAATCATATTAACCCTACATTGATAAAGTTTGTTACGCCAATATTTGAAAGACAATATTGATTCCATATTACAAAATAAATGTATCACTATCATTGAAAATTTAATATTGGTCGAATATTCAATAAACAATATTGAAATGAATCATGATCAAACTTGGGTAAGAAACCGCTAGGTGGCCCCACATATGGGACGACAGCTGAATCATACTAACATATATTAAATAAGGCTTCCCCCCCCCAATGTATGTACAAGACAATCTGCTCTGTGGCTAATTGAAGTAGAAATAGAATTGTAGAATTTTCAAATTATTCGACATTTTCTGAAAATATTTTATCAAAGTTTCTAAGGCAACATATTTATTTTGAATATTTTACCAATATACAAATGATATTGTACCAATATCGCTAAATATTTGGAAGCCAATATTTCTTCCACAATATTTCACTAATATTATTTGTATAATGTCCAAGTAATATTTTACCAATATCCCAGAATAATTCTAGTTTTATCTCGCCAATATAACGTTTAAATATTTTGCCAATATTTTAATAATATTTTACCAATATTATTCCAATGTAAGTGTGCTACAGCGATATTGTACCAATATCGCTTAACATTTTGAGGCCGATATTGCTAAACTACACAAATCTTATTTTTCTTCATGAAACATTTTTTTTAACTACTGTGTGAGGTTCGGAACTCTCTAGAAATGTCTATACGAGAGAAACTTCAAGAAGATTTCACAAAGTTCTAGCACGTACTGAGAAGACGGTAGAGTGAAATTTTAGAAAGTTAGATAATCAGGGGAAGTTGAAACTTTTTTTTCCAGAAATTTCTACAGTGTGACACAGACAACTCTAGGATGCTCTCGAAGCTTCTAGAAGGCGCTGGAGGATTAGAAAAAACTGTGGAATGAACCATAACAGAGGCTCCATATACATCTAGAACGTAGTGAAAGAACAGTTAAATAAATTTTTCGAAAGTTTCACCACGATGCAGTGAGGGTTGAAATTTTCTGAAAATGTCTAGAATAAAAGCGAGGAATATCTAAAATTCTGAAAAAACGTGAAATGAACCATAACAAATGCTTCGAAAAGTTCTAGATTGTACTGACAATATATTTCCTTGCTCAACAACCAATCAGTGGATTTCAAATTTTGAAATTCAGCCAATAGAATCGAAACTACATTGAAAATATAGCTTGTCGCTGTATTTTCACGGTGATAAACCTGCTTAGTTTTTGTTTTACTATCTGTCAAGTGAAAATAATGATTTAAATTATAAACGTCAAATTTATGTGTTTTGACTAGTTATCTTTATTTATCAATATGAGCGATCATTGGAGACAAATGTCCATTGCTATCATAGATGAGGCCGGGGAAAAGAGTATTCCGTTGAATACGGCTAAAAGTAAAGCATCAATTACCAGGTGACACGATTTTTCTTTAGTTCAAATCGATATATTGTCGTCCTAAATATAATTCGTGGTATGATTAAAAACCTATAATTTTATGGAATATCAATTCATTGGCAATCCCAATGCAAGAAAATACAACTCGTCCTGCGGACTCGTTGTATTTTCAGCTTTGGGATTGCAATTCATTAATATTCTAAAAAATTATCGGTGAAAATCATACCACTTATTATATTACCCCTGAAAATACACTCGAGTGAAATTCCCGGAAATAAAGTAACCAGGGCGGGGCCGTTGAAACTTTCCGGGGATTTTTAGAGAAATATTTGGAATGATTTTGAAGCTTCTGAATTTTAATGAAATTTTTTAATATGAATTGATTGGTCCAACTTTAGATATAGAATGGTTTTCATCCCAATAAGTATTCTCAACATTTTTTGTTGCACATTTGAGGACTTTGGACTTTTAATATTACAACTAAGTAGCTTCTTCGCGACTATGAGTCCTTCAATAACATTGACAAAAATATATTGGAAGGATTAGTTGGCGAATCAAAAAGATTCTAATAAAAAAACGCGATGATGGGGCAAAACGTCCGCCAGGTCTGCTAGTATTTGATATTATTCATGGTAACATTGTGGCGGTTGCTATGGAAATCAGCCAATTTGTAGATTGCCGATTACAGTTGAAGATTTTACGCACTTGATTTTTTTTACGCACCTGTGCTAAAAAATATTTCTTTAGGCACTGTTAACAGTTAAAAATACACCACCTATATAAGCAGATTTATCAGAATATTTCTTCGATGAAATCTTGATATCCATCAGTTCCATCCAAATATGAAGTCAAAAGTTTAAATACAAATAAATACTCGGGTAGCCAGCGTTCTCGGAAAAATATATTTTTTTTTGCTAATGTATTAGAAGATCCATTACACGACATGTATTTGAATATAATGTTTGAAGCCAAAATTCGAATTTAAAATTTCCCGTCAACATGGTTTTCGAAAAAATGCAAGAGTAACCTACCTCTTGACATAATTTTTTGGGTTTATCACCTTCCACAATCTGAAAATGAAAAATTTTTTTAATCCAAAGAAATCTGTACAAGAACTGGATTTCCTCCACAAAATCAAACTTTTAATCAATAGTAACCTACCCTTCGGAGGGGGTTTATCAAATGTTTTACTACAATTTATTTCAATAAATTCAAGAACGGAAAAAAACTAGGTTTTTTTTAAAACATTATTTCTTATAATATAATACATGGGGATGTAGCTCAGTGGTAGAGCGTTCGCTTTGCATGTGAAAGGCCCGGGGTTCGATCCCCCGCATCTCCAGAATTTTTTTTCATTTTATTTTTCACCAAAGCTATTTTCTATTCTGTTCTCACTGAATTATTTTGTTAATAATGACAAACTATAAGGATCCTTAGAGAGGTCATGAAAAGACGAATGAGGCGCCTGGCCCAGACGGATTGTACGTCACTTCACATAGGAAGAGCATTGTGGACTCAACATGGTCATGGTACTGCTGGACTTGAACAAAGCCTTTGGCTCCGTATAGGTTGAAGGTCTCATCCCCAAAATGCTGTTGGCAGGCATATCATCAACATGACAATTTTGTACGATTAGACAGTTCTAATGAAAAGTTTAACTCATTTCATTGAAGCAGGTTCGCTTCTCTCGCATTCAATCCCCAATACATTTTGGTCGGCGAAAATCTATTTCGCTTTGCCAAGCTCATCAGGGAGATTGACAGAATTGGAAAGCAGGCTCTTCAGAAGTAATTATACACATCAAGGATGGAAATAATTTTCATGATTTTTTCGAGTAATTTTTTATTTTTTCGATTGACTCGAAATATACAATATTTACTAATTTGACCATTCTGAATCGATTGGCGTTCGCAGAATTTGTCTATCTCTACCGGTTCTTGAGTTAGTCAGTTTTCAGATGGTATTTCTAATGAGTTTTCGACATTTTCGTTCGAAAATTCGGAATTAGCACGTCAAAATACGTTAGAGGACAAAAATAAAAAAATCAAAATATGAAAAATAAAAAATCTCAGAAAATTGGATTTTGGAATTTTTACCTCGAAAAATAAGATAAGTTGGCCCTGGAAATAGAGATTTATTCATGAGATTTAATGTCCTGGTGGAATTTTTTAATGTCTACCTACGAAAAAAAAATCATTCCAATCGGTTGGAAAATGTAAGTTTTAGAAGGGTGCTTCCATCTTAAATGGGTCACACTGTATATTCGACTTTTTTGTCCGTTATTTCGTCTTGTTCAAATTCTCAATGTATGCTAATTTTGCCATTCTGAATCGATTGGCATTCGCAGAATTTGTCTATCTCTAACCGTTCTCGAGTTGGTCAGCTCTAAATCAGTTTTCAGATGGGTTTTTTCCCGCCAAAAATTTTTCTTATGAGTTTTCGACATTTTCGTTCAAAGGTTCGGAAACAGCACGTCAAAATACGTTCAAGGACATAAATCAAAAATTCGAAAAATGAAAAATAAAAAATCTCAGAAAATTGGATTTTCTACCTCAAACATTCTTTTCCGGCTAAATCTTAAATCTGAGCACATAAAAGTCAAACATTTTCGGAATGAGCATAAAATTTTACGTATACAGTGCAAATTTCAAGTCGATGAGAGGACTCAGTATTTTTCATGATTTTTAGGAGTGCACCCCTTGCAACTTTTTTCGAGTAATTTTTTATTTTTTCGATTGACTCGAAATATACAATACTCACTAATTCGACCAATCTGAATCGACTGGCGTTCGCAGAATTTGTCTATCTCTAACCGTTCTTGATTTAGTCAGTTTTCAGATGGTTTTTTTCCCGCCAAAAATATTTCTAATGAGTTTTCGACATGTTCGTTCGAAAATTCGGAATCAGCACGTCAAAATACGTTAGAGGACCAAAATTAAAAATTCGAAAATTGAAAAATAAAAAATCTCAGAAAATTGGATTTTCTACCTCAGACACCTTTTTCCTCCTGCTAAATCATATATCTGAGCACATAAAAATCATACATTTTCGGAATGAGCATAATATTTCTTCTGCGGTAACACTTGGAAAGTAATCATTCTAAAACAACCTCTATAATCACTTGGTACACGTGTGCAGCTTCCCTCTCATACACGTTGCCAAGGTTACAAAAAAGTTGCACAATCAACTGATTTGCAAACTTTGTCTCAAAACAGTCGCACCATGGCCTAAGGAAATCGGTTGATTGCGATTATACAAGACGCGTGATTTATATACCATTTGGTTCATTCACAAAGTTCTAAAAACTGGAACCGTTTCATATTTGAACCAAAAATTAGTGCTACCAGACAGTTATAACGTAAATACTAGAAAAAATAATATTAAAAAATAAACTATTTAACTTTTCTTCAGATGTGAGTTACAGCTTCAAAAGCTTGTCGCATGTTTTAGATTCGAATAAAAAAGCGGCCAGCTTTTGAATCTGTAACTCACATCTGAAGAAAATTTAAAAAAATTTCTTTTTAATTCTATGTTTTCTAGTATTTACGTTGCTACTGTCTGGTAGCACTAATTTTTGGTTCAAATATGAGGGGGTTCCAGTTTTTAGAACTTTGTGAATGAACCAGATGAAATGTAAATTCTTGTATAATCTCAACCAACCGATTTCCTTAGGCTGCATAAATTGAAATTTGAGTTTTCACTCAAATTCAAAAAGAAATTAAAAGGGCTCTATTTCAAAGACTGCACTGAAAACAAAATAATATTGAACTTACTTCTTTCTCAGCCTACAATATCAGAGTACGACTATTAAATATTGACTGCTACTCTCGCAGGATGATCTTTGTGTTATTTATTACTAAAAGTATCATTTATTATTATGATACTTTGTTTTATTCTGAATTTTCTGTTTAAATTTTTGTTTTTTCATTATGAACCTTACAACGTTACACGTTCAAAATTATTATGGATGCCTTGTCAGAATACTATTAACCGTTCAAGAATAATGTATCAATTGATATCTGTAGAGCTGATTTTTTTTTTCACAAAAAGAAAAATGCTGTATTGTTCAGAGAACATCGTGAGAGCAGAGGGAAAGTAGGTAGGAATTGGTGTTTTTCTTGAATTTTTTAAGGGTGTATGCCTCACGGAACACCTCCCGAGGCAGCGAGTTCCAAAGCTTTGCCGTTCGGTGGAAAAACAAGCCCTGGAAAGCAAATGTTTAGCATTTCTCCAAAGTGACGGCATATGGATGTGAGGACTGAGCTTTTTAAATATTATTTTTATTTATTATTTTTTTATCAATAAAGAGTTAGCAAAGCCGATCTTACAAAAAGTTAGCAACAAACAAACTTAATCTAAGTTTGAATACAGAAGTTTTGGAGCTCATGTGATGTTTTTCGTTGAGTAGAAGAACAACAATCAAACTTTGTAAATATTACTAAAATGCTGTGGCAAATGGATGCCAATATAACTTTTTGTTATCGATCTCATTTGTATAACTAGAAACGAGTATTCATTCCAGATACCAAAAAAGTGTGTATCTTCGTTTTACTGAAGAGCAAACAAAAACAATGGGATTTGTTTGCCATGATATAGCTTATAGACTAGTCAACAAAGTCAAAGTTTGGGAAACACACGCTTTCAATGTCTTCCTTCACAGTCATATTAAAGACATATAAGATAGATAAATGTCATTTAGACCATCAAGTTGCTTTCATGAACGTGTGTAAAACGAAATTACACTGGTGTTGATGAAAAAGGAGAAATACCCAGAAATCTTACAATTTCACAAATGTCTAATACAGAGCTGTGCCGAGCACTGACAAAAAGTGCTTCGAGCACTAAGCGCAATAAAATTGTTTTTTAAGTCGTTCCGCAACGCTGCACTCGTGAATAAAATACTCGTTACTGAAAGGACGTTTATAACTCTGATTACATAATATACTATTTTGAAATATAATTACTGAAATAAACAATTTGATTCCAATAAAATATGAATATTGATTGAATGTTTGGTTTTGTGGTTTTCTTGACATCGTTTTTTGAGAATTTAACCTCGCACAGTCCGAAAAAAAACCAAAATATGGAAATCAAAATCAAATCAAAATGGGTCGGTCGCATATGATTACACAAAAAAGAAGTTTGAAATAGCAGAATGGTAATACCGCACATCCCCGGTATCAAGATAGCAAATGTCATCCATACGAAATTTTTGGCAGAGTTTCGTCAAAGAAATAACAATTGGTCTCGATAATAAAAAAAACATTTTTTCGGAAAAAAAGTTTGACATTTTATCCCTGTTGACAGGTAATAAAATAGAACTTTTTATAAAATTACTTTTTCCCCGAGAATCGGTTTTGATAACAGAGACAGATTTGGTCTCCGATAGCAGGTAGTTTGAAAAGAAGAAGTAATATTTAGTTATATTGAACTTATTTTTTTAGATAGAAAAAGTAATCGACCAAATTGTACTATTTTTTAAAGACAGTAATTTTCTAAACGCAGTACTTATCGTAGAACATTAATTTTTTGGTAGGAGGTGCCGCCGTGTGCCATCTGCTGCGACTTCATGTTTCGACAAGATTCATTTATGGGTATATAAGTTCGACTTGCCAACACTATTCGATCGTTTTACTCTAAATGTTCTTCAATCGTTCGAAAGAGTGTCAAAGTAATGTTTTTGTGGTTGTACCCGAACGATTGAAGAACATTTAGAGTATTTTTTTTTTTTTTTTTTATGGGAAATTGAGTATAGAAGAAGCAAAAAACGAAAAGGAATAGACAGGTTCACACGCTTCACGTCCAGGGGTCCGTCGGAACGACTTTTCACGAAGACACACAATAAATAGACCACGGAAGGATAGGTATATGAAACACGAGGATAGGTCTACACATGGATAACAAGTCTAAATTAAACCTACTACAACTTGATCTTAGTCTTGTTTAAGAATTCAATTAAACATTCGTACCATTTCAAGCTGTTTGAGACTAAAATCGACATGAGATTGAAAGGTTTTGGAACATTCAAATTACAAAGTTTGTCATACAGCTCATTCGACTGAACATTTAGAGTAAAAAGTTCGAATAGTGTTGGCTCGAACTCACCCGATATAGAAGGCTTAGTGCTTGGTAATCCCTAAGCCTTTTCATTAAATTCTTCGAAGCATTAGGCACTAAGCACTGAATTAGGATAGTGCTTAGGAGCACAAAAGTGCTTCGAGCACTTTCACGAGCACTAAGCACTGTGCTTTGGGACAGCTCTGGTTAGGTAATAAAGCACACAAAAGAAGGAAAGATGCCCATTCATGAATTAACCCTTTGTGGTCCAATTATATTGTCAAAATCAAGGAAATGAAAAACAGTCTACTCAAAATATGCAGAGTAAAAAAACAGGGACGAAAAAACAAGGAGCGACATCAACCGAAACTGGACCCGACATCGGACTGGAACGTGATACTGACGGGGATGGCCTGATATCGGACCGGGGCTGTCCCGACAAAGGACCGCAAAGGGTTAATGAATATCTCTGGAACTCACAGCCTCCCTCAGCTCTCTCGATGTTCTTTGAATAGTACAGAATTTTCATGCCACGAGATATTTTGGTGTTGTGAGACATACTCTGTGGAACCTTTACCTTCGTTTACTAGTCCACTTTGTCTGGTCTATAAAACAAGACCGAGAAGAAAATAGAAATGAATGCGCGTTCAGTCGTGCGTATAATCAATGCTTAGATGCCGTATTCACAGGCGAGGGCTCAGTTTTGATTGTAAAATGATACATTTTAATGTTCGTGGAACAATACCTGCAATAAAACATGGCCCAGTTATACACCATGAATAGAATAACACACATTAGACAAGAATGATAAACAAATACATTCCGCAATTGTTGAGAAATGAGATCGGAAATAATGGCCATCGAAGAGACTAACGGATAAATGCCTTTTTACGGAATGGCCGGACAATGGTTTTGTGGTTGCCTTTCGTCTTAGAACATTGTTAGGAGCAAAGTGGGTTTATTACGGTCCAGTTGGTGTAGTAGCTCATGAGTTATAATTGGGAATGGCATTCTTTTTCATAATTTCTTCTGGTTTGAGATGAATCGCCAAATCGACGCTTTAACATCAATTAGGACCATTTCTCATCTAAAGTTGCGGTTGAGAACTATTTGTAAATTTCTCAATTCTGATCGGTCAGCAGCATCGATTGGACAAAATATTACAATGGTGAATTATCAGATATCTAACTAGCCCACACCAGGTCAATCAAGAAAGAAAATACTGCGGTAATATTTTAATCAAATGGTACTTGCACGTGGACAATATTCAAGTACTTTCTCTGCGGTTTTATGTGTTTTTCAGGATGCTGAATTCGAATAGTGTGCAAACAAAATATCTTGGAGCATTACGAAATAAAATGATCATTTATATAAAAAATATACCAAGTACTTTTTTAAAACGGACTAAAACGGATTCAATAATTTTTTAAAACATCTAAAACGGCAGCCGATTATCTTTTTCAATGTCTGAAGTGAATGTCATTTTTGGTTCAAGTTTGTTAATGTTATCTAAGAAAAAGTTGAATTTTACAAAAGAATTATGGTTAGAAAAAAACTTTATAAGTAATTTCAAGCTCCAGCTTAAAAAATAATCGGACGATGTTACAAAAAAAAATCGTTCAAGCGATTCTTAAAACACAACAGCTGTTCAAAACATCCGAAGAAGGGGATTGATTGTCTTTTTCTGTTTCTGAATTGAATGCTTTTGTAGGTTTTATTTGTTGATGTGATCCAAGAGAAGGTTCAAGTTCTCTGATTCTAAATGGCACGAAACATTTTTCAGAATGTTCCATGAATACATTACTCAAAATATGCGCTGATGAATAAGCCACACCGAATTCATGTTAACAGAATTTATTTTTGATACAAAAAGTCCTATACTTTACGAACTTCATCATACAACACTACATTTCACTATAGAGTTTTAGGAGTTCTATGACCGTTAGTAGTGACATTCATTTTTATTCTAAGTAAGTGGTATTCAATGATATGTATGTTTCAAGTAGCTCAGTGGTTGAGACTGAAGCGTTCCAAACCATTGACTGCTGGTCGGCTAGGTTCGAATCCTCAGCGACTTCAGATTTTTATCTGATGGCCCGAGAAAGTGCTAGGAATCGCACGTTAAAAGGTAAGACCTCGTTAATCCTTGGCTCGCACAAGTTTCGACTTTTGAGGGCCGCCGTTCGTAAGAGGACGACAGCTGGTTAACGGAAAAAACAATTTTAACAATTTTAACAATTCATTTTCGACAGTAGCGTTATTCGATTGGTACGTTTATGAATAAGCTTCCAGAACATACCAAATATATTTATCTTGAATTTCTGATTCACTCAGTTTTTCTAAGGTTTTTTATAAAACTATTTCCGTTTGCTGCTATTGGACTCGAAATGTAAGGCACGCTTTTGTTATGGAGAACTGATGGAACTCACAGTAGTTATCAAAGAATTCGTAGAAATGTGGAGATTTAAGAAATAATATTTTCATTTAATATTTCATAAGTAGTGTTAGAGATCGTTTGAGTCAGTTTGTCTTCATAATTTTCTGTGTTCATGATGACTGTTGCATTATCTCTATCAACCGGAATTTTTCTAATTTGATCACCTTATCAACTATTCTCGTATTCATAGAACGGGGCCACAGACTTTAGGTGACGATTTTCTCGTTTATGCCTCTATGACTGAACGATATGAAAGTGCTGATGAAAATGATGAAAAATTTGAGCGGTCCCCGAGTGGCTTTCATATGGAAAATTAATTTATCATTTACACAAAAACCTAACCTCACTTTGGCATTCGCTGACCTCTTGCCAATTTTTTTATGAAGATTTCATGTTAAAAACTTGTGCAATCTGTATTAAACTATGATCTCAGATTATATAATCCATTCTTCATTATTCATCATTGGTCTTCCTCCAAGTCTTTAAGACATGTGTATGTCTAGTTTTTGTTTGACGAGTCCGATATATTTTGTACCACTATGTGAAGCTCCAATGATGGATGAATTGATCATCTATCTATCGATCTATAATACAATTCATTCTGGATCATATTTGCTTTCGTGGCCTACCCTTTCAATTTTTCTTTCACACTGCTGGCTATCATACCGAATTTTCAAAATAAATCTTCTAGAAATGATGTTTCGAAATGCACATAAATAAGTTCGACTACTCTAAGAACTTGATAATTTTTTGTGAATATTTTCGAGTGTTTTGAAATACCTAACACATTGGGGCCCATACTTTTTTCTTGTCATGGTTTTTTTTGGGTCTTGTGAAAGCGGTTACTTATGTAGGAAATTGTATAGATTTAAGAAAGTTGGACACCCAAAAAAAAAACATATCAAAAAATAAAGTTGTCATATTGTTCAATTCAAATACTGTTAAGAAATACCCGACGCCCTTGCATAGCGAATGCATGATTCTAGACGTTTTCATGGCAGCAGAAGCTCTCGAAGCTTCCATCGGACTATATACTGGGATATTCGAGCAGACGAAGAAGATGAGGCTGAAGTCCATAGAAGTTCAAGTTGAAGTAGATTATTGTTTCAGTATATTTGAGTTATATAATTGGTTTATTGGAATTTATCGTTGTTTTTGAATCTGTAAATAACCGAGTCATAACTGACAAGGATTTGTCTCTAGCCTCGAACATCAATATCGTATTAGTGATAGAACGTATTCCTACTCATGAACCAGTTCTTCAACAAGGAAACTCAATAGTTGAAAGAGCTCCGAACGTGAAGAATATAAAAATACACCTCGGTTATTAATCTTCTTGCGAGATCTATTCCACCTTTCATTAAAATCGTATCCACGATGAAGATATTTACTGTTAATCCTCGAGTGCGGTAAACTAATATTCATGTGGTGGAAACTCGTATGTTGATAGGCTAATAAATAAGAATTTGTCAATTATAAAAATAAATATTTGTGACGAGCACACCTTCTACGGGATATATTTCAACGTCCGGAAAGAAATTTGTAATCAAGTCCATAACAAGATATTAGGTGGCATCTAACTTGTTCCATTTTATTGCTGGAAAATTTATTGCTATTGCTTAATAATTTGACTACGGGGGGCTTTCAGTAATATGTGGTATACCGGAGATTTGATAAAGGAAAGTTGATTTGGTTTTTAACTAAGTTCCATAGGAGCGTTGAACTATATTAATGTCGAAAATGATGCCTGTATTTGGTCAAATGAAATATTGGCATGATTCAAAAGTCACTCCTGCCTGACCAATATGTGAATATTGAGCTACCTACTGGGGGCGTCCCAGGTGCCGAATAGAGAATGACCAGTGCCCTTACCGGCCCCGGCCAGCAATAGTTATGAGTGGGGTACGGGGCCTAAGTACCCTCTAAAAAACCCTAAATCCTTTGCGAAAGCATCGCCGCGGACCAACCCATGACTCAAACCGTAAACCGCTTGTAATGCAAGGACCCGTGGGATAACTAGTGTCTGATACTAAGTGTCACATGGGGCACGAAAGTTCTACCTTAACCGCTCGAACTGCATGTTGGAGACACGCTGAAATCCCACCCCAATCTCAAGGTGTGGTGCGTGCCGAAGGGGTGCTCAACTACTAGCAAAAATATTCTAGAAATCAATCATGACATCTATCAATAAACCTTTGTCACTAGTCTCTGTCGATAATGGAGATAATGAATTTTGAATTCAGAGTCATGGCGGTGCGAGAAACTTTTTTGTAAATAAACATTGTGCGCGCAGCAAGGTAATCCAATACCCACCACTCTTCACAATTGTGCTTCCAACCCAGATGGGATCAAGGTGTATAAAGTGAAACAATTCATGCGTGAGTTGGCGAGTAACACCCTTGAAAGGCCTGGAAGTATAATTATAGTCTCCACGTCTGGGATATCTATGTATATTGAAACGCCCACATTATTACCAAGCTACGAAGCTTCAAGGGAGATTATCAAGAGGTAGTGAAGTGGCTCTAGTGAAAAAACTACTTCAAAATGGGAAAAAACGAAAAGGGCGAAAATTTTGTGATATTGGACCCTGAACAAAATGATGCTAACAGTGTATTTATGTTTTTTTAATGTATACTATTCATGTCCTAATTATTGACAGAGCTGTACCTGTGGTTTATTGTCTTTTGAGGAACAAAAATGATCAATCGTACAAACGAGTAATGTCCTAATTGAAAAAATTCGAACCAGGACTTAATCCTTCAACAATTTCTACAGATTTTGAAATGGCATCTATGAATGCATTAAAAACACACTTTTTCAAGTGTTAATATTGTCGGTTGTTTTTTTTTTCACCTATCACAGAACTTGAGGAAAAGAATGGAGAAATAAAATTCACTACACTTCATAAAATACGGCAAGTGTATATCAAGACGAAATCCGCCACTATTCCATTCTCAAAATAGTGAAATAAATCTCCTTATGCGCACTTTCACGATAACAATGTATAGGATAATGAGTTTGTTGAAATCTGAATAACCCCCTGTTGGAAAACCATTCCAGATAATATTCAATGTGAGTCTAGCTGATTCACATTGTCAGAACGAAAGAAAATTATTATCAACAATATTCTTACTCTAATGATTCGTGTTATTGCATTGTGTATCGATGTATCATTTAGAATGTTAATTTACAAGTGAATATGAACAGTACCATCGATCATCCAACGTTCATAGTATAATAATAGGAGAGAAAAGATTATAAATTATATGCAGGCTTGACCTTTCATATGATATAATTTATGTCAATTTTCATTTGACATTCTCCCGGCTTGTTTCTCCCACTTTTATCGACGATATTAGCGCTGGAAAAGTTATTACATTGGCGCCCTTTCTGACTTGATATTCACTTATTTGCACTCGAAGCGGTTACTCAGAATATAGAAACATTAACCAGCAAATAATATTCTGATTTCAATTCATTTCAGTAGTTTGGTGATCCAAAAAAAGTTCTTCTTGCACTGGTATCGAATTCAGACCCTTGAGGATGAGTTCATCAATTTAGAATGGACAACAAGGAACAAATTGCCCATTCAGAGAAAAAAATGTCTACTTCCATGGGACTAAAAGAACCATCCCAGGTCAATCCCCCATTATATAATCCAATTTTGCTCCTTTCTAGGTGCATGACCAGTCAGGAGTCCCCTAATGGTTCTCAGCTGGCTCCTGTTAATCGCTAACAGGTCCGCCGTTCCAATGGCACGGTCTTAATGTATTTTTTCCGTGTAATGGTACGGTCCTTTTATGTATTCTTTCGCGTGTTTGTTTCCTGAGATGCCTCCCAATAGTTTCTGTGACTGTCCTCAATCCAGTGCAGTCCTTTATAGATTATCTCACTGTACACTTCGGTACACCTAGTATCTACCCTTGGCATCGTTTTCTTTTTTTAGAATCTATTCTTATGAGAAGGCCTGTTTTCTCATTGCCTGCAACTCCCTTGTGGTCTGGGACCCATATCAGTTTGACGTGATCCCAGTCTGCCAGAGATTTCAGTTTTTTTTTCGCTGTCACATACCAATTTGAAAGTTTCACAAGGCCTTGAGTGCCACTTGACTATCTGGCAGGATGACGATATGTAGTTTTGTCCTATTGTACATCTTCACGCCTTGGAGGATGGCGTACACCTATATCTGAAAGACAGAAGTATGGGTGTACACTGAACATTATTCTGTCGTCAGTAGTTCCTAGTTGAATAGGCCAGGTTCAGTAGTTTATTCACTAGATATTTCGGATTTATGCCTATACATAGGTTGGTCTGTCCGAATATTCTGTAGCGCCTATTGTGGGCGTCGCATTCGAAGATGATGTAGTCTGATATCATTTCCAGTTGGGTAATCCCAATTTGTAGTTGGGATCCAATTACCTATTTGTAATAGTCTGTATGCCCCATCCTAGCCTCTCCTATGACTGTTATGTCCAAAGGTGGAAGGTTGAGTATGATTTCCATAGCAGCGGTGCTGCTCGTAGTGCTCGTGACACATACACAAGGAAGCTTCTAAAGTTTTCCGAAGTTAGGTTTTGCCTATTTTTTTCCAAATTTGGCCACCACAACAGCGAGGCATGTGTGATTATGGGTCTTATGATTGCGGTGTATAGCCAGTTCATGACTTTCGGTTTCAGTCCCCATGTTTTTCCAAACGCTCTTCTGCGCATAATGAATGATGATTTGCTTTTGTTGATTACATGTTGCAAATGCATGTTTCAGATTAGTTTCTTTTCCAGAAACAGCCTTAAGTATTTGACATGATCAGCAACTTGTAGTGTTTCGCCAAAGAATTTGGGTATTTTCATGCACACCAGAATTCTTCTGCGTGTTAAGGGAATGAGTGTGGTTTTGCTGTGGTTTACCCTCAGTCCTTCCCTTTTGCACCATTTCTCAACGGTCCTCAGTGCATTTTGCATTAGCTCAGAGGTTATTTGAACGTGTTTCCTCTGCCCGGCGACTACTTTGTTGTCCGCATAATCTCGGATGTAGTATCTCTGATTGTTTGAAGATTCCAGCAGTTCGTCTACTACCATATCTCACAGTAGGGGTGATAAAATCCCGTCCTGTGGGGTTTCCCTGCCAATTTCCAGCTGCGCACAGTCTTCGAACATTTTGGTCTGGACCTTCCAATTTCCAATGCATCCAGAGGATGCATTGTCAAAGGCTCCTTCGATATCTAGAAACGTGCATAGTGTTATGTGAAGGCCGGTCTATTAGATCTGACTCCCGTATGGCCCCATCTATCAGTTTCTGCAGTCCTTGCAGGAGAAAGGATAATAGGCTCATCGGGCTTTAGTCCTCGGCCTGGTCACATGAATTCCGGCCAGATTTCGAAATGAAGATCACGTCCACAGTACAGGCTCATCCTGTATAGTCTGCATAGTTCTGGTGCTAGATGTTCAATTCCCTGCGGCAGTAGAACAGGATATGATTGTCGTTCGAAAATATGAATGGGATATTCATAAAATCTGTTGTGGAATCGTCTGCGGCTGAAAGACAAACTTTAGTTGCTATTTTCCATCGTTCAAGATAACTTCTTGGTAGGTATTCATGTTGAAAAGGGAAACATTCTCCATGAAAAGTGAAAAATGACAGATGTGATTCATTTGTAATGTCTAACAGAAAACAAGTACTTTCCCGGCTATTGCCCCCCCTTTGTTTTCCTTTTCAGAACAGGATATATTCTATCAGGTCCAGGCGATTTATATGGGTTGAAAGAGTTTATTGTCTATAGTGGTTGGGACTATGTTACGATCCGCTTTGTTTCTTACTATGAAATGGAAAATACCATAAAAACAACCAAAGAAAGCTCAAAAAAATTGATGAATTTGATTGACCCCATCGAAATTACTACCACTCTCTCAGCTGGCCTCCCTGTATACAACCGCTATAAATGTCTACCGTAAGTAACATTGACATCGGCAGTTGCAACCACAACAACAATTGATGAATATTTTTTAGAGACCCGTATAATATCAAGTTTATGAGAGTTGTAACTATAAACGTCACGATGTAACGAGACCATGTGATAATTATCATAATTTCAGGTGTTGCTCATTGCAGCCAGTAAATTATTCAGCGTAATTGAACCGGGTTATCAGTACGTATGGGAGTAATTTAAATAATTTCACATACGAATAAAATACAAGATTTATACTCGATAATTGTCGCCAACCATCCATTAGTGTAATTTTCCATTAATTATTCCAAATTATGCACGATTTCTGATCAGCTAATGACGAAAAATCGCATATATTTTGATATTGATTATACTTGCGAGCGAAGAACGTTGAAATATATGTCCTGCCTATGGAGAGTTGTAAATAACTGGAAAAAAAACAGCGACCTTGAATTTTATACATCTTCTTTGGAGGAAGCCCAGCATGTACTGAAACTATCTTTCTGCGCCGAAACACCCAACATATTGATAGATCACTTGAAAACTTTCCAACATGAATATTAGGAAAGTTAATAATATAATGAAAAATTATTCTGATTATTTTTCATAGAATCCTGTCAGCCAATCGTAATGAGAAAACATTTTTAAATCCAACAAGAGTATCAAAATTACACTGAATATTTCCATCGTATATTAAAAATCCCAAGACAAGAATCGATTGTAGCACCACTAAACTTGGTATGCTAGTAGTTGGAACCATAATAAACAAGAAAAAAATTGTTTACCAGAATTCCAGAGGTGGAACATTTTTTTTTTTTTTTTCGTTCAAAAATATATAAATAGATTTTTGCTGTAATCTTGAAAAGAATATGACTTATCGGAAAAACCACTCAACAGGGTGGAAAACAATTCAATTTTCCACAATAATTATCCCTATTAATTTCTAATGAAATGCGCTCGTTTCCTCAGAAAACGTGATTGAACGCCGACATCAAATTTCAGGTTCAGCCTTACTCGCCGCTGAAAGTTCTGGCGGAGCCGAATATTTGATTGGTCATAACTCTGCTAAAAATGATCGGAGAAGGAAAAGGAAAAGTTCATATCGTTCACGAAAACTCCTACCTTCTCATGCATATATAATATGGGAGTATTTGAGTACCTAAAATGTGATTTGTCACGGATATGTTTGCGGATAATCCGAAAATCATGAATAATTGAGTAAATATGGAATCATTATACTGAAGCAACAACTCATACCCTATTTGGACTATATGCAACAATTTCAAAGTAGTGTAATAATACCTACATGATGTCGAAATGTCATGTGCCAAGTTCCAGAGTGCTACAATTTATTCTTCACTTTTTGCTCGAGTTGGTCTGTCATTACTGGATTAATATGAAGCGGGATGTTTCCAATTAATCACAGCGACTATTCCACTCATGCTAAAATACGCATTTTTGATGTATAAAATTCAATATTTCATATAAATTACTTCTTTCACGGATGAATTAAATAACATAAATAGAGTTGGGTGTATTTTCGTTACAATACTTTATGCACTGCATATTGAAACGGAGAGATTTCCGAAAAAAGTATTCATGTGGAGTACAAGGAACGTGTGTCGTCTATACTTGATGGCCCGACACATCACCTTATCAATTTACAATTTCGCGGAGCATGATTTTCATTATTTTTATTGCACAATTACTCCATTAAAATTTAATACTATTATTTATGACAAGTTTTTCTGTCCACACAGACGGTTATGCCAAGTTTAATAGCTCAGTATCGAATGATTGAATCGAAACCATCCAAATTACTGTTACTACCGCAGAAATAAACTGTATCCGAAGCATTAATGGAGTACCACCCAATCCTGCAAAACTGCCCATTAATCAGACGAACCCATTACGAAGTGACTTCCTGTATTATGGTATTAGTGAGTTTAATTGAAACTTAGTCCTGGGCAAGCGCAAAATACCGTTGTGGATGGTCTATTCCCATTTTACAATTTCCTACTTCCCAAGAGATATGCCGAGAACTCGCACAAGTTGATTAACAATATTTCTGCGGACGACGACGCGTTGAAGCGAAAAAAAACTATTGAATCTGATACCGCGTTCTATGCGAAAGGCGTGACAGAACAGGAAATCCAAAATTCTTACCAAAAGCGTCTCTATATTCATGGTATGGTTGCACATTTTTCAAAGAATGCACTGGTCATGTAAATAAATAATCACTTTTACCATTAATTCAATCCTTCATAGGGCAATGCAAAAAAAATGCATTTTCATTCTGAGATTTTATATAATGTGAGCTGCCACTACCTATCGGAAATAAAACTGGGTACTGGTCTGTCATGTGCGAAAACACCTGTAACACTTGACACCTGTCCATGATGATTCAAATATTTTTTTGTACGACAACCTCCATAGAAACGCCACTGGATTATAGAAGTTGTGGAATCAAATGTATCCTTTCACAATACTGCGCTCCTACAGTGTTGTCATGTGTCACGATCGCCGAGTGAAGGATAAATGAGAATCAATGATGATGGTTGTTTAGTTTTTTATTTATCTTGTTTTTTCATCCTTTTCACAACAAATACCCCACTGCGTGTGTACATACATCTACGTATCCTCCATATATTTCTAGAACCCTAATAGTTCTGGGTTCTGGGACTTTTATCGTAAATCAGTACAGTTCAGTATGCCTGGGCTTACCATTCGCAAATATTGTGATATTGTTCTAGATATAGATATTGCCTTGTTGTGATCTGAAAAATAAGTTATTTTTACCAATTCCCAATGAAAGTCGTGCTAAAACTCCTTTTCAAACTACCAGCTTCAGTCGTACGTCTAATGAATGAATGGGGCAAGGGATTCTGGTCATCCATTTAAAAAGGTTTTCTCAAACAGACAGATTTAGAAAAAAATTAAATGTCACCATTGATTTTCCTCTAAAAGGATTAGAAATGTGCAACTACACAGCAGACAACGAAGCTCCTGTCGCCATGAAAATATTACTATTTTTATCATTTATTTTCAATAAATCATTATTTTCCCCATTAAATTTGAATGAAGAAGTCAGCGTCTGTGATATGAATACTTTGGGAAAAATTAGTGGCATATACAGACACATGTTTAAATTCAAGAAGAAATATTATACTCAAGCAGGATTTGAACCCACGACCTCTGGATTGCCGGTACAGTACTCTAGCAACTGAGCTACCGAGGAGACATAACAGACCCCTGCTGAATATCGCTATATATTGACGATGCTAGGGTGAAAGGTAAATAGGTTCTTGACGAGCACTGGAAACAAATGACTTTCCATCCATCCTATAACTCTACAACACCTCACAGACGCCGTAGTTTGTGGGTGACACTACTAACATCGAAGTTCTAGGAAAAAGCGTTCTATCAATGTGCATAGGAACGCATGTCTTTTCGATAGCTCATTTGGTAGAGCACTGTACCGGCAATCTAGAGGTCATGGGTTCAAGTCCTGCTCGGGGAGAATATTTTTTCTTGAATTTTAACATCTGTCTGTGTGCCGTTAATGTTGCCAAATATTAAAGTTCGAAATATGTGAAGTGATTTCGCTATTATATGTTATAGCACTAGGAAAAGTATAGTGTTGAACTTGTACGAAATGCTCATTTTGTATACTACTCCGCACGCGTGTGTATGTATATAAGCCACTTTCCACGAGACTGTACAGTACGATAATATACACGTTACTTTCCTATGAGGTCGTAAGCAAATATATTTTGTACAACGGCCGAACAACAAGAAAAA
The DNA here is from genome assembly GCA_958298965.1 of Chrysolina haemoptera. Lineage (NCBI taxonomy): Eukaryota > Metazoa > Arthropoda > Insecta > Coleoptera > Chrysomelidae > Chrysolina > Chrysolina haemoptera. The sequence continues at coordinate 3,705,541 of OY282585.1, read as the reverse complement.
GCAAGAGAAACAAGACTCATTAGATCATCCAAAGATATCTAGTTGTTTCTTCTCCGTGAACTTTCAACCAATTCAGATGCATATCTGATCACGCAGAAATCCCAGTTGAACCAATAGAAAGTTCTGCAATAACACACATTAACTCTGGTGGAATTGCAGAAAGTGAAAAATCGACGAAAGATGACAAAAAGGTCAAACAACCCAGCGTGTTTCTTCGATATCAAGACTAAATCTTTGAACAGCGTCACGCTTCAAGAGGGCCAAAAGGTCATTGTCGCCTGCCAAACGTAAATGGAATTATCTCATTTACATGGGGCACTTTCACTAGGACATTTCTAGTAGTTATATGCAAACAAATTTGCATAGCCTAACAAAGATGAATTCAAATCCAAAACTACTTATACCATCACCTACCTAACCGAAATTAGTTGATATTCAACAATGATATATTTTTTACAAAAATGTATTCTTTCGTTTTGTTTTGTCACCCTCTACTTTTCACTTCATTTAAATGCTCCAATTACGGTTTTCGATGAAGATAAAGAAACCAGAGTCTCAGGAAAAAAACTGTAAATTAAATTCGAGTACTCACAGCAAAATATTAATGGACTGAGAACATTCACCCAATTGTTAAAGAGAGAGAGAAAGAGAGCGAGAGGTAGAGAGAGGAAGAGAGAGGAAGAGAGAGAGAGGACGAGAGAGAGAGAACTTGTCATGTTTTTCTCAGCAATGGGGAAGAGTGTGTTTGTGTTCTGAACATCTAACACAATGCATCGGGACAATTTCTGGGATTAAATTGCTACGGATAATAAATCCTGGTTTAGCGGGAAGTTGCACCAGAGCTGTCGCCCACAAGCAGGCAGTATACCGGTGGTGATCGAAAAATAGTGCCATACCGCTTTCTCTTCCAAAGCTTTGATATCAGCCAGTGAAAGCAGAAAAGAACCGTGAATAATCGTGAATGGAATAAATACGGGCTCAGCAAAAATTCTAGAATGAGAATTCAACAACTTGGTAGTATTCTGTGCAAATCAATCCCAAGCACGTCTTTTCTCTAGAAACGCCAATCTCACAATGGCCAGCTTTATCATTCCTGGACTATCTATACCCGAAATTTTTGGTAAGTGGTTCTGCTTGAAAAAATAATTTCGACGTCGCGAGATATAAACGAGAGCTCTGGCAGTTTAGTGTTCTAGGATGTCACATTGAGTCATTTTGAATCCACCGCGTTGAATATTGTATTAACAATATCATGAAAGGTAAATAGGTTCTTGACGAGCACTGGAAACAAATGACTTTCCATCCATCCTATAACTCTACAACACCTCACAGGCGCCGTAGTTTGTGGGTGACACTACTAACATCGAAGTTCTAGGAAAAAGCGTTCTATCAATGTGCATAGGAACGCATGTCTTTTCGATAGCTCATTTGGTAGAGCACTGTACCGGCAATCCAGAGGTCATAGGTTCAAGTCCTGCTCGGGGAGAATATTTTTTCTTGAATTTTAACATCTGTCTGTGTGCCGTTAATGTTGCCAAATATTAAAGTTCGAAATATGTGAAGTGATTTCGCTATTATATGTTATAGCACTAGGAAAAGTATAGTGTTGAACTTGTATGAAATGCTCATTTTGTATACTACTCCGCACGCGTGTGTATGTATATAAGCCACTTTCCACGAGACTGTACAGTACGATAATATACACGTTACTTTCCTATGAGGTCGTAAGCAAATATATTTTGTACAACGACCGAACAACAAGAAAAAGCAAGAGAAACAAGACTCATTAGATCATCCAAAGATATCTAGTTGTTTCTTCTCCGTGAACTTTCAACCAATTCAGATGCATATCTGATCACGCAGAAATCCCAGTTGAACCAATAGAAAGTTCTGCAATAACACACATTAACTCTGGTGGAATTGCAGAAAGTGAAAAATCGACGAAACGATGACAAAAAGTTCAAACAACCCAGCGTGTTTCTTCGATATCAAGACTAAATCTTTGAACAGCGTCACGCTTCAAGAGGGCCAAAAGGTCATTGTCGCCTGCCAAACGTAAATGGAATTATCTCATTTACATGGGGCACTTTCACTACTTTCAGTAGTTATATGCAAACAAATTTGCATAGCCTAACAAAGATGAATTCAAATCCAAAACTACTTATACCATCACCTACTTAATCGAAATTAGTTGATATTCAACAATGATATATTTTTTACAAAAATGTATTCTTTCGTTTTGTTTTGTCACCCTCTACTTTTCACTTCATTTAAATGCTCCAATTACGGTTTTCGATGAAGATAGAGAAACCATAGTCACAGGAAAAAAACTGTAAATTAAATTCGAGTACTCACAGCAAAATATTAATGGACTGAGAACATTCACCCAATTGGTAAAGAGAGAGAGAAAGAGAGAGAGAGAGAGAGAGGAAGAGAGAGGAAGAGAGAGAGAGGAAGAGAGAGGAAGAGAGAGAGAGGAAGAGAGAGAGAGAGAGAGGAAGAGAGAGAGAGGACTTGGCATGTTTTTCTCAGCAATGGGGAAGAGTGTGTTTGTGTTCTGAACATCTAACGCCAATTTCTGGGATTAAATTGCTACGGATAATAAATCCTGGTTTAGCGGGAAATTGCACCAGAGCTGTCGCCCACAAGGCAGTATACCGTTGGTGATCGAAAAATAGTGCCATACCGCTTTCTCTTCCAAAGCTTTGATATCAGCCAGTGAAAGCAGAAAAGAACCGTGAATAATCGTGAATGGAATAAATACGGGCTCAGCAAAAATTCTAGAATGAGAATTCAACAACTTGGTAGTATTCTGTGCAAATCAATCCCAAGCACGTCTTTTCTCTAGAAACGCCAATCTCACAATGGCCAGCTTTATCATTCCTGGACTATCTATACCCGAAATTTTTGGTAAGTGGTTCTGCTTGAAAAAATAATTTCGACGTCGCGAGATATAAACGAGAGCTCTGGCAGTTTAGTGTTCTAGGATGTCACATTGAGTCATTTTGAATCCACCGCGTTGAATATTGTATTAACAATATCATGAAAGGTAAATAGGTTCTTGACGAGCACTGGAAACAAATGACTTTCCATCCATCCTATAACTCTACAACACCTCACAGACGCCGTAGTTTGTGGGTGACACTACTAACATCGAAGTTCTAGGAAAAAGCGTTCTATCAATGTGCATAGGAACGCATGTCTTTTCGATAGCTCATTTGGTAGAGCACTGTACCGGCAATCCAGAGGTCATAGGTTCAAGTCCTGCTCGGGGAGAATATTTTTTCTTGAATTTTAACATCTGTCTGTGTGCCGTTAATGTTGCCAAATATTAAAGTTCGAAATATGTGAAGTGATTTCGCTATTATATGTTATAGCACTAGGAAAAGTATAGTGTTGAACTTGTACGAAATGCTCATTTTGTATACTACTCCGCACGCGTGTGTATGTATATAAGCCACTTTCCACGAGACTGTACAGTACGATAATATACACGTTACTTTCCTATGAGGTCGTAAGCAAATATATTTTGTACAACGACCGAACAACAAGAAAAAAACAATAGAAACAAGACTCATTAGATCATCCAAAGATATCTAGTTGTTTCTTCTCCGTGAACTTTCAACCAATTCAGATGCATATCTGATCACGCAGAAATCCCAGTTGAACCAATAGAAAGTTCTGCAATAACACACATTAACTCTGGTGGAATTGCAGAAAGTGAAAAATCGACGAAACGATGACAAAAAGGTCAAACAACCCAGCCAAAAGGTCATTGTCGCCTGCCAAACGTAAATGGAATTATCTCATTTACATGGGGCACTTTCACTAGGACATTTCTAGTAGTTATATGCAAACAAATTTGCATAGCCTAACAAAGATGAATTCAAATCCAAAACTACTTATACCATCACCTACTTAATCGAAATTAGTTGATATTCAACAATGATATATTTTTTACAAAAATGTATTCTTTCGTTTTGTTTTGTCACCCTCTACTTTTCACTTCATTTAAATGCTCCAATTACGGTTTTCGATGAAGATAGAGAAACCATAGTCACAGGAAAAAAACTGTAAATTAAATTCGAGTACTCACAGCAAAATATTAATGGACTGAGAACATTCACCCAATTGGTAAAGAGAGAGAGAAAGAGAGGGAGAGGAAGAGAGAGGAAGAGAGACTGAGGAAGAGAGAGAGAGGACTTGGCATATTTTTCTCAGCAATGGGGAAGAGTGTGTTTGTGTTCTGAACATCTAACACAATGCATCGGGACAATTTCTGGGATTAAATTGCTACGGATAATAAATCCTGGTTTAGCGGAAAGTTGCACCAGAGCTGTCGCCCACAAGCAGGCAGTATACCGTTGGTGATCGAAAAATAGTGCCATACCGCTTTCTCTTCCAAAGCTTTGATATCAGCCAGTGAAAGCAGAAAAGAACCGTGAATAATCGTGAATGGAATAAATAGAATGAGAATTCAACAACTTGGTAGTATTCTGTGCAAATCAATCCCAAGCACGTCTTTTCTCTAGAAACGCCAATCTCACAATGGCCAGCTTTATCATTCCTGGACTATCTATACCCGAAATTTTTGGTAAGTGGTTCTGCTTGAAAAAATAATTTCATCTAGTTTATGACGTCGCGAGATATAAACGAGAGCTCTGGCAGTTTAGTGTTCTAGGATGTCACATTACGTCATTTTGAATCCACCGCGTTGAATATTGTATTAACAATATCATGAAACTTGTCCATTGCATGTTTAAATGGAACATAAATAAATTATTCAAGCACTTTCGTAACGCCTAGGAATGTTTATTGTGTTCACTCATCACCGCGTAAAACGTATTTGTTCACCAACAGATGGCGTTAGTGAATAAGCTACTGCTCAAAAAATGACCCCCTGCAAAACAAGCTTAGTTCACTTATATACCAACGGATAGCATTATCAAATTAGCTCCTGCTTACAAAATTACAGAATTACGCCCTGCAGAACAAACTTAGTTCACTTATGTACCAACAGATGGCGTTAAGGAATAAGCTCCTGTTCACAAAATGACCCCCTGCAAAACAAGCTTAGTTCACTTATATACCAACGGATAGCATTATCAAATTAGCTCCTGCTTACAAAATTACAGAATTACGCCCTGCAGAACAAACTTAGTTCACTTATGTACCAACAGATGGCGTTAAGGAATAAGCTCCTGTTCACAAAATGACCCCCTGCAAAACAAGCATAGTTCACTTATATACCAACGGATAGCATTATCAAATTAGCTCCTGCTTACAAAATTACAGAATTACGCCCTGCAGAACAAACTTAGTTCACTTATGTACCAACAGATGGCGTTAAGGAATAAGCTCCTGTTCACAAAATGACCCCCTGCAAAACAAGCTTAGTTCACTTATATACCAACGGATAGCATTATCAAATTAGCTCCTGCTTACAAAATTACAGAATTACGCCCTGCAGAACAAACTTAGTTCACTTATGTACCAACAGATGGCGTTAAGGAATAAGCTCCTGTTCACAAAATGACCCCCTGCAAAACAAGCATAGTTCACTTATATACCAACGGATAGCATTATCAAATTAGCTCCTGCTTACAAAATTACAGAATTACGCCCTGCAGAACAAACTTAGTTCACTTATGTACCAACAGATGGCGTTAAGGAATAAGCTCCTGTTCACAAAATGACCCCCTGCAAAACAAGCTTAGTTCACTTATATACCAACGGATAGCATTATCAAATTAGCTCCTGCTTACAAAATTACAGAATTACGCCCTGCAGAACAAACTTAGTTCACTTATGTACCAACAGATGGCGTTAGTGAATAAGCTACTGCTCAAAAAATGACCCCCTGCAAAACAAGCTTAGTTCACTTATATACCAACGGATAGCATTATCAAATTAGCTCCTGCTTACAAAATTACAGAATTACGCCCTGCAGAACAAACTTAGTTCACTTATGTACCAACAGATGGCGTTAAGGAATAAGCTCCTGTTCACAAAATGACCCCCTGCAAAACAAGCTTAGTTCACTTATATACCAACGGATAGCATTATCAAATTAGCTCCTGCTTACAAAATTACAGAATTACGCCCTGCAGAACAAACTTAGTTCACTTATGTACCAACAGATGGCGTTAAGGAATAAGCTCCTGTTCACAAAATGACCCCCTGCAAAACAAGCATAGTTCACTTATATACCAACGGATAGCATTATCAAATTAGCTCCTGCTTACAAAATTACAGAATTACGCCCTGCAGAACAAACTTAGTTCACTTATGTACCAACAGATGGCGTTAAGGAATAAGCTCCTGTTCACAAAATGACCCCCTGCAAAACAAGCTTAGTTCACTTATATACCAACGGATAGCATTATCAAATTAGCTCCTGCTTACAAAATTACAGAATTACGCCCTGCAGAACAAACTTAGTTCACTTATGTACCAACAGATGGCGTTAAGGAATAAGCTCCTGTTCACAAAATGACCCCCTGCAAAACAAGCATAGTTCACTTATGTACCAACAGATAGCGTTATTAAATTAGCCCCTGCTCATAAAATGACCCCCTGCAAAACGAAAACATAGACAAATCCACGTAAAAAAACTTTCATCGAAAGTATAGGACCCCGCGCTTATTATAGGTAAAATGGTTCTCGGTGGAATTGTCTGAATTTTTAGTATATTGTAGTATTCGATGTACTGATTGAACGTGCAGAATCGCAAAGTTCGTTAATGGATAGATTTTGAAATACGTTCAAGTTAAAAATCACTAATTTTTCTTTAATTATATTCTCTGGTTTGAAAGTATCAACTGCATTTTTTTTTCGTTCTCATCACCAAAGTACCTTCATGTTACTAAATATCATTCAGATTATTTCATTATGTACAGAGTGAAAAATAAAAACATTTCAGTAATGTCTGAAAATTCGATGTGATAATGAAATATTGATAAAATTATTTTGGCATGCAATATACTAGTCTTATTCCATCATTAATCACAATTCATATATTTTGTACGGGGTGATTTAAAAATTGGAGAAATATATGGCCGGTTCTTTCGTACACATCCTGTATATACGAGTGAATCATCATCCTCCGGAGATAGCTGATACCGTATAAACATGATTTCGTTGGGACATATAGGGTGATCAAGAACATTTTCGATGATAAAAATGACAAAATATCAACGTTTCAGAAATCACCCTGTAATTCACGATTAACTCGGTGAAATTCCTTTATCATTATTTCATGTATTCATCATTCTCTCCTCAACACTGTCCAAAAAATTCAGTTTTCTTCTATGACTAGTTTCATAGTTATTAATTGAGAAATGCCGAATATACGTATATAAGTTTCTCAATTGATAACTATGAAACTAGTCATAGTAGGAAACTGAATTTTTGGGACAGTGTTGAGGAGAGAATGATGAATATATTAAATAATAATAAAGGAATTTGGAAGGAAGCAAGGATGATGATTCACTCGAATATACAGGATGTTTACGGATGAACCGGCCATATATCTCAACAATTTTTCAAATCACCCTGTACAAAATGTATGAATTGTGATTAATGATGGAAAATAATTTTATCAATATTTCATTATTACATCGAATTTTCAGACATTACTAAAATGTTTTTAACACTGTACATAATGATATAATCTGCACCATCTGAATGATGTTTAGTAATATGAAGGTACGTTGATGATTAGAACGAAAAAAATGCAATTGGCACTTTCAAATCCCGAGAAAATAAATAAATAAAAATTACTGATTTTTAACTTAAACGCCCTGTATTTCAAAATCTATCCATGAGCGAACTTCGCGATTCTGCGCGTTCAATCAATACATCGAATCCTACAATATACTAAAAATTTAGACAATTTCACCGAGAACCATTTAACCTGTAAAAAGTGCGGGGTCCTTTCCGAAGAACTAAAGCTCATCAACTAATTCCTACCGTGCGCCACTGGCTGGCATCCCAATTGCGCAAAGTGCAATAAACTAATTAATTCGCACGGCAGATATTTCACGAGTGAATGGGCAATACAACAAATACGATTCCAATAAACAGATTAGACGCCGACATCACGAAGAAGGAACAATAAACGAAGGGAAAGTCGGAATGCTGCCGACGGAGCACCGATTTTTTCTCCTTTCGTTCCTCAGGATCATGTGTTTGTTTTGACCTTTCGACAATGAGGTTATAATTTATGTTTTCCGTAGTGGAAAGTAGGAGATTCGTTTAATAGGTTTTACATATTTATGTATGGTAAGTAAGCCGTGTTCCCTAGTTGGTTGTCTGCTATTGATTAATTTATTATGCTTAACTGAGATTTCGTGACATAGATCTTAGCGAGAAAGGGTTTTTTCTCTACAGAGATTTATCGCCTTTAATGATTTAATTAGGTAAAGCCAACTGGAGTGAATTAATTATGGTTTCACAAGTGAATTCTTATTTCAGTTGATGGATTAAAAAATTAAAACTCATAGTTTTCTTTTAATTACTGACGATACAATCGCCAATCGAAAGTTTTTCCAACCAGAAAAATGGACTAAAAACCTTCATATCCTATCATCTCCAAAGTGTGAACAAATAGTTCACTTACTTACTCACTTCATGGCAATGGTGGGCGGGTTTTGAAGTACCTGCATGTAGGCCTCTTTGCTTGCACCCACATATCTGGATCCACCTGAGCATGCCAACTTCTCTGGCGAAATTCAGCAGATTCCCTAGCTGAATCATCTTGATATCCTCTGGATTGAGTATACCGTTCCCAAAAGCTGCCTTCCTCTGATGCACTAGCACGACATTCTGAGAGGGAGCGTGACTAGGTCTCGTCTTCCTCAAGGCACAACCTACGAAGCGTATCATCTATGATCCCAATGGGGGCCATGTCCCTGTTCAGGTGATTGTCGCTAGCATGAGATCTCATTTCCAAAAAGAGAGGATTTCCCCTTTGCGTTTTTTCAAAGGCCCGGATATATGGAGCTTCGATTATCTCATGCCAGATGTGTCCTGTCATGTTTTCACAAACTGTTTTTGTGAGTTATGCCATTGACACAACAGCTAAGTTGTAAGTAGCCTAATCCATCCTCAGCTAGCCTGTCTGCCTCCTCGTTCCTGTGGACACTCGAGTTTCCTGGTGCCCATACGGAAATGACTCCTTTGTTTTGCTAGGTTTTCCAATGCATTACTACACTGGGATGTGATCCTGTGTGATTCAACAATATTGCTGCTTTACTGTTTGACCAAATTGAAATTGTTCTTCGACATCTACTGTCGAGATTAACACCAAAATGGTGTCCGAATGTAGAAATGCCTGAAAAACCTGGCATAACGAAGAAGATTCAGTCTCATATGGGTCCCAGGACACTTGGGTGTTCACGGAAATGAGGAGGCAGACAGGTTAGGCAAGGAGGGATCAGAAACCCATCCTAGAGATCCCAGCAGCTTAGATGTTGTTGCATTGAAAGAACTTTTCCAAAAACGTTGTATAAAATCATGACAGGACACAATCAAAGTTCCATATATCCGGACCTTCGAAAAAACTGAAAAGGGGAAATACTCTCTATTGGGAGACGAAATCTCAAGCTGGCGATACAGCTCCTCACAAAATGTCTTGCACTGAGCGTTAGTGGTACATCAGAAGTGCATCAGAGGCAGGCAGTTTTTTGGGAACAATATACCGAACCCCGAGGATGATAAAAGTAATCAGCTAAGGGATAGTGAGGCGTATTCGCCTAGAGGAATAGAGATTTCTTTCTTTAGTCATCTCTTGTATACCTCTGCTACACACATACTGTCCGACCTCGAGTCCACCATACCATGCTGTCGACAGGGGGCACGTTCGATGTTATGTTATTTTATTCTTCCCCTCGTGGGGATGTCAATGTTCGGGACCTTTCTGAAGTTCAGAACTGGCGGGGTGTTGTACCTTCAGTAAGATGAGACAGCTCCTTTGTGCCTTGTTCCAGATGAAGAAGTGTCCATGGTTTGTTTCTCCTCCAACCCATTGCCTTGCGCCTTCCAATCTCTAGGCGGAACGCATGGCTTCATATTCAATGCACAAGTGCAGACTTGACAGCCCTATAGTAGAACTTCAAGAGCTTTAGTGGGCGCCTGTCATTCCTAGCCGGTCAGCCTTCAAACTTTCCCTAGTATAATCACATTTCTGATTTGTAAGACAAACACTAACACTCATACACAACTAATATATCAAATATATCAAAATAATAACACTTTGATCATCAGTCGATAGAATAATCTAATATTCAGACGACCAAAGCCTTCAAAAAGCGATGCTCTCCGATAATCTGTGTAGGTATCGTTCCATATCGTACAAAATACTCATAGTCATCGTTCTTTGCATTTGTTTATCATTTCAAGCACTTAAAGATTTCATTCCTGCTAGAGGGTGGATCAGTCTTACAATATGGAACCTATAACTTTATCAAATTGAATGTTGATGCATTTTTAAATACTGTAGCACTTGATATTTGTGCTTGAAATTGGCCTTTCTGGGCCCTTGGAAGTTTATAACGTAATAATAGAGACCACCCAGTCTCAACTACCCTAGATTCTTATCTCAATGAACCTTTCATTATTCCTATTGTTCACTAAATCTAAAACAAGAATTCCCCTTCAATTGAACCCAGTGTTAGAAGGAGAGCAAAGGTCGGTTGACTCCGAGTGACAAGGAGAATCAGTACAAAGAGGATAATGATTGAAGAACTGGTATTGTGAGAAGAAGATATCGCATATGAGATAACTCAATGATTTGCCAATATGTTGAGAAATTTATGTACCTCAACATCCGTCAGCGATATGTAAATGACCTCTATATATCGTTCGCCGTTCAATTCGTCAAATAAATAAAAATAGGCACGTACATCAAAGAGAAGACTCGTATAAACATACGCCGGTGAATGGAATTATCATACAACTGACTATAATACAGAGTGATTCCATGATGCGGTCAATAATTTTGAGCAAATGAGGGTTCGAATATTGATTATTTGACTGCTTTCTGAATTTCGAAAGTAATCGAAAGTTTTGTTTTTTATCCCAATCAGAAAAATATCCAAATATCGGGGCCATAAACAACCGTCACGACTGAAGCTCTGTTGAACAATAGGAAACTCCAGCTACTACGATGGATTCAGATGCGAATCCTCTGATTGAGTTGGTTCAAAATAGCACACTACAATAGTACAGGGTGAAACACCTGTGAAATTTTTGAAGTTATTCGTGTATACTTGTCGATGATAGTCGTTAATTTTTACAATAACTGATACATCGGTGTAAGGCAATTGAGAATCGATCAAGTGTTGTGAAAGTTTCAATGAAAATTAAATGTTATCAGGATATTCTTCCTATACGTGTGACACATCATTTTATGGAAAATTCAATCAAACATACAGCAGTGTAATGAAATTGAGAATCAATCGGGTGTTGTGGAAGTTTTAACGAAAACTTAGTGTTATATATATTTTTACTTTTCATTACCTGCAATATCATCATCATATGAAAGGTTCGAAATGTGAACCGTACACTTCGATACAGAAGTATAAGCGATTTTCGATTTCTCTTCGCACATTTCTTCAAATTTCTGGTGTTACTGTACAACAGACATCTAAAATTCTTCGGCATAGATCATCAAGAGAATTGGGCTGTGTGATATAAGCTTTGGATTCCAAATTTCCCCATAAAAAGAAGTCTGAAGGTGATAGATCAGGCCATTCTGTTGGTCTTCTCCTTTCAATTCATCGTCCTGTGAAATTGCCACCTAACAATTGACCTACAAGGGCAACAAATTATCTTATCTTGTTGAAAAGTGAGCTGACCTTCAAGTAGACCACTATGGTCTTCAAGTAGTTGATTGCTTCTGGGGTTTACAAGGCTTTCAAGATACGTTTTTCCATTGAAGTTACCATCAATAAAATATAGACCTACAAAATGGTCTCCCAGAATCCCAGATCAAACATTAAAACTTTCTCATCACATAAACCACCAAAATACAAGTATGAGGTACACAAATAGATGAACCCATCCTAAGTCCTATTGCAATTCTGAAACATTCATCGTCTAATAGTGTTCCAAGAGATGCAACAGGTATGAAGCATTCAGCCAAGCACCCGATTCCTTAATCATTGCTGCTTTCAGACGAGCCTTATCGTATACACTTGTAGATCCCAGAAATTTATCAGTTATAATGTTCAAAAGAAGTCGGTCCATTACCTTTTGTATATTCTTTCTATCTTATATTCCTTTTTACCTTTTATACAGTGCGGCTTTCAATAGCCCCCCCTTGTTAACTTTTGAACGGTTCGACGTAGAAACATAAAAAAAACAGTTTCGAGGGTTTCAACAAAACTTCTTTTTGAAATTAAAAAATGGTGATTGCCCAACAGGGGGGAAGGGAGGACACATCAACTCAAAATTTTTAAATGGCATGGGGGGTCAAGTGGCACATTGTCGTAAAGAAAATTTAATTTTCTTTACAACCATCTACATTTTTTTTGAATTTCTTTAATATTTTTTTCTACGTTCATGCAAAAAACAAAACTTTATTAAACTATATTTGGTGGAAAAACTGTATCTTTATTGCACTCCTCTGTCATTCTACTATAGCGTTCTGTCATCATGACAGACATAAACTTTCAAATCGACGCCAAATTTAGCCCATTTTCTGTGAGATTGTATTACGTTTTAAATAGTTGCATGTTTCAACATATTCATTATATAATGGACTAGGAAATTACTAGAAAATGCAATTTGTTAAAAATAATTTTTTTTCTTTCAAATATCATCTGATTTACACAAAATGTTTTTGAATTACTTTTAGCAGATAGATTTAAACAAACAATGTCTTCCTTATAGTTTAGTGCCACCTGAATGAAACATTTTCTGGTTTTTGCATGAACCCAGAAAAAATTTTGTATGAAAACACCTACTTTTTGCACTTGTTGCATAAATAACTATTTTATTTTATAACTATAAATGCGAATCTGAATAATACTCATACCTCGATAAATTTTAAGGTTTGATATGGACCAATGAAACCAAAATTTATTACCGATTCTACTTTTTCAGAGAAGCAACATTGCAATTACTCGACAGATGGCGCTGGGGGCACATTAAAAATTTCAAAAGGCATAAAAATTGAAATTGGGAAAAAAATTATAAACGAAATTAAAAAATATTCAGATGGTTGTGAAGAGAATTGAATTTTTTTTAACGATATGTCACTTGACCCTCCATTCTATTTAAAAATTTTGCGTTGATGCCCCCCCCCCGCGCCCCCTATTGAGCAATAACAATTTTTTTTTTTCATTTCAAAAAGTATTATTGATCAAACCCCTCGAAACGCTTTTTCATTTGTTTCTTCGTGGAACCGTTCAAAAGTTATCAGGGGGTGGGGGGAGGGCTATTGAAAGCCATTCTGTATAATTCGATTTTGGTTGAATTATAATTGTTACAAAGATTTCTATTGAAGCTGTTGTCAAAAAAAAATGTCCCAACTGTACACAGTATCGGAAAGTTTTTATGTTGGGTATGATGGTTTCATGAGGAGCGTAAAGAATAGCTTGATATATGTTGAGAGAGCATTACAATTTCTCCTCGCTCGAGGAAGGGATATCGACGTGAGCTGTCAATTCGTCAGGTGGGGTAAAAGGATAGGCGCACAGTAGTGCGTCTCTCTTATTCATGTGGTATTATCATATCATTACGTTCCTTGTTGCTCTAGTAGATTTCTGTCTATACCCCGGATGAAAAGTTTCCGATACTGTATGTTGAGAGAGCATTTCTCCTCTACTCGCTCGAGGAAGATATATCGACGTGAGCTGTGTGCGGTGTGTCGCATTGCCACGTGGCCCGATAATGCGTGGGGTGGGGTAACAGGAGAGGCGCACAGTAGTGCGTCTCTCTTATTCATGTGGTATTATCATATCATTGCGTTCCTTGTTGCTCTAGTAGATTTCTGTCTATACCCTTGATGAAAAGTTTCCGATACTGTATGTTGAGAGAGCATTTCTCCTCTACTCGCTCGAGGAAGATATATCGACGTGAGCTGTGTGCGGTGTGTCGCATTGCCACGTGGTCCGATAATGCGTGGGGTGGGGTAACAGGAGAGGTGCAAAGTAGTGCGTCTCTCTTATTTATGTGGCATTATCATATCATTGCGTTCCTTGTAGCTCGCGTAGATTTCAGTCTATACCCCAGATGAAAAGTTTCCGATACTGTATATGAGAAAACTACTTGCTCTACCAAGTGCAACTAAAAGAGAGAGAAAGTAGATCGTATAATCATACCTTCACGATCGTTTTTCCGCTGTCTGCTTTCGATACTATCCCCAACAATGAATCATCCTGTATAACCACCGGCTTCATGCGCTTTCGGCAATCGAGAAACCCACAGACCAGACGGAATGATTATGTTGTTCGAGCAGTCGAACGCAGCAAGTGATGGCAACCGCCATTCGCTGAACAGATTAGGGATTGCGGTCCATTGTTCTGAATTTTCTGTCTTGTTAGAGGAACGAAATGGTTGCCACCGAGTGAACATCGTGCTCTCTGTGCTACGGTAATGAAAACGTTTCGCGGAATTTATGATGGAAAAGCTTCTTTCAGATTTGTGCGATCCGGTGAAAAATGGTGAAAAAAAAAATTACATAATGAATTTCAATTCTGCCTTCAATGACAAGTTTTTGGTCTCAGAAGGAAATGTTTGTTCTTTTGACAGAGATATGTGCCAGAAGAAATATACAGTGTGTCCCAGCTAAAACTTGTCACCCCCCTAATATCCGAACTCATGAAAAAAATTGAAAATCGCTCAGACCCGTCGATTTTTATTTCAAGGGGGAACACTTTCACCAAATACACCATCATTGTGTTGTCAACCCCCTCAACCCCAGCACCCCCTACTTCAGAATTTTCAATGGGACTACTATACTTGTGATACATCGTTTTGAAGGGAAATCAATCCCAAATACATCGGTGTACTGAAATTGAGGATCGATCAAGTGTTGTTGAAGTTTTAATGAAAACTAAGTTTTATCAAGATATTTTTATTTTTCATCACCTAAAATGTTATCATCGTAAGAAAGGTTCAAAATGTGAACCATTCAGTTCCATACAGAAGTATAAGCGATTTTCGAAATGTCTTCGCACATTGCTCAACATTTCTGGAGTCACTGCACGACACTCCACAACAATTCTCCTGCGTAGATCATCAAGAGAAGCTGGCTGTGTAATATAAACTTTGGATTTCAAATGACCACATAAAAAGAAGTCTAATGGTGATAAATCAGGAGATCTAGCCGGCCATTCTATTGGTCCTCGCCTTCCAATCCATCTCCCTGTGAAATTGTCATCTAAAAATTGACGTACAGGTGCAACAAAATGTGGAGGAGCTCCATCTTGTTGAAAGGTGAGCTGACCTTCAAGTAACCTATCATCGTCTTCAAGTAACTGAGTGATTCTGGGGTTCACAGTTGTATCAAGAAGTTCAAGATACGTTTGTCCGTTGAGGTTACCATCAATAAAATATGGACCTACAATATGGTCTCCCAGAATACCAGCCCAAACATTCAATTTCTGGGGAGTTTGTGAATGAGTTTCCCTGTACCAATGGGGATTTACGTCACTCCAGTATCTGCAGTTGTGCCTGTTCACATGTCCATTTAAATAAAAAGAAGATTCGTCAGAAAAGCACACATTGTAGAGGTAATTATTATCACCAATCAATAATTGACTCATGATTTCACAAAACTCTGTACGTCTGTCAGGATCATCTTCATTTAATTCTTGTACATTCTGCATTTTACAAGGATGGAATTTTGCTTCTTTCAGAATTCGATGTACGCTGCTTTTAGAAACTCCAGAAATAGTCTCAAGTTGTCTTAAAGATTGAATGTTGTCCATCACTGCATGTCCTTCAACTGCAACAGCGACCCCTTCATTTCTCATAGGCTTCTCTCGTTCATGTTTTTTATTCAGCACTGATCCCGACTCCAAGAACTTATTCATCAATTGAAGGACGTACTGATATGATGTGGTTTTTTCTGGATGAATTTCATTGAAAATTCGAGCCGTAGCTCTAGCACATCGTCCATTTTCAAAATACGCAGCTACAATGGATATTCTCTCTTGTACAGTATAAACCATTTTCGAATCTTTTCAAATTGTTGAATGAAGTGACTCGAATACATCAATTACCAAGGCGTAAACAAAGATATGCGTATACAAAAACACATGAGGACAATTTTTTTTTTTTATAAAAACGTCTGTCTCACATTTTTAACCATTATTTCTGACACCATATTATTTTTCAATACAGTGGCATACCCACAGTGACCCTTTCTTACGATGACAACATTTTAGGTGATGAAAAATAAAAATATCTTGATAAAACTTAGTTTTCATTAAAACTTCAACAACACTTGATCGATCCTCAATTTCAGTACACCGATGTATTTGGGATTGAATTCCCTTCAAAATGATGTATCACAAGTATAGTAGTCCCATTGAAAATTCTGAAGTAGGGGGTGCTGGGGTTGAGGGGGTTGACAACACAATGATGGTGTATTTGGTGAAAGTGTTCCCCCTTGAAATAAAAATCGACGGGTCTGAGCGATTTTCAATTTTTTTCATGAGTTCGGATATTAGGGGGGTGACAAGTTTTAGCTGGGACACACTGTATGTACACGTTGTTATAAATATTGCACCTGCTCTTTTGAGGTGGGTGTTTGTTTCCAGGTTTGATATTTGACTTGACTCGATTTACGGTGTGAACTACTTGACTTGATATCTGGTAATATCAAACTACTTCATATTACTTGATAGCGATCCGTGAAATAGCGTTAACATAGGGGATTCACCAAAGTTCCAGTAAGCAGGCCTCTGATTGCTCGATGACGACGTGCTGGAGCGGCATTGATCAAGGAAAAGAGTGGCGGCTGATTCAAGTGATTTGTCCGTAATGGAATCGGAACTTTTTCAAAACAGCGACTCAGAATAATCGTAGATGAAAAAGTGTCCGAATTTGATTACATCGAAACAGAAGTAGAAAGTGCAGGGTTGGCGCTATCGAAGGTCAAACGAGTTGAAGTTGATAAAAGTGTATCTGATAAAACGAAAAAAATTATGGATTATTTCATAGTCGAGCAAGATCGCAAGAGTAATAAAAATACTGACAAACAAGGCAAATGTTCCCTATGTACGGCGAATTCAAAAATTAAAAACTGCGGAACACTTCATCTAGGTGACTTTTGCAAGCTGAACATACTAGAGTCTACGACAAAAAAATTGGTAGATCCAGCCCACCTAATTCCGGGGCAAATACCTCCACAGGTTTGAATAGTCGTAACACAATTTCAGTTTCGAGTTGGCTTGAGAGGATAAAATTGTATTAGATTTTAGCTATAACTATGTAGTAATTTGTGCCACAATCGAATAGTCTACACGGTGAGTCAAAAAAATGTCCACATCTTATATTCTTTTATTTCTTAATTTGTGGCTGGTTTTTTATAAAATTTTGAATATCTACAAAACTCTGTAGGATTCAAGCAACCTAGTAAAAATGGTGGCACAAGCTATACATTTTTATACCGGCCATTTAAAAAATATAACTTACTTTGCATTTAAGAATTGGACATACTGTATTTTACTAACTCCAGTTTTGTTTATTTTGCATCTATATATTTTTTTTGTTATTGAGTTTTGGCAGTTAATCAGATTATTACAAAAAAGGGACTAGTTTTTCAAGAAAAATCAAGTAGATAGCTTGATTTACAAGTACTTTATGTATAACTACTTGACTCGACTTGAATTTCAAAAGAAGTTCTTGATTTCAAGTCAAGTCAAGTCAAGTAGTTAGAAAATCAAGTTAAGTATTGAATCTCTGTTCGTTTCTATGAATCAGATTTCGATCTGATATAGAAATGAAAGCTTTCACGCCTGGAGTCAATGTTTTGGTTGGTTTCAGGGATTCTTTTGTTTAAATCTCCCAAACGTTTCAACTGCGACAGTCATCTTCAGTGGCGTGGTTGAACCACTCTTCTAGACGTACCTATTAACCTACCCCCTCTTTTTCGAATGAAAAAAAGTTGATCGGAGGACTCTAACGCAACTCCTCTTCGAAAAAAATTAAGGAAACTCGTGAAAATAGATTCGGAAAAATCCCCCATACCTCTCCATCGAAAATATTGCGAAAAATCGTGGGAATGAAATCGGAAAAATTGGTGAACATAGTGAAAAACATGAATAATATAATATAATTTAAAATTATTCCACCCTGCTGTCTCTCTTAATCCATAAAGGAACGGATAGTAATTCGAAAATACTTCTGAGGGTTTTGGACGTCGAAAAAAAATTGCAAAAACCTGCGAAATAATACTGGAAAGAAATGTTATCGGAAAGTTCGACATTGAAGCCCTGTAGCACATAATGTTATAAAATGCAACTACTTGCCTGGTTAGACGCTGACACACATTAAATTATATCTTTTATTTCTCAATGTGATCACCAGTGCCCGTGTATACCCAAGAAATCAATCTTATGCTTATTCCCTTGCCATTTGAGTTCTCAAGGAAATATCGGTATAGCTGTATAGCTCAAATAATAAGTTTTTGAAAATATTTTTTTTAATTGGCCACAAGGTACGGTTGCTCATATAGTAAAGAGCTGCATCAAAAGTACGGACAATCTTTTAGTTGGCTTTGTTGAACGTCAACTTGTTTCAAAAGTGAGAAAAAAAGGATGAGGGTATACTATATATAAACTTACTCTGAGAGTAGAATAAAAGTACGGTCACGTGATTAGAAGTACATGTTGATCAATACTCCCGAATACGAATAGTCGTTCAAAAACTCCCATGAAATGATAATGGTAATGGTTCAATTTTCGAATGCTCCTTTGCATTCCCTCTTGCTTCGCTATGAATACATATATCATCATATCCAACTTTTCTCCATTCGAAAATTGAACAATTTTTCAATTTCATGAAAAACCGGTACAAAACTGAATACACACACTAAAATCTGACAGATCGATGAATACTCGTATTATTGCATTTATTTTGACGCTTTCATGGCCCTCTTTATATTATTCCATGAAGTTGCTGTTGTTCATCAGTATTTAAGGGAAACTATAAGTGTGCTATATGACTGAATTCAGATTTTGATGCAGAATCGCAAGAGCCATTAGAAAATACGTGATGCCAGTCAAAAAAGGTGGCGTCGGTGTGGCGACGCTCTAACAGATGACGCCCATTGATGAATCTCTGCGTGAAGAAGAGGACCCTTTGACATCAAAAACATTCGCTTCCACAAAATATAAATATCCTCTTCAATTTTCCAGATATTTGCCCGCGGAGTTCTATATGAGACAACCTGTATATAAAGAACCCATCATTCTGAAAATTATGTCGACACGTACATTAGCAATAATTATTATAGGCAGTTTTGTTGAGAGATTGGCAGGGTGAAAAATTAAAGTATGTTCTGGCTACAAAGAAATATATTTAGCAAATCTAAAATTCACATAATTATCGGTTAAAAAACAATGTATGAAAAGTCATCTTTGAGTGACAGTTTTAAAAGAACACCCCATTATGAAGTAATTGTTGTTTGGTACTTTTTATAATTGGAATAATTTAGTCGGTATTCAAACGCGTATAAGACAAAACTGTAGATAGAAAATACTCAAAAACAAGTATAATTGATATTTATCAACAAATAATCATTAATCAAAATGTAGCCGAGTTGTATTCCTGACTAGAAGTAGCTCTGTAATAGTGTTGTAGCCGTTATCTCTAGTTACATATTGCTGATTGTAAAACTAAATGTATTTCTTGTAATTTCTGCTTTCACTTCCGAATTCTCTTCGAAGTAACTTTCTGCTACAATGATTTCAATGCACCGTGACATTTAATATTCAGGATATCACCGTACTGGCTGAGAGAGAAGCAGATACTGATTATATAACATATAAACAAAAGTAATCTTTTCCAAAAGAAATTATGATGACTTTTGTTGGCTGTAAATAATTTCTGTATTAAACAAATCACCCTGTGCGCCTCGCAGGTGATGCAAAGTAGGATTCCAGTATTGCTCAAACAATTCATGAAACATACCTATTCTGAGTTTCAATCATTCATTGTTGAATTTGTACTTCCTCATCTGGTTATTTGTGATTTTTCTATCCTCATATAATATCTAGGTTGTTGGAGAACGAACAATGTTATCCAATTCCAATCCAAAAAAGTTTATACTCCATTGATACTCCAAATTATACTTTAAATTGTGTTATTTCGATATTTCTTCATCTATATCTTCAATTGTTTAATTTGCGCCATTGCCATTAAATTCGAATAGTTGGCGCAAAAATGAATATTACTAAGAATGTAAGTTAGGTTCAGTTATATTATTATTACTATTGCATGAAGAGGTCCATTTTTTTCGCATAAAAAGTTTGACATTGATACTTGTGATTGTGAAATACCCATGGGTGAAATTTCGTGCGATTTTTCACTTAATAATTCTTGTTTGAAAATTAATTATTTTCAAGTTTCATAAGGGCATTACTCGACAAGTATGTGCAGAAGACAAAACTACGTATTTTAGTTTGTGAAGAAGTCAACTAAAATTCAGCAAAGAACTAAGGAAACTTGAGTGTCTTTCATTTCTTTGGTGCTATTGCTTAATGTTGGAGACATAATAGCGACTAAAGTTTGTCTTACAGTCGAAAAGTATTCGACACCTGATATTATTAACAACCTGATTTCAAGTGAAATCAAAATCAGTTACCTACATATAATCCAATACCTATTACAGTATTAGCCAGCGAAGGTGTAATTACCTTCGAAAATATTTGCTATAATTATCTATCTACACCGTAGGTAACTAGGGTTATGATTTATATGATATATTTTAGTCATTAGCATTCTCTCAGATTCAATCCCAGTAGCATACTTATATTGGGCCAATATAGGTACAATATTGTGTGAAATATTGGCAAAATATTCAAATATAATATTGGCGATAAAAGAAATGTGGACATTTCATGATACTGGTTAAATATTTCAGAAATAATATTGGTGAAACACACTCGAAGCAATATTGGCCTCAAAACATTTAGCAATATCGTGCAATATGGTACAATATCACTGTAGCACACTCATACTGCGACAATATTGATACAATATTATGGAAATATTGGCAAAATATTCAAACGTAATATTTGCGAGATGAAATTATAAATATTCCTCAATATTGGTCCAATATTACTTGGACATCATAAAAATAATATTGGCGAAATATTTTGAAAGCAATATTGGCCTCAAAACATTCAGCGATATTGGTATAATATCACTGTAGCACACTCACATTCGAATAATATTGATTCAATATTATAGAAATATTGACAATATTTAAAAGTAATATTGGCGAGACAAAATTATGAATATTAGTTGGACATTATACAAATAATATTGGTGGAAATTTCTGGAAGCAATATTGTCCTCAACGTATTTAGCGATATTGGTACAATATCATTTGGTTATATTGGTAAATTATTCAGAGTGAATATATTTCCTTAAAGATAATGAAATATTTCCAAAAAATGCCGAATAACTAGGAACTTTCACCATTATATTTCTTCCTCAATTTACCAATGAGTAGGTCTTGCAAAGAAGTTTTGGGAAGCTATATTCAATTTATTTTCTTATGATTCATCTGACGCTTCATATGTGGAGCCAGCCACCTTGAGATTTCTTACTCAGGTTTGATCATAATTCATTAAAATACTGTTTCTTGGATATTAGGGCAATATTCAATTTTCAATAATGGTGATAAGGTTTATTTGTAATATTGTATCAATATTATCATTCTAATATTGGCATGATGTTTTCTTAACAATTTTATTCGATATGAGGTTAATATAATTTTTTGAACATGGGTAGAATAATATTCAACCAATCTGCTATCGAACTTGGATAAACAATACTGCTTTCCATCTCTAGAATCGAAATGATTGAAAGCGCAATATTGATTCTAGATTGTGGAAACAATGTTTTATTGATATTGGTAAAAATCTTTAAATCAGTACTGGCCAAAAATTACATGAAACAATGTTCATTCAAAATAGGTCGAGCGAATATTCCACCAATATTATTAATGTAATTTTGTTTTTCCAATATTCACCCATATTGTATCAATATTCCACCAATATTATTAATGTAATTTTTTTTTCCAATATTCACCCATATTGTATCAATATTGATTTAACATTTAGAATATATCTATATTGATTGGCACAATATGAATTGAAGAATCAAACAATATGATGTGCTACCTGGGATTCATACGCTTCCTTCTCACAGAGAATGTGTTGTTTCAGAAATAGTAATTTACGTATCAAGTCCGGAAAACACTGTTTTCGGACGTGTTGCGTACACGGTAACCGTGTAGAATAACAAATCGAGACACATTTATTTTTTATATTTCTTTGTAGAAAAAAAATTTCGAACATTTTAATTCTTATTTGTATTAAATATCGAAATACGAACAGAAGATAGGTACTAACAGAAACATTCTAATTCTTATTCATATAAATATTTATATTGAAATTCGGGCATTTCCCGGACTAGTCCGGAAAGTACGTACTTCCCGGACTAGTCCGGGAAGTGATACTTTCTCAAAGAAAAATCGGTTGCCTGAAAAAAATTGTTCAATTCCGTTTATTAGGACAATCTTCACGCTAGCGAATACTTAATTGATTGATTTCTGTGTGGTTCTTTCGAATGTTTCCAGTGAGACTACTGAAAAATTGTGACCTCACCTCGAGTAACGGCCTTCTCTCTCTCTCTCTCTCTCTCTCTCTCTCTCTCTCGCTCTCTGTCTCTCGAATTCCCAGTCAAATTCCGCCGTTACGCATAAATCAATCCGTCATCATCGATCATCTTCGTAGTGGGGCTCCGCGTGACGCATGGAGGCTCGCTAGATTTCCGGCACGGGGCCCTTTGACCCCGTCTCTCTACCAGTGCCAGTAGACGGTTGGAGAACGGGCCCGTGTTTATAGCCTGGTTCACGAGTGCTATTTTGTCGAAAAGATGAGTTAGGCCACCGGAAATCATGATTTTGGTCGCATTTTATGCGAAAAGGCACCTAGAAGAAATGTTGGTCTGGAAAATTTCGGGCCGGCAAAAATTGAAAAAGTTTTAAATAATTTAGTAAAAAAAAAAAATGTTTGCAAATATTTCAAGAACCGATTGAGGTATCCAAAATTTGAAAAAATATCCTCAAAGAACAGGAAAGGACGCCGCACGAAAACACTTGTAAAATTGGCTCTTGGTCAAATTGGCTGACATTGTATTATATTATAGTAGGATGGGTGATTAGGAAAATGTGCGAGTTTATATGATTTTGTATGTGTCGTTTCTGAGATATAAGCAGCCAAAGTTCGAAAAAACGTCGGAGTTGGAAGGAAATAACTGTTTTGTTAGTCGAAATAAGGCACATTCAGGATGAAAATGTATTCATCGGAACTCGTTAACATATCCAATTATAACGTTATTAATAATAGTGAGAGTAAAATTAGGTCCAAATTGACGGAACAGTTTTTGAGATATTGACCTAAAACAAAATAAAACGCACCCTGTATCCAAATGTTCGGTTCAAACTCAGGCTGCATCAGGCTGCGTAGTGTCTCCTGGCACATGAGCACCGATCTGCAGTCAGTTGCGTGCAAATATTCATACTCATCAATATACAAATTAATTACAAAATCTCTCTAATTACCACAAACATAACGCCAAGCACATTTTAACCGTCCACAATGAGCACAAAAAATTGTTCGACCCGAGCATCGCACGCGCATTCTGATCGTGCTCTAATCAGCATCCACACTGTCCACGCTCGTTCGGTGCTCATACGGAACAAATGCTCTAGTGAATATGCACCTTAATTCACAATTTTCATTTTTCAATTCCTTAGATTGTTAATAAAAAAGTGAAAAATCCAAATTTCCTAATCTTTCCAAAATGGATCTGTTTTGAATCCTTTCAAGATTATCTCCAAGAAAGTAAAAAAATTCTCTAGTATATTCACATTGCAAATACGGACGATGTAGCGAATGATCAATGCATGCTCGCAGTTTGTCCACCATGTGATCGCCAATTCTCGCAACGCTATTGGTCGTTAGAACATCAACTGACCCGACATAAAACGGAATGTTTTGCAGAGTTGTATTCAGCTTGGTTGCGTTGCAATTAATAAAGCTGCGTGTTGTTCAAAATTTCCGCGGTGATTTGTTTTTGTGTTTCCAACTGAATTATTGACTATTTATTTCAAATAGTTGTCCTGATATTGTTTAGTTCACATTTTAACAAGTATGTAACATTTTCAAATCCATACAACAAGGTGAAACAAGCATAATACGACTCTGTTCAAGTTTGGCGTTTGGATTTTTTGTTGACATCGTCCGTATTTGCAATGTGTATATATTATTATAGTTATTTAGTTTGGGAATAATTAGGGTTTTTATGATAACTTTCAACAGTTGAAAATTAACTAACCAACAAAACCATAGTTAATTAATAAATAGGAGTAAACATTTTTGGTTGACGGATTGCTGTTATTTCATGTATTCAGATAGTACATTTTTCAAAGAGACCAAAATCATAATTTTTTTTTTTACAAAATAGCACTTGTCAACCGGACTATTATGCCGTATCTAGGTACGGCTCGGTATTTACACGTATGTAATGTGTCCCATTTTACAATGTCGTCGAGGTATGTTACGACGCCGAAAGGGAAATGTGTGATTTAGTGGCAAGAATGCAGGCGATGAGCCATGAGATTCACTTGTTGAAGTCGCTTCGCTTTCGGTTTTCGTTTTTTTTTTCTTGTCGGTTCGGATATGGGTTTATCTCGAAGGAATTTTTTTCAAAGTCGCCGATTTGAACGCAAGTGCGACATGACATGCTTCAAAAATTAAAAAATTGTTAATATATAGACATGATAATACAACTCATCATGGAAGTGGCCAATTGCGATTGCGAATCCTACCTAGTTACCAGGACACCAGGTATTGATAACTGATTATATACCCTTACTTTTAACACTAGTGTTAAAAGTAAAATGACAGTAATATATCTGTCTGATAGAAACACTTCAATCAGATAATGGGTCTAATGAATAAACCTTGAGCAAATGCTTTTACTCAGATTTCTTGAAACAGACCTATCCATTTTATTAATTAATGAGAAAGACACACCTATAGTAAAAGCTTTTGCTAGCTTTTATTCATAACACCCATTGTAATTAGAACACCTAATCAAGAGAAATTTTATTAACATAGTGAAACTAACAAGAACAAAGTAAAAACATCAAAATAATTGATCGGCGCTCCGGGGCGGCTTAAATGGTATTGGTGGCGCATTCGCTTTCAGAGCTGCAGGGAAACCCGGAAAAACCTGCAACACCACATCATCTGAAGAGCTGGAATTCCTTGATAGAGAACTTCTAAAGAGTTCCGACGAATTGTGACAATCTGCTCTACGGTAAAATAGGATGTATGGTGTCTTCGAAGGCTCCAAAAGGTCCAGTTTCAAAGAAGGTATTCTATTTACGCAATTGTCATCAAATTTGTACCAGCCCGTTTGGTAAGGTGTAATAGTCGCCAAAATCTGCTCCAGAACCAAAGTGAGCAATGACTGCGTAATTGCAGTCGGCTAGATTGGGGTGTTTTTCTAGCTTGATTCGTTGAAATAGTTTGATCTTTGGGTTGCTGAGTCATAACTGAACAGCTTCAAAGTTATGATCAGATTTGCAGGTGTTTCAACTATACTTCCTCCAAAAGATTTTTGTACTGAAGAAGCGATAGGTTGTAATTCCTAACCATCAAGGCATTCAAAAATATCGACTGAATTATTCTCCTGCTCATGAAGTGTACTCAGCAGGTATCCTAAAATCTCGGAACTGTCTTGTTGTCCTGACGAAAAACTAGTTGGGTCCAAAGACTGCATGAAATCATACGGAGAAAAATACATCTTTTTGGAAAATTGAAGTTGTTCGAACAAATGTTTCAGTTCCGAGAATAATGGGGCAATATCATTATTGTTGGTTGATATGTCTTCCCTAAAAGTTCCCACATGTATTTGGCCGTTTGTGCAATTGGTAATACTAATTCTCTTTAAAGTTACAAACGAAGTAGTATTCAGTCCAACTGTAGAATGCCCTTCAACACTGACAAATAATGACATTCATAAATAAAGTGCGTTGGGGTTCATTATAGTTGGAGCCTCTGCCAGTCTACCTTGTAATCCGAGGATCGTGTGTTCGAATCCTTATAGATCTCAATTTTTTTTTTTGGTTTTTTCTTATTAGCAGTAACTGTTGTACAAAAAAATGTGTATGATACATTTGTTAAAAGTGATTTTGTTTTGCTCGTGGGGTTGCTCCACTCGCTAACGCTCGTTTCGCCAATACCACAAACTGTGATTTGGCATTTTTCTGAATGTCATGATGATGTTTTTGTAATTTCGTTTCAAAAGGCGACTTTTTGTTTACATTTTGAATGTCAAAATGACGGTCATATTTGCACAAGTGTGAATATCATGAGAGTTCATAATCGATGCCGCAGCGTTAATTTAAGTTGGTTAAGATTCACTCGATAATACATTCAAAATTATCTCATCGCTACGGTCGTGTTCCAATATCCACGTCTGATACATTTTATAACTTGTATAAATAGCTATTTTGTAATGGCAATGTATGAAAAGCCAGCCTCACTGAAAATTCATGGACTTCAAGAACTAAGACAATTGAAGTCCTAGATAACACTTATATCCAAACAAGATTGTGTGCAAAAGCTGTGGATAATGAAATTATGAAGCCTCTTAAGATATAAATATTTCAGGTCTCCTGGTTCTTTTTTAAATCATTTATTCAGGTATTAAAATATATTGTAGAGATTGAGTCAGAATAATGAGAAAGTTATTGTGTTCTTTAAGAAGTTGTAAATATTTTTAACTTGTTTTATAATATTGTTATTGGATTTAGAAAAGTTGGGTGATTAAATATGCCATTTATTATTAAATCGACCTTTTATTCAACATCCTAACATCCTTCTATCTACAACATTTCTACAAACCTAATTATGACAATGTGACCATTTAATTTTACAAATATGAAGCAAGCAACGGTAGAAAAATCCGCTGGGTACTGATGATTTCTTTTGACCACGTCATTGTTGGGAGTGGGGGACTCTTCAGTCCTATATACCATCCATTTTGTAGCACAAAAGTTTTTTTGAGTACTTTGACGAATTATCTGGAGGTTCAACTGAAGAACTAACTGTTATTTATGACTTTTTGCACTCACCAAATCGACATGATTGACGCCTGCGCAGTTTATTAGCTACCACTATCGAGAAAAAATCGTAGAGGAAAAAGTTGGGCGTCTCAGAAAAATGAAGCTACTTCAGAAGATTCAGTCTGTTATTAATAATTTTTGAAAATAGGCGTGGGATCCTGGTCTATTTCTCGTATTACTCGCATCATCCTCTTTTGACATGAACCGTGGCACATTCTTTGATCTCAAACTCCATTCCGATAGCATGTGTGTACTCTTTCACAACCTCCAAGGACTGATGTAGATCCTTTTCCTTCGGAGACATACTCAGTATCGGAAAGTTTTCATCGGGGTATGCTGGTTTCATACGAGCGTAAAGAATAGCTTGCTATTATGTTGAGAGAGCATTACAATTTCTCCTCGACTCGCTAGAGGAAGGGATATCGAAGTGGCTGTTAATTTGTCGGACGAGGTAGTAGGGGAGGCGTACAGTGCGTCTCTCTTATTTATGTGGTATTATCATATCATTGCGTTCCTTGTTGCTCGCATAGATTTGTCTATACCCCCGATGAAAATTTTCCGATACTGTAGTTTCAGGTATTCTATGAAAAAAAAATGGGTGAACTTGTTTCTCCGGTTGCTTGGGGTATCGCAGTTGTTACCACGGATGTTTCTGAATGGCATTAGTGAGATGCAAAAAAGAAAAGGGATTATTATTATTATCATAAACTTGTAAAGTCTGTGTTGTTGTCAGACTTTGCAATAGATTCTTCAATTCACGACGAGTAGATCGTAGTGTTGATGCAAAATATTTCGAACTTAGTTATTTTTCGAGGATTTTGATCGTTGACTCCAACGGATGTCTGTTTCAGGCAAAAAGTTGATGAAAACCAAAGGCTTTTAACCAAAAACACATGGCAATTGATAACTCAAAATAAATATAAAAAAATCGAAGAACCCGTTCATGCATGCCTGACCGTTCCAGCTGAGTTGGAACTCCGTTCGCGCCTATCGATATCAAGCTAACATCATCGAATAATATCTGTGCGATTTATTGAGTAATGAAGATGAATAAATTCCAGCCGGTGCCCCAAGATTTATCGATGTAATAAAATTTGCCGAAATGAAACAGGTTTGCGTAAAGTGCGAGGTTGATGTTCAAAAGAGACAATTATTCAAGTTTATCTGAACGGTTATGCAGATATGGTTAACAGGTTGGGTGAATCTGTCAGAACAAATTAATCGAAGATATATTTTGAGATGTCTCGGCTCAGGACATTGCTATGCTTAAAGTCAACCAATGTGACGTTGCAATTTTTCAACGCAATATTATTGCAATCTGTGATGGTTGGTTTTTGATTGAAAGATATTTTGACTTTTATTTAAATATAATTCAAACATATTTTTTGATTCATTTGATGCACTACTGGGATTCATCTATTATTTTTTGTTATCCTATAGTGATATATTTTCATTTAGATTAGAATATTACACAAATAATTGATGTTTCTCGGTCAGCAAATTTGAAAATGACCAATGAAAACATTACTTTTCAAACCTTAATACTACCATATATTTCAAGAAATAGAAGCTACCCAAAACACCAACACTATGTCACTTTCACTCGACGCGCGTTTCGCTGACAAAGTTAGCAATCTCAAGAGCTATACGCTTACTATAGTAAGCTAAATTTGTTAGCGAAACGCGCGTCGAGTGAAAGCGACCTAGTTTTGGTGTTTTGGGTAGCTTCTATTTCTTGAATTGTAGGTTCCAAACATACATTATACATTACCATATATGGAGTATCCCATTTTGATGTGCCAGTGGCGCAGCCAAGGGGGCTTTGGGGCTACAGCCCCCAAGCCACCTAATTACTATTGTTATTCATAACACTCAGATGACGAAAAAAAATCATCTGGTAACTGATGAATTGTATGTTCACCCCCCTCAAGTTGAAATCCTGACTGCGCCACTGCAGTGTTCCATATGACGGTGTGGTCAATACAGTTATGAGACTGTCGGAATGGTGGAAATTCAGAACATCAAACCTTATTAAGCCTGCCCGAATGCTGGCAACTCAAGACTTTACCAGCACTGTCCGAATGCAGGTAGCTTCAAATTTTCAGGACTGCACGCAGGAAATTCAATTTTTCAAGTTTTCTGGTGCAAGTAATACAAGCCTCGTTCTGCCTAAGCCATTCTGATTTAACACCATCAACACTTTCACAACCTTCCTGAAAGAAAATTGTTGTTAATTGTTATAATCCAGTACGATTGGGTTTTAGGACGAGGATCGATTGTAGCACCACCAAACTTGGTATGCTAGTAGTTGGAACCATGATAAACACGAAAAAAATAGTTTACCAAGATAACAACAAAAAATATAACATTTTTTAAAATGAAAAATTTTTAGGTTCCACCCCTGATTTTTTGTTAATAATACATGATTTCGAGATGCCATGTGCCGAGATTCAGAGTGCTACAATAATTCATTCTTCACTTTTTGCTCGAGTTTGTCTGTCGTTACTGGATTATTATGGAATTCTGTGGAAATAATCCTACAAATAAACCTCAAGAACCACAATCCACGTTAAGTCAACATGCTCATTTTCATTTCAACACAATAATTTTCCGTATCGAAACAACAATTTCGTTCACATGTTTACCTTCGAGGTCCGCTTCAAGTACTTACACACTCACATTCTCCTCTCTCGGTCGGATCGAATCCGTCTCTTGTTGCCACTACAAAGACAGTGATAAGTATAGGGGGCGAACTACAGTTTTCTCGCATTCCATAATTATAGTGATTAAGCTGGGCCGGAGACAACAAGAAACGAGACGAGATGCCTCGAGTAGAATGATGGAATGCCAGCGTCCAGCATCAGCATGACGATCATCGCGTTCGAAGATCGGCCGGTGCCATCGCACGTTTAACGTCGAAATGGCTACGAGAGACATCTGTTGGGTTGCGGCGGTACTAGCAGTGATTGACGAGGACGCTGGTCAATTCACCCAAAACCTTGTTTCTTCGGTCACAAATATGTCGTGAAATCAAGTGATTTCATTACCGTTGAAATAAATGGAGGAACAACTCATATCCTGGACAATACCGTGGCGCTCAATTTTGCATGAGTGCTTCTTGAGATTGTGAGATGACCATTTAAAAGTGGACACATCTACCTATCTCCTTCACTGAAAAAAGCCCGATCAGGAAGGTCTTTATATGTGCCAAGACAATATCTGAGATCATAATGCTGGGGATGCAAACATATTCACCAAACACGTCAAGAAGAGCATCATCATCATTATGATAAACCTAGAAACTGCTCCAGAACTGTCCCTGAGATCAGATCAGAATATGTTGAAGTAAGAAACATCTGCAAGGAGAAAATCAAATCTTCGAAAGAGGCTACAACGCCAAGATACGATCAAAGCTCGTTGAGCGTCCTAACATATCTCGCTATTTTTGGTCATTTGCCGAAGCTGTGGGGAGAAATTTCACTTTCAGCCCATTCCTCCCTTAATCAAGGAAGATGGAACACAAGCAATGAACCTCCAGGAAATACTGTTCCCATATATGGGGTGCAGCACCCAAACACACATTGAAACTCTTAGATTCTGTACAAAAAAGAACCATTCGTCTCGTCGGTGATACTTCTTCCACAAGCTCGCTCACTCCTCTAGAGCACCGCAGAAAGATTGGCGATCTGACTCTGTTTTATAGATATTTCCATTATTGTTTAGAAATGTTCACTGCTTTCACAACTTGGCTTGATAGTGATAGATCTTCCATGGTCCTCGCTTATTTCACTTGAAATTTACTATTACTTTCTTCTGAAGACCTTATCATGAAACTTACAAATCTTGAGTTCTCTTGTTCTCATACTTGATTATCAGTTCATTGAATACTTCGCGATTGTTGGGATCCTTTAGCTTGATTTCATTCGCTAAATCTTCCTCGATGGGAGTTACTGTTGAAGCATCATCTAGAAGATCTGGTATCACAATTTACGACAACAGGTGAAATTTTGCGTAAAACATGTTTTCTTGTAGAAATATTGCAATAATTGAAGAGGGGAACAATCTCCATGAAAATTGAAAAATGGATTTATTTGTAATATCTAACAGAAAACAGATACTTTCCCGGCACAAGCCACGCTGGACATTGAACTACATCTTTCAGTCGCAGATGATTCCACAACAGATTTTATGAATGTCCTGTTCATATTTTCGAAATAAAATTGCAATAATCTTTACACTATTGATATTTTCTCTAGGCACGGTCGTTACTTCCTAACTCCCATCATTATTATTATTTTTTAATGTGTGTAAAAGATTGTTTTAACAAGTATGCATATTATGAAAAAAAACGAGACAAAAAACACTAAATTACATCTGTCTCTTAATGATAGAGACAGATGCAACACATCGTTTCATTAACAAACTTCTCTCTGAAACTCAATCTTTCTGGATCATCAATTTCTGGTCGGGATACCTGGATGGACATTTTTTCAAAAGTAACCAAGCAGTCATTATCATTATTATCTTCACCTCCATTATCATGTCATGTTCATCATCATCGTAATAGCCGTTATTCTCGTTTTTCTCATTGTCATCACTAAGTCATATCAACAGTTATTGCCGATATACACGCTTATGATAATGCAACAGAACTGATTTGCCTCTACAGGTATCTAATCTTGCTAGGTCATCATATCCTTATTGGGATTTCTGAATCATTTTCCGAAATCGGCCAAGTATTTATCAACTTCGTCACCCTGATTCATCATCATCATATCATAGTCGTTATTATCGCTGACATTAATACTTATAAAAATGCAACAGAGCACATTAATAACGAATTTCTCTCTGGGAGCTAATCTTATCGGGTCATCAAATTCTTGTGGGGATATCTGCTTCGATGTTAGTTTTAGAGACTCTAGTCACCAAATAATTTGGAATAATTGAATTGATCATTTACGGTAATCGTCTAAGTATTTATCATCACCTTCGTCACCTTCACCGTCATTGTTATAGTCGCTATCATCGTTTTTTTATTGTCATCTCCAAGTTACGTAAACAGTTATTGTTAATATTGATGCTTACAGTAATGTAACATAGCATTTCATTGAATTTCTGCCTGGGACTCAATCTTGCTACGGGATCACATTCTTGTTAGGATATCTGCATTGATGATATCTTTGAATTGATCAAAAAGTCATCATTTTCAACGTCACCTTCATCGTCATCTTCATCATCCTCTTCATCGTCGTTATTATTACCGTTTCTGTTGACATCATAAAGTAACGTCATCAATTAGTGTTGACATTCACGCTAACAATAATGCAACAGAGTAGTTCATAAAGAAATAAAGTTCTCTGTACGACGCGATCGAATCTCTGAGTCGCGAGAAGCGTAGGCCAGGCCAGTGACATCCGGTGCTCCTAGATGTCCGATAAGACGAACGTATTCTTTTCCACCATCAATCTTGCACTTAATCTTTCACGATATACCCTCGCGGATATCTTCTCGGACACCTCTTCATTTCTCCGTTGGAATCGTAAAACGTATAGTAAAATTTATTTACCGTACGACCGCTCGAATTTAACAACTTTGTGACGTGATCTCCGGTAATTAATATCTGGCAGATTTTATTTCAGCCGGATTTGATGTTCTCGGTAATAAAAGATTTTAATAATGTCTTGGTGGGTTCAATGGAGGCTAGTTGAAGCTATATCGCGTTGATTAGTGATCCGAGATAGTCAACATCCAGGCTTGGTTCATCGAATTTTAGAGCTCTTCTAGGGAAAGGAAAATGAAATGATCTCTTTCTTCTAACAATTTCAAAAAGTATGTTGATTTTTAGGTGGGCTAGGCCAAAATCATTGAAGATTGAGACATTTCGTTATCATAGCAGTAGACAAGAGCCAAATCATACTGATATACGAGAATGATTGAATAAGAATTTCTTGGAGGATGAGAAACAAATATAATAACGCCTCAAAGTGCAATTTAAGGCACTCCAGCCAGTAGAAGAGAACATATGTCTCTCCGTTCGCAATGGATTCAGTTGAAAATGGTATCATATAAGACCCATTTTCTCTTACAATTGATCCATCTAGAAAATTTAAGGTCAGTGGGAAGGATTGATCATCACATGTCAAATGGTTTAGTTCAACATGCTGCTATTTATGTTCTGCCATCATGTCTTTGTTACTTCGGAAATTTTGGGAATAAAATTGGTTCGAACGAATTGAGAAACACTACTTATATCATATCGTCTTACAAGCGCTATTCATGAGAAAGACTTTTAGAGACGAAATTTTAACGAACAATAATAAAACTTCCTGGTTATTCTTCGAACTGAAACATATTTCCAAACAAGCTCAGTTTTTCGATGGGGTTTTTCCCTTTTTCTCTACAGGGTGTTTCATAATTGAATACTGATCCTGAAGTTTGATAATCCTTTTGATGATTTGATGATTTTAGGAAAACTTCTTCATTTGAACATAGGCTTCATTTCTGAGATACAGGATGTTGAAATTTAACAAAAAGATCAGTTCTATCCCAATATCTCTGAAACTGCTTTGGTTTTTTTTTCAATTTTGGTATATGCCAAGTATGTATAAAAATGCATTTTTTCCATGATCAAGGATTTCTTAATTTTCATCAGTGGCGTCCCTGTTAACATACCCTGTCATATTTTTCATCAAAATAATGATACGCCACTGTCTTTTTTCCAAGTGAATATTATTTTTGTTATTTTCCTCAATCTTCTCATAAAAATGGTCTCTTGTCTTTTTTTTCGTCCGGCGAAACGTTTTTGAGTTAAAAAATAAAATGCATTCATTTGCTTGTCTCTATGCGACATCAGCCGTTGAAGAGTAGGATTGATTATCTTGCTAGAAACATCTAGTATGCTAAGAGCACATTTCTTTGTTTTCAACATCAACTATTTTGACACTCCTTCATCTAGATACGTGATATTATTTACGTTATAAAAACTTTATTAAAAAAAAAACTTGTTTCTCACTTTTTCGAGCAATAGGTGGTTGATGAAAGTTTGTTGTGTTGCATCTAATGGAATTTCCATTGGAGAAAAATATTGATCGATACATTTCATGATGCCCAATGTTGCAGTAAATGAATATTGAATACAAGTCTTAATTATTTTCAACACGCCAGTCATTCATACAGTTTTCACAAATTAATGTTGTACGATTGCTGAAAATCAACCAATTTGTGGTTTGGCCATTTTTGTTTACTACAGACATCTTTGTTTCGAAATCTGCCCTATTAAATCCGTGTGCATTTTCCACTGACATCGCATTTTTCTTCACAAGTAAGGCGTTTCGCAGCTTGTATCATTTCCCATACTGGGTGAGTCTTTCTCTTGTTCGCATTCGCTACGGTAACTGAACAAATGCTTATTCGCGTCCATAAACCAGTTCAATGGGCAAGTCGGTATGGCTGCGGGAATTAGAATCAATCCAAATACGTCGAATAAAGTAGCAGATTTTTGTTATTCGGCTTTAATCGAACACTAGCCGCTGCTGCCGCGTATGCGTATTGCTGATGTGTATATTAATGTTGTGCTGTTTTATAAGATCAATTATTTTTCACTCGGAAGTTCTGGTGGTCGACGCTGCATCGAAGTATATTCAATAGTGGATGATTATGGTCGTTATGGCGAATTAAATATAGATAAAAAAATCTAGGATACACGCAGTGAGATTGATGTTTTAGGAATGTTTGATTTGACCTAGTCTTATATCCAAGGATGATGATTTTTGATTTTTGTTCGAACATATGAATAGGATATTGATAAAACATTCTCCACGAAAGTCGAAAAATGAAAAATTCTCTTTCAGCCGGAGATGATTCCACAACAGATTTTATGAATATCCTATTCATATTTTCGAACAAAAATCAAAATGCAATCATGACAGGTCTTTGTCAAAAAATAACTTTCAAAGTGCTTCTGCTTCTGAAGAGGCTGCTATCCAATTTTATCAATCTCCCTGATGAGCTTGGCAAAGCAAATAGGTTTTCGTCGACCGAAATGTATTGGGGATTAAATACGAGAGAAACGAACCTTGCTTCAATGAAATGAACGATTGCAGTGAGTGATATTTTTTAATAACATTCTCAAAATTAAAAAATTATTTATCTGAATGAAATTGCGAAATTTCACTTTCAGATTTTTCATTTTCTTCTCAGTTAGAGTCTTTTAACAATATCTATCAGATGTAGTTCAATGTCCAGCGTGGCTTGTGCCGGGCAAGTAGTTGTTTTCTGTTAGATATTACACGCAAATCACATTTTCATTTCTCAATTTTCACGGAGAATGTTTACCCTTTTCAATGATAATTTTTATTATAACTGCAAGGCGGGCCTCGCTTTCAGCCGAAGTGATGGTAGTTTAGTGTAGAACCTTTCTGCTACCCGCTGTCACGTATATCTCGTACTCCGGATCTTCTTGTCAAATCCTGTGGAATGATATATTTTGACTACAGTGTCCGAAGATACCCAAACTCATGCGAACCAGGTCTTAGTATTCGTATACAATATGGAGAGCTGTTTCTTCCTTCTCATCACATCACATAAACTGCATCGTGTGGAGACTTGGTATTTCCCCAGCATACATGCAGGTCTTTTCTCAGGTAGCAGTTCCCTGTTAGGAGGCCTACCACCTTACTGAGAGAGTTCTGGGTCCGTTCAAGAAATTTACTTCTTAGGCGGTCAGTTGGCCCCATCATCATCATCATCTTTTTGTGAGTATTGGCTGAGGTATTCTCCCAGGAGGATGGATCTATCATTCCCATGGGGGCCCCTGTGGCCTGGTACCCAAAGAAGTTTCACCTTATTATGTGCTCCTAAATAATAATAATAATAAAATAATAATAATAAAATGTATTCACTTTCTTTTAAAAATATCTACAAGTTCATTCAAACAATAAATGGTGAATAAATTAAGAAATACTTACGAAGTAGATATCTGCTTGTGTGTAAGCTTAGGTTTATGTGAGTTTCCTATACTAGTTTGAATGTGTAAGATCCAGATTTTACGAATCTTTGGAATCGTTTCAATCAAACAGTTCAAAGCATTTATTGCAGATCGTTTGTGTGTGCCGCAAAGCAATATCCGTTAAAACATATAACTTCACATGTGACATGTCAGTTTATCCTCAAAATATTGCTAAATTTGAATATTTCCATTATTTTCTTTATTCTAACAGCCTGTTATCGAAAGCCATGTTCTTTTATAATCCAATATAAAATAAAATTATAATTCAATATAATTTCATTTTCAATAATTTTTTGTTATTGTATTCCATTTTGGAACGCTATTATTTAACTTGCATGTATTTATGTATGTGTCTATATTTTTTCTTGCAACTTAATTTTGACCATCTTTGAGTTGTCCGATTAACTTGAAATTTCGGTTATAATCCATCATGAAGTTTTTGTTAGACAAAAATAAAAATAGTGGCTACTTCATTAATTCAATATGGCGGACGAGTTTTGTGATTATGCTCCGATTCGATTCTGAATTGGTATGTGGGGGTTTTCGGGGTCGGAGATTATGAATTTTCTGCCAGAATTCATAAATTGAATAAGGCTACTCCACTATGGCGGATGAGTTTTGTGATTATGGTCTGATTCGATTCTAAATTATTGATATATGAGGTTGTCAGGGTCGGAGATTATGATTTTTGTGTCAAAATTTATGTTCATGAATTCAATATGGAGGCTCCTAGATGGCGAACGAGATCTGTAATTTTGGTTTGATTGTATTTAAAATTGGTATGTGGGGGTTTTTGAGGACAGGTCAAAATTCATTAATTCAATATGGTGGCTCCAAGATGGCACAGACGAGCTTTGTTATTATGGTATGACACTCTTCAAAATTCGTATGTGGGAGTATTTGTGATAGAATGTAATTAAAGTTTTGCTGAACTCCCCAAAAATTGGAGATGGCAGTTTCAGGATGACTGACGGGTAAATATTTATGTGGCCTCCCCATTCAAGAGCTCGACAGCTGAAAACTCACAGGAAACAGACCTTGTAATAACCATTCTTTTTCAGAAATTTATTGATCAATGCGTACTAACTAAAAAGCAGAAAATATAATATCAATAGTAAAACTTTCAGAGATAAGCTTTCATTTAAAGGCACTAAAAAGTTAAAAATAATTTCTTCAGATGTGTTATATAGGTTATTCTGTGGGTTACAGATTCAAAAGCTTTTGCATCCGAACTAAAAACGTTGCGTGGCAAGCATTTGAACATGTAACTCACATTACACATGGGAAGAATTTTATTTTTAACTTTCAAAGCATTTGAATAAAAGCTTGTCTGTGACAAGTTATTTTTTCATCAACATTTTTATGTCGAATGCCCTGACATCTCATCATAAGTTCTTCTGACTCTACACCACTGTCGCCATTGACCAAGTTCAAACAAGTAAAAATAAATATCGTTATCCTTTAAATGCATTCCCATGAAATAAGTCACACATCTTACGACACTGGCCGAACAACAATGTGTCGCTAATTCCAGACCGGTCGGATAAATATAGTTCATTTCGAGACTGAACGACGCTATAAACAAATCCCGGGTCTATTCCGCCAGCCTACTCGAATCCGAAGCAGAACAACCCGAACAATTGCCTCCTATCGAGATAACTTCCATGCCATCGATGGTATTTTTGTTTTATTTCGCCCATATTGAATTGACAGAAGACAATTTTCCATTCAGATAGTTGATTATCTAGTTTTCATTGAAAACTCACACGAATATTTCAAAAATTTCACTCACAGGAATCGTTGAATTCATTGACGCGAGAATAGTACCTCTTTCGCTGCTAGACCTCCAATACATTTTTATCGAGCGAAATCTATTCCACTCTTCCGAGATCATCAGGGAAGTCGGAGAACTGAGAATCATACTCTTCAGAACAAATTTAACCTAGCTATGATACAAATAATGAAAGTATTTTTTTTTTGCGGTGACACTTTGGAAATTGTTCATTTGGCATAAACCTGGCACGAGCATATTTATTTAAAAATCTGGACAAGAAGTTTGAAAAATCAGTTGTTGAATCATCTGTGGCTGAAAAACAAACTTAAATCACAAATTATTCCACTGATTTCATGAACCTCCTGCACAATGGTGACAAGCTTGCACATGCATGACATTATTTCTGGGGCTCTTGTTTTGTTTCACGAATAATTTGGCTATGTTCACAAACCACTCTGACTATCTGATTTACTTTTTGATAAGATGGTATCACATTTTGAGAAATATTCGCAACTTCGCCAATACTTTCGATAAAGTATAAGGCAATTGCTTTGTTGCATTCCTCCTAGAGGTGAGACTAGACCCACAAAAGGAACCTTTTTGAGCATAGCAAAAGACTTCATCGTGTATGAGAAGGTTCAATATAGCAACCTTTATTTAGTTCATAGCACATACTGAATGTCCAAGGTTGTCTTTATACCGAAGCCGATAAAACCATCCTAGTTGGTTAGTTGGTTGTTTTGAAGCTGACGGTCCAGATGCAGGGTTTACCCAATAGTTTACCCGTGAGGGTGTCTAGTTCAATAGGCCTGCGTCATTTACTAGGTTAAAGTTGCTAGTTGAGTTATTTACTGGGTGTTTCGGATTCATGCCTATTTCTAGGTTGAAATATTCTGTAGCGCCTATTGTGCAGCACCTAGCATTCGAAGATGATGTAAGAGGCTACCGTCCTCCGCCCAGGCTGAATTTGTTTCTCATCTTTCTTACTTAAAACGGCAGAGAAACCAGTTGACGGAAACATCGAAGGGTTTCCAATTTTATTTGAGTATCAACTAGCCTATCTTCGTAGAAAATCCTCTCAGAGTTGGCAGGATTAAGAAATCCCGTTCGAATAAAGATATTTTACATACAGCATTTCTTGACGTAGAAGGGGCGTCTGATAACCCTCAGATGAAGAAACGTTGCTCCAACCATGATCCAATAGATATCTACCATGCTTAGTTGCAGGGTAATCCTGGGTTTTGAGTGGATCTGATGCAATTAGCCCTCACAGACATACAGACGTGCTTGCTTGATGGATAACACCATGGTCAGCCCCCAAAGAACCACGATTTCACCAGAAAAAGAAACGTCCAGACCAAAATAGGTTTTCAAATATTTGGTAATAGCCTATAGATATTAGGAGAATCGAAATACTTGAGGTTGAATCTAGACTCAAAGCTAACCTGCCTAAGGCTAGGTCATCGCTAATGATGAATAGGCGCTCCGTTGAAAAAAAGGAGACTTGGACCCAAAAAGTCCCTTCGGTTATTCCCAGCGATTGTGTGGACCCTCGATAACACATGGTGGTGGTGCTATGCTATGGTGGCCACGATAGAACAAGTAGCAACCAGAAAGACGCTGGCTAGTTTTCAAAGATTGATTATTCTCAGAATCAGTGGTGCTATGTTCATCACATCGAAGATTATCCTGAACCTCCCCCTATGCATTTCTAGTTTGAAGCGGAGGCGAGGATAGAAGCCCCCAGACAAGTGCCTTAGCCAATGGACAGGCAACAACCTAGGACACTTGTATGATTCGTATGATGCAAATCACACGAATCGATAAATCTCTGAAATACCGTCGGACAAAATGTCTCCAACCTACTCCTCTGATGGAACATACACCACCATCATACAATATGGAAAAACCACATCAAGGGCCCTACCAATGCTGTCATGCGAGCAAATCTGGTGAATGGATGGCTCGAAGTCGAAAACAAGCAATGGGGATTTGCTGGAATATACGGGAAGAGACCGAGGCACGACATTCTGAGCTTTGGTTCTCAAACCTTTATCCAAGCCAGGGCAAGTAATGACTATTTCCCTTCGCATGAAAGATGAACTAAGGAAAAGTTTTCGAAACCAGACATTCAGGCGACAACAAAGGTCTTGCGGTTATGTTGGTTTTCTTCCAAATTATTTTGGGAGACACAAAAACTCTCAACAATCTGGGAGCACAAAACAGGGTTAAACTTGTCTGGATACCAAATCACATGGGCATCCAGGGGAATGAAAACGCAGATGCCCTAGCAAGCGCGGGGGCAGATACCAATCATTGAACCAGAACGAGCCTGTGAAATCCCGTTCGGAGACATTAGGCAGGGCACAGAGGAATGGGTAAAGAAACATTATTCATTCATTCACCTGATGATTCATGGGCTAATGCCTCCGGCAATGATCACGGAAAGATTATGAGGATGGGGCCAACCGACCAACTATCAAGACAACTAAGCAGGAACGTCTTCAGGAAGGTGGTAGGACTCCTTACAAGACACACCGGCCTGAAGAAACACTACGCAGGAGGAAAAGAAAAATAGAGAGGAAAATTCTACCATAGGTGAAATGAAGAGATAACAATCCCATTTATGAATATAAGAACACCGCATTCGGAAGTATACACAAAAATAGTACATTGTTTACCGGGTAGGAAAAGCTTAACATTCCTGGGCGACTGTGAAGATTGCTAAGTCGAGGCGCAAGCCGAGACTTAGCAACACAGACTTAGCGACACAGAGCGGAAAGGGTTGTAGACAAGTGGTAGGAATTCATCAATTTAGAAAAATGCCCAAAATAGTTGCTACTTATTTGAACTTGGTAAATCCGACAGAATATACTGGTCACTGCTTTCGTCGGTCTTCTGCAACAATATTGGTTGACTCTGGTGCCGACATAACTAGTTTAAAGAGGCATGGCGGATGGAAGTCATCAAAAGTTGCTGAAGGATATATCGAAGAATCGCTTAACAATAAGGTTGAGGTGGCAAATAAAATGTTCACAGTACAAAATATTCAACAAAATAACCCTACCACCCCGCATGTTGTCCAAAATGTTTCTCATACTTCTAACAGTGTTCCTCCAATGTTCAGTAATTGTACTAACTGTCAAATTACTGTAAATATAACAAATTGATCTTAAACATGTATTCAGCAATGACTTGATGTTTTCAAAATATAAATTAATTTCTTATAAGCAATGTGTTTTCAATCATTTATGTAGAACACTAACAACTGTACGGAAATATAATTTCCTTACAGTAAGGAAATGACATTTCCTTACAGTAAGGAAGTCCTGACTTTTTCTTCAAGAAATTTTGACAGGAATGTCAAAATTTCCTAGCGATTTGCGGAAAAAGTAATTTTTCTCTAAAAAAGTAATTTAGTTTCTTCATTTTTCCCATTTTGTAACATCACATCGGATCATCATCTCATTTGTCAGCCGGAATTGTTTGGTACGAAACCTCCTAGGGTTCATTGCATCGAGTACAAAACAAAAAAAAATGTTTATTATTGATGTGAACTCGTGCCGATTGGTTACTGCAATCATTAGTTGAAATAAGGAACAAGAAAAATATTCCTGAAAAAAATTGTCACGCGTGCACTGGTAGCAGTAGAGCAAAACAAGTGAGTTATAGGCGTGCGGAACACCGGCGTGCTTGGTTCGTATTGGTGGTAGGTATCTTTTGATCACCTGGGAAATGAATAGTCCAAGCAATAGGGAAAACAAAAAATATGAGCGTATAGGAAATCGAAATTCTATTTCATGCGTCTCGATCGAGATTACCGAACATAACCTAAAAAATTCGCAAAGTTGTGAAAAGCGATTTTTTGTTGATAACTAAAAAACTACAGCTCCGATCGAAAAAAATTAAATAAGGAAATTGTAGGTGTTAAAAAGATCTATCAATTAAATGGATTATAATTCTTTGATATCATCGATACTTTTCGAGTTATATCGGAAAAACCGTGAAAAATCGGGTTTCCTATAACTCGTTAACTTTAAGCCTACGGTAGCAAGCCAAAAAAGTATTTTTTTCAAAAATTGATGAACATTTATTATTTTTCAAAATATATGAAGTTTTCTCAAAAATGTCAAAAATGATGCTCTTTTAATTTGGCTACTCTTGCTCGGGGAATAATTGTACAGTAACGATTCAGGGTTTATTTTTTTCTGTAAGAGTTGTACTTTCATATAATCGAATGATTATATTGATTTTTTCAATTTTAAGTGTCAAAAAATTACTTAAAAAAATTGCACAATTTTTCAAATGTTTTTTCTAAATAAAATTCTTAATTTTTTTTATGGAAGTGACTTTTATGAAAACAAATTTCTGGCATCATTTCACGCATTTAAAGAAAAAATTGAATTCCTACGATCACTAGGAGCCAAGATAATTTTTTTATTTTAAAAAAATGTGGAAGGCGCAATAATAATAATTGCAGAAGAAGATGCCGATTTACTTAATTTGACTAGAGAAAACAACATAACAACTGTGATTGTTGATTCGCATGAATCTTGATGGTTTGAGAAAAGATTACGATATTCATATTGTAGTGATGCTTGAGTTTTTACCGATTTCGTCTAGTTTTCCTTATTTCCCAATAACAGGATTATAATATTTGAGGGTAAAACTACCACCCTGACTGCTGACTCTCATGAATCTTGGTGGTTTGAGAGTCGATTACAATATTTGTGTTGTAGTGATGCTTGATTTCTTAACCGATCTCGTCATATACAGGGAAGCAGACAGTGATATTGAAGAGGCTGTAACCAAGTTGAAGTCCCAAGAAAGCAACACGAGGAGTAGGTATTGTTTGAATACTTGGGAAAGACAGTAACAAAGAAAGGAGATATTTACTTCCATGGTGGATCTGGGATTCTGTTTTGGGGAGGGTGAAAAAAATTATTTTTTATATCTACGTAGTGGTGCGTATATCTCTGATTTATGAAGGAAATGAAAAAACCCGTATTTTTTCATATTTTTTATTAGACCTGATAAGCTGATTTCAACGACCTATAACACTTGAATGAACTAAGTATGTAATTAATTATAGAGGTAAAATTTTCAAATTTAGAGCTTATCAACCACTTCGAGTTTATGCCAAGTACTTCAAAGAATTCCAGAATTTGATTTGGCTACAATTCATTAAAAAATTCATTCATCCTTGAGTGTTGCAGGTCGTTAAAATCAGCTCAAAAGGTAGAATGGAAAAAATACTAGGTGGTCCTAATGAAAAAAATAAAAATATGCATACATTTTTCGGGTATTATTTTTTGTTAATATACCATCTGATCTGATTT
Source organism: Chrysolina haemoptera (assembly GCA_958298965.1). NCBI lineage: Eukaryota > Metazoa > Arthropoda > Insecta > Coleoptera > Chrysomelidae > Chrysolina > Chrysolina haemoptera. The sequence continues at coordinate 3,662,033 of OY282585.1, read as the reverse complement.
TTTTCCTGAAGTGGTTTCCATTTCCTTTTTTCCAAAAAATTGTTTCCCTCTTTTATAATGAGCGGGCCATTCTTTCATGTAACTGTGCTTGATCCCCAACCCCCTCAAAGTAACGCGAAGCCACGCCAATGCTTGCTCTAGGTGATATAATAATAATTCTCTTTATCTTGTGAATCTGATCGGCGTGGTCATATGTTCGTACTACACAAATATTTTATTATAGTTAATTGTTTTATAGATAGACCAATTTGTAACGTTTAAAACTTGGTGAATACCTCCCATAAATTAAATTGTTCAGCTTTAACAAATAGATTGTATTGAAAGGGATCTCGGGTGATATTTCAATATGTGAAACGAAAACTGGCTAGGCTAATAATAGCCATACACTAGAAAAGATAGGACAGTTTGACACGAGTCATTTATCAGTAATTTCCGCCTCAATGAGTTGAAAATGGTGCAGAGCTCACCGAGACAAAATGCCTTCAAACAGAATGATACGAACAAAATCGCTAGAGACTGAGGGGTTGCAATAACTATGTTGAAACAAGGAAGATCATGTCACATTATTTTTTTTAAGTTCTGGTTCCCACGAATAGGAAAGTCCTGAAAGTCAAAGAAGAGAAGAGAGCCGAGAGAAATTAGGTAGGATTTGGTGTTCTTCTTGAATTTCTGAAGGCTGTATGCCTCATCAGGGAACACCTCCCGAGGCAGCGAGTTCCAAAGCTTTACCGACCGTTGGAAGAGCGCGCTCTTGGAAAGAGATATGGATGAGAAAACTGTGCTCGACGGGTTAGTCTCGACGGGACCGCTAACGGTATGCTATTCCGAATAGGTTAATGGAAAAATTGTAACTGGTCCATGGTACTAGGTTGGGTTCTTCGTGAAAATATTTGCTTCAAGGCTGGAAATTATATTCCAGAAGCCTTTGATAAATTTCTGTACTAATGAAAGATAAAGGCTTACTACATGAGATCGTTGAAAAACGGTGGTAGATTGACAGTTGTGGAATACAGAGAAAAGAAAAAGCTATTTGAAAGAGGACAAAAAGTCACAATCGATTTTGGACAGGACTATGAGAGGAATCGGAGATAGATGAGAATGTGGACTTTTTTGGAGAGATGAAGATGCAGTAGGTACTTCCAAGAAGCAGAGATAATGCAATGAACTGGTTGAGTAGCATTGATTTTTTTGTTCTCTGCCCTGTCTACAACTCCAACAGTATCCAAACTCTTGAACATATCATATCAACATATTCGAATGTTCTACATCATCACATATATTTCGGATTTCAATACGCTCATTTCTGTTCTTGACATACTTGCCAGTAGCAGAGTTTTTCTTTAAATTTTTAATAAAAAACAAAAAATACGAAGTGTCAATGAAACACATCTGAATGTTTTTGTTTAAACTGACAAATTCCATTACGATCCTGTTTTCCCTCCCTTTCAATATTAATTATTGTTGCTGTTACTGTTGTTGAAATTGTTATTTCCATCAACCCCCCTCCCTCACGAGCAACCCTCAGAAGTATTCAAGACACTGGTACGAGCTAGGGAAGATACAGCCCTTGCCGTTTAACGTGTATGATCCCAGACACACCGACCTCGTGCCAGTCATCACACGTTAAAAGGTAAGGGCTGCATTTTCCCCAGCAGCGAGTCGAACCCACGTACCTTGTCATATAGCATGCGAGAACACAACAAGTGCGCCACCAAGACCCATTATTATTTTATGGGATTGGAATTTTTGTATGTGTAGCACAAATTTCTCACTATAAGAAAATATTTATCTTCAGAAGCAATGGAGGTTATTATGAAATATTCAGCATTGATCATTGAACATTTTCCCAGACCATAATTTCTTCATGAAAGCGCAATACTATCATTTTCATTCGAATTTTCAATTTAATTATTGCACAAAAATACTCCAATGGAAATCTCCATCGAGAACTCATCAACCAATATTTCGTATCACCAGATTAGTCTCAGATAAGTCTGACAAATTGCATTTTCATTTTTATTTCTCCATCTTTCACAACACTCATAAACATGATTTCGAAGACAGAAATTATGCATTTCCTAATTTCTATAACCCGTTTCAGTAACAAAAGGACGCGTCGAAGCATATAATTATTCTAGCCAACGGTATCGCCTGCCTCTATTCAAATAGGATGTGATAAATCCACAGAAACGTCCAATATAAACTTCTTTTATCTCTACCGTTATTTATTGCTACCTGCCGATCGAATGACGAAATGTTTACCGAAATTAAGGGGATACGTCAAGTTAGCTGTGAAAAATGATCGGGTGTGCAGGAGTTTCCAGAAATCACCTAGGAACACGATAGGCTAAGCGAAAAACAGCTATGGAAGGAATTCAGCAGCAGTCGACTGATCCGAAGGAAAAAAATGTGGAATTCATTGAAATATCAGTTGTTGTTGGTATATGGAAATGGAAAGAACTCAAGAAACTGAATGTCACCAAGCGTGGAAACAAAGAACTGCCAGAGCAACTTAAAAATGCTGAAGCTATCAATAATTTTTTCCTGAAATTTTCCACTAATGATGGTCTACCGAGTTCACATTTAATAAACTTTTATAATTCCAACCGTAAGGAAGCATTAAATGAACCATTTACTTTTTCATTGACTAACGAACTTGAAATTTCTAAAATAATTAATAATATAAAATCGCAGGCTTATGGTGATGTGCGATAAATATTACTATTATAAACATTTGTGGACCACTTATGGTATCTATAATAACTCACATTATAAATGAATGTATAAGTGAAAATTACTTTTCCTACGAGCGTGCGGAAAAGTAACTTTCCGTACGATTTAAAATCGTTCGGAAAAGTTACTTTCCCGTACGATTTTTACTTTTCCGTACAATTTTTACTTTTCCGCACGATTTTTGTATTGTTGAAAATGAGGATATTTAGGACTAACTGTAACTATTCTGCCTTATTAGTCATTTTGTAGCATTACTATAAAAACTTGTTTATTATAAACCTTGTTTTTTCATAAATAAGATGGACAAAAACACTCTTAGGAAAAATATTGTACCTAACTCTTACGGAAAATGTCTTTTCCGCCCTTAACGGCTTGCCCGAACTCCGCTCCGCGTCGTTCGTGCAACTGCCGTCGCGTGCAGAAAAGTACTACTTTCCGCACTTGTTAGGTAAATAACTATTCCCAGTAAATAGAGAAATGCAAAGGTTATACCCATAGCAAAAATTAACAACCCACGGAGCTATAATGACTTGAGATCAATTAGCGTTCTTCCGACATTCTCAAAAATTCTAGAAAAAATAGTGGAAAACCAAATCAGATGGTACGTTGACCAGTATAATATTTTGCCACTAAAACAATCTGGTTTTAGAAAGGGTTTCAGCTGCCCCACAGCAACATTAAAAATAGTCGATGACAATCAAAGCTCTAGATGGAAACAAAGCGACAATTTTGATATTATTAGACTAGTCAAAAGCCTTTGACACTATAAATCACCAAGTACTACTCTCAGTGTTGCATTATTTTGGATTCAGTGATACAGCAAGAGTATTAATCTCATCTTATTTACACAATAGAAGACAAAAGGTTCTCATAAGTAACACATCCTCAAATTGGCAGGAAATAAAATCAGGTGTAACACAAGGTAGCATGTTGGGCCCTCTTTTTTATACACTGTACACATCCTCTTTTATTGAAAAATTGAGGTTTTGTACCTACCATCTTTACGCAGAAGACTCACAGATTTATTCCTCCTTTGATTCTCTAAATCTCGCAGAAGCTGTAAATTCTATTAATAGGGACCTAAATGCAATTCTAGAAGTATCCACAGATCACATGTTGAAAATAAATCCCAACAAATCAATTGCTATGATATTCGGGAATGAAATGATTACTGAGCAAGCAACAAGTTATGATTTGAAAATTGGAGACTTCAAAATAGTCTCACTCTAAAAATTTAGGGCTTATTATAGAATCCAAGCTTAGGTTCACTAAACATACTACCTATAAACTTAGAATTGCTTATGCATCCCTGAAATTGATATAGCCTCAAAAAAAATTCCTATTATGCGACTCACTAGTTTTGTCTCACTTCAATCACTGTGATGTGGTATACCACAATTTTCTAGATAGCAATGACATAAGGCGCATACAGAAAGAACGAAATTCTTGCTTGGGATTAATTTTTGGTATTAGAAGAAGATTCAGAATTTCTCACAAACTTAAAGATCTGTTCTGGCTCAACATGAATGAATTATATAAATACTTGGAACCCAAACTGTTTTGCTCTAACGATCAATACCTTCAAAAAAACATACAAAAAACACTTATTTTCCACTCAGCACGACTGAAGTGTTACAAAAAAGAAGTCGCATCAAGAATCTGATGAAATGTAAATGATTTTTTTTTCTTTTTTCCTTCAACTCTCCATCATTCTTGACCTCTCTCCTCTTTCTCTTCTCTTTCCATTTCTTTCTGTCTCTTTTCACAATGATCTCACTGTTCCTAAATGATTTTTTTTCAAAGTAAGGCTTTGGTGGAAGATCAGATGCGAGGCAACTCCAATCTGAACCAAATGCCCTTTGTTCACCATCATATTTATCCCTGTATGTATATGTGTTATTTTTTTGTAATTGTAGAATTTGGTGTGCCATAAAAGTATTATTATTATTATTATTATTATATTCCCCATACCACTGAGTCATCCTTCCTCACTCCGCGATTTTTAGTAAGTTCAAGATGTGGATTATCAAACATTTTTGTGTTCAGCGAAATTGACGCACATTTTCACATGCACTGAGAAAATGTTTTCTTTCTCATAGCTTATTTTTCTGCTGCTATAACCAACAATTCGAACTACACATAAGCAATATATTTACTTCTGCAGAAGAGGGCACTTTACTGCCAACGTCCACCTGTGGTAGCAGAACAACTTTGAAAATAAGTAACTCACAGTTGGAGTAGAGTAACTTAACTTTACTGTCTTAGGTAGGTAGCTAAGCTGTCGTTTTTTTTTTTTTTCGTTGTTATGTTATGTGTTATGTAACAGCTTATCAATACAGAAAAAAAAGATCTTGTCCAGAGTGTTTTCATCCATGTAGTTCCTCATTCTGGAATGGCCAGCTGTAAACTTGCCAGTTTATAAACAGAGCAATAAAAAATGGGATAAATTGTCACCGGCCGACTGGAACATTTGTATTCGAGATGTTCTACTTTAATCAGGAATACATTAGCTCGCCTATAAATATGCTATTCGTTAGTGAATCAGATTTTTGTTGTAAATAAATTAGGATTGCTAGTAATCTCTTGTATTCAAATACATTATTCACATAGTTTCAAGGTGTTTATTTGTAACATTGGTGCCAGAAGTGGGACGGCTGTTACAATTAAGGAAGGGCCAGAGTTATACCTGGTGACCAAGAAACAATCTCAAGATAAACCATCCTATGAAGAGGTTTAGGAGAGCCTCACCAGATTAAAAGATACGATGCTGGACCAATATTTCATGGACCTGGCAATCCCAAAATTGTCATTCAAATCAATTCCGCATGAATCATAGATTGAAATCGACCGCTGTAAACTAAGTTTATAAACAGAGCAATAAAAAATGGGATGAAGATGTCACCGGCCAACTGGAATATTTCTATTCGAGATTAAAAACAAGAAATCTGGTTTACTTAAATAATTGAACCCTTCTGAAATCATTGCTGCCAACTTCTTTTATCGAGTAAGATTTTATGAAGCTTATACGCAGCGCAGACAGATTCCTGTATTCATATTCTCCAAACGGATCGAAATTGCAATCGCTGAACATCAGTTAAATGACAGCGCCATCTGCTACACAATGCCTGTAGCAATAGAAGTGTAACATATGCAACTGTCTCACATTTCAATTTGAATTCAACGGCGAAATGGTCGCACTAAAAGAAAAGGCAATTCTCCATAAAGATTGTCCATTTTAAAATTGAGGAGAAAATCCTTGGAACTCTCAAGTTAAGCCCTTCTAAATCTTGAAAATCGACCATAATGTCTCCTTTTTTTTGTCCACCCTATTTTCAGACGCTGGTCAACTGATACTTCACAAATATAAGCACCAACAACAAAAGTTTCACAAAAAAATTCGACCTTCTTACATGTTAGGATTTTTTTTTCTTTTGATAAGTTGGTATGCGCCGCCGGATATTGAAATTCAAATATGAGCAAATAACTCAGCAAATAAACGGAAGGGAAGTTATTTGCATGTGACTAACTCACTTAAAATTACTAACATGTAGGTTATACATGTTTATGAAAGTTGAATTTTTGTGTGAAACTGTTGTTCTTGGTGCTTGTATTCGTGAAATATCAGTCGAATAGCTATCATTTTGTGCGAAAAAATCGTATTTGGAAATGTTTTCCAATATTCGAAAGGGCATAACGCGAAAAGTTCTTGAGAACGCCACGAAATTCACGATTATTGTTCAGGAGATCAAACTAGGTAAGTAACAACACTTTCTGTTAATTTCAAGATGGAGCCCAATGAACTAACCTTCACCATGAAGATTACCACAAAACATCTCGATATCTTGACTGGCTTCTGCTGACTACTATTCTGTATACCTACTATCGATAAAAAATCTTTCCGACATCGGAATTCGAAACCAAAGATCTCATTTTTTTATTCTTCATTATTAATAATTTTGCGAAAGCGTTGATAATCGTGGTGCGCTTCAACAGCATGGGACCAATGTCGCACAGAGCCCAGCAGTCGTTCAATACCCATTAAACCACTTCACGTCCTATTAGCAGAACCCATTCGTCTCACTCATTGATACTGAAACAAGGTTGTGAATTTCGCAATTATTTCTTTTGCACGCGAAGAGAGCCACTGTGGAACAGAGGCGGGTTGTTATGTGACTGGTTAGGAGGGTTGTAATACAAGAGTATTGGATTTTCTGAGTGTCCTATTTTTTTCTACGCATTGGAAAATGGGAGACATATCCGAATAGTTTCGTTATTTCCTCTCCTCTTCCAAAAACTCCAAATCTTTCGTGCTTTCTCCTTTTGTTCCCCTCTTATCTCTACTTTTCTGCTTACAACCATGTTTTTCGTGCCATGTCATTTTGTTTCATTCTTATTTTTGTCATTATAAGTTTTCTACTAGTATTTTATGTTCCATCTTTGTTACACGTCCAAAGCCTCCAAGCTGCATGCTTTATAATAATTTTCGAACAATCTCTTCTCAGTAAAATTTTATTCGTATTCGTCTATTTTTTCTCGATCTGCCCTGGGATTCAAAAATGCTCTTCTCTTCCCTATTCATTCTATAACGTGAAAAAATGAAATGAAGAAAGTCCAAAGGTCTGATGTCTCACAAATTAAAGTAACAATCTCACCTATATATGAAATCGAAAACCCTCAAAACCTCCAAGAACCTGTTAGGTCGATTCCAACGGCTTTAGGAGTTTCATTTTTCTTCAACATGTCTTGATTGGATTGGTGGTCTCCAATGAATCTCTGATATCTTCTCTTGCTGAAAGATCTAATTCTATTCAAAATATTTTGTGTGAAATCGCATTGCCCACTCTATTAGTGATTAGTTAGTAATGCTTCGAATTCGGTTTGATTGGCAAATTAGTGGCATTTTTTCATGACCCTTTAGCAAAAACTTGACAGACGCTTTCTCAAATTATTCCATATTTTCTTCAAATGGAACCGAATCATGATCAGATTCTCAACAAAAAATGCTCTTGACTTTTTTAACTGAAGTTGAAAATAAGGAACTTCTTTGGAAAAAAACAATTTCGCAAGAGTGACACCTCTAGATTTCTACTTTTTGGAAGTTCTCCGAACCAATGTTAACGAAATGAAACCTCAGACTCTTTGAATTTTCTAGTAGTTGATCTTCTAACTACTAATTTTCTCGAAGATTTTCTCCCAGGTTTTTTAATTTTCTTGATATTCTTTCTTCAAACCCACCGAATTTTCGAAAAGTTCGAGTGATTTTTTACGCTTTTTCTTCGGCGTCTTTGACTTCTCATGAAGTTCTTCTTTAAAACACTGAAAACTTCTTTAAAACTCTGAAAACTTCTTCAAAACTCACCGAATTTTCTTCCAGGCTCACCCAATTTTTTGGAAGTTTATTTCCCAGGCTCCTTGAATTTTGTCGCATTTACCTTCCATTGATTTGGTACTTTCGTCCAGTTTATTCATCAGTACTCGAATCAGTTCCAAAACCTTCGAGAAAAAAAGATTTAGGGATCTTCTTCTTATTGAATCAGGCCTTCTGAAAATCTTTATTCGAACTGCAAACCAGTTATTTTAGTTCTCTCTCATCTCAAAAAGAATTTGTATTTTATTGTCTTTGAACAAGGTACCAATACCAACGGGTCATTAGTCCATTTTTCGCGGAAAAGGCGTATCAGTTTATTTTCTGCAATACGAAGACTGTCCACTACGCGAGCATTTAAAAACCCCACTTCTGACACCAAAATATAATAAAAATGCAGGTAACTTTGTCTATGTGTTTTATTTCGACGATAAAATAATTAATTTATCTGAACTGAACAAAGCATGAATAAAGACTGCTAGAAAAGCTGCTAGGCCAACTCTGTTCATTCTGTCTTCACTCACTCCATCGGGCTGTTACTGCTCGATATATATAGCTGCAGAATCCTTCTCGAACACTTCATTATTCTTCTTTCAGTGTTTGGCTTTTCACATCTAGATGGGTCTCGTTGTTTCTAGGTGCTTGTGGCCATTCTACGATGACTCATGCATTGTTCGGAAGAACAAGCGGTCAGATCCGGTTCCCAGGAAAATCCTCTATTGTTCAGGAAACATTGTGGCAGCAGAGGGAAAGTAGAAAGGAATAAGCGTTATTTTTTATTTCTGAAGGCTGTGTGTCTCGGGAAATACCTCCCGAAGCAGCGAGCTCCAAAACTATGCTGTTCGTTGGAAGAACGAGCTCTGGGAAGGACATTTTCGGCAGGCCAAAGTGACAGCATATGGCTGTGAGGACTAATCTTGACGAGTCACTCTCGATGAGATCGCTAACGGTGAAACGATTGACGGTGTTCCGGAGAAGTGAGCGAGCTTGTGAACGGAGTATCAACGATAAGACGAATGGCTCTTTTCTGGATACGCTGCGTACGCTGACCGTTATGAGATCAGCCTTTCTAGAGAAAAAACATCCTCAGGGTTTGTTCACATTGAATCCTACCAAACTGTTGGACCCCTATTGTAGAATTTTGCCAAGGAGTCCCTGGTGCCGAACGCGATCGAACTTGCAGCCTTGGAGATTCTAATGCAACGGCCGGAATTCCATCATATTTTTCGAAAAATAGCTGCCAATTATGTGAATCATAAGCAAGCAGGTCACCAGTTGATTCCTGCTGCAGAAAACCATATTGTCGGTCGTTGATAATTCCTGAGCGTTCTAGATATTTCATAAGCTTGATATTAATGACTTTTTCTATATTCTTCGAGAAAACAGACAGCAGGTATCTACATATAATACCCAGAAAATATTCTTGGGCTGTCCTATCAATTTTGGTGGTTTGAACGAACAGATCGAATAAATCATATAAAAACCAAAATTTCAGAAAGACACAAATGTTCGTGATATCGGGGTGGGACACGAACTGTGAAGGAGTACAATGTTAATGAACTCGGTTCATTTTCCATATCAAGCGATTCAGTACTGAACAGGATAATAAAATTGTATCGAAATCCTCTTATGGAAACCTCCTCTATGAAATGAAGTTCTTTCTCATATATATATATAGTATTCTCCTATCATGATACTAACAAGCATGTCATGCATAACTTCACAGTCCTTATCAACTCACTTTATTAGTAATTCGAATTTGTTAGGTTATACAAAAAAAAATTTACGTTCAAAGCATATAATTACTGGTTACGTTTTACTACATCCTGTTCCAGTAATTATGTTTGTTTAAGAAGGTTTTCCATTCAGGTGGTGAATGCTGGCACGGTGTGACGTGAGAAAGTGGAAAGAACAATACGCCCATAATCGCAGCTCCATTCTAGGATTAAGTGCAGTCAAATATGAATGACAGTTGAGGCGTGAGAACAGTCTGATGAACCATTAATCAGTCGGGTTCATAGGTTAGCTCAACTACTGAATTTAATTTATTAATTGCTGCTCGAAACATTGCAGAACATATCGACTAACTATTCCAACGGTAATATCAATATTATACAGGGTGTCCCAGAATAAGGGGGAAAAACTGCGATGGTAGAATCCTTTAATTTTAAGGCAAATTTTTTTTATAGATATATATACCCCAAGATGAAAAATAACCAAGCTAAAGGGTATTAACAGTGATATGAAAATAAATGTTTTTCAGAATAATTACATAACGGCTCAACTTTTTTTTAATGAAAAATGCTATGTCACTTGACAGCATTCAATTCCTAATTTATTTATTTATACGGGCAAGCCCAGTTAAAGTTATTACAGAGATAGATATACATTATGTGAGTAATACAGCAACAGTCATAACATATATGGTATTGATAATAATGAAGACATTAAAAGAAAAAAAAACAAAGATCAATGAAAAGTACAAGTACAGTCAGTGTAAAAGTGGTAAATAAAATGAAAAGATGGTCACTGACACAGTTGATTTTTAAACTTAGGTAGAGGTGTTGAGAAGATGTCAATATCGAGGCAATTTGCCGCTCTAAGGGATCTTGGGATATAGCTGAAATAAGCAATGTCGGTACGATGATAGGGAGTGTGAAAAGTAGCTATCTGTCTAGTAAGGCGAGTGGGGACTACTAAACTAATTTGAGAAAGAAGATCAGGACAGTCATATTCACCATTTAATATCTTGTAGAGAGTCAATAGATCTCGCTGACTACGTCTATTCTCCAAAGTCGGAATATTGAATATTGAGGCGTAATCACTAAAGATGTTAGATTTGAATGAAACGTATCTAAGAAAACTTTTTTGAACACGATCAATCTTGGATATATGGGTTATATAATGTGGTGACCAGACAGAGGAACAATAATCGAGGTGAGTTCTAAGAAGTGTGCAGTATAGGATTTTAATGGCACTCAGACTAGTGAAGTCACGCGTTGTCCTCTTTATAAAGCCCAACATTTTGGTAGACCTGGTGACACTGGAGGTTATGTGGTAAGTGAAGGTTAGGGAGTCGTCAAGAATTACTCCAAGGTCTTTGATACGGTCGACAGCATCCAGGGGTTGTCCATTGATGGTATAGCCGAAAATGACAGGTTGATGGGAACGAGTAAAACGTATGATATGACATTTGTTTATGTTTAAGTCCATACCGTTTGTCAAGCACCAAGTAGCAAGTCTGCAGATATCGCTCTGCAACTCAGCGGCGTCATCTACACAATTCACAATACGATAGAGCTTTAGGTCGTCAGCGAATAGTAGGGCATTACTGTTGTGGAAGCATGAAGTGATGTCATTAATGAACATGTTGAAAAGTAAGGGACCCAAATGTGAACCTTGGGGAACACCCGAGGTTGCAGGAAAGTCAAAGGAATAATGGTGCTAATGGATATTTAAAGTTGAATTAGTGCGTGCGTATTGAAATCTCCCGATATTTGTAAGGAATGTATAGGAAACTATTTATAACAATACTAGCGGCCCGGTAGACGTCCTGTATATCGATGTGTATGTTTCGCCGCTAACCCTTGTACATATTACTGTCGAATTCGTTTTATGGCGAAGTCGCTAGGAACAGCTGCTATATTCAACTTATATTTATAATTTAAAAAATTAACCATCAAACATTTTGTAGTGGCCGGATTGCGAATCTAAATCATTCCCGAATCCACTTGAACACACATAAAAAATTTCGTCAAAATCGGTTCAGACGTTAAAAAGGCGAAATCGATATTAATCACGTGGCGTCAAAGTTGGGAGGGGTGATTGGGGAACCCACATGCCGTCCGCCCCTGTTCAGAGTTCCAAATACACGAGTTGGATCGGAGTTTGTCAGATTTATTTGCTACGGTTTTAAAGTCAACTTGATTTCTTTGAGAGAATGTGAGAAAATATGAAACCTGGCGACTACATACGATTTTGTGGATGGCAACAAAGATAAAACAAAGATAGTATTAGTAATGATGTAGACTGATTTATAATATTGATGATGAAGGCTCAGTTTCATACACTCCCTTGTTCAATAGTACAATAAAGTTTTCTCAGTCATTTAATTAGGAATTCATTATAATTTCCAAGATTCTATATCATTAAATTCAAAACAAAGTAGGTAGGGTTTATAGAAAGTAAATAGGTAGGTAGACAATTTGATATAAATTCACTGAAGTAGTAGATTAATCAATTCCAAAATGAGGTGAACAAAAGGTAGAAAGTATAGGTAGGCGGTGATAATGAGTGCATCTAGAAACTCAAATATAAATAGAGTAACAATATCATTAGTATAGTTAGTAAGCCTTGAGCTACTGAAGATGCCAATTGTGTATGCGAAACGTGCGACGAGTGAAATTTATTTGGTTTTGGTGTTTATTGGTTAATATATTTTCCTTAAATTGTATTTGTAGGTTCCAAATATTAATTTTCAATATGTATATACTGGGTGTCCGCTTAAGTTCTCTACAGATGGGAAACTTTTTTAATATTAAATTCACTAAAAAAAGTAATTCTTCATATACAGTTCTACATGGTCTAAAGCCTGAAATACTACCATCAGATAACTTTTTTTTAGCCGTATACGAGGGTTGTCAAACATATGAAATATATATAAGTATATATATATATATATATATATAGTACCTTTATTTTGACAAAATCGAAAATAGATACAGAGGAATTGATTAGAGTTGAAAACTATTCAAGCATTCAAATAATTCAAATAAAAATAATGTATCAACCTTTCCCTCTCACTGTACATTTGTCTCGACATATCTTACTTCTTTTTGTATACATTTATTGTAAGATCCACATTTTTGAAAGGTCTCTAAAGGTATACAACTACCCCCAAAAGAAAAAATCGCTCGAGTTCGGATAAAAGGGTTGGTATTAAAAAAAAGTAACCTAAACCATTTGGAGTTTCTCGAAAGAAAAAAAACAATAAGGTTTTATTTAGTCATTTTGATCTAACATAAAAAATGTACTTCTCTCTTAGGTCAATTTCATAATAAAAAGTTTCTCAAATAAAACGAACTGTGAAAAATAACCAAACCTGGCTTTTCGTTGTAGTTAAGTGTAACTGAACATCTGAACTCTTATCAACTTTTCTCAATGACAATTATTTCCGATTTTGTCAAAAATAAAGGTACTTTAATCTTGAGGAAATTTCATATTTTTTAAAAACCCACTTATGCGGCTTGGTATTAGACCATGCAGAACGTTTTATGAAGATTAACTTTTTTTCCGTAAATTTAGTAATAAAAAAGTTTCCCATGTATAGTTTCTATATTGTAGATAGTGACTCATAGGTTGTATGGTTCATAATTCATATAAGTCAGGTCAAGAAATAGAACAGAAATCAGCCAGGTACTTGGCTTCAAATGAGGTTTTACTTTGCCACTTTCACACATCTTCTCCGCACTTTCAAATCCCGTAAAAACCTGAAAATGAACGATGAGTCACTATCTACAATTTAGGAACTAGACTATAGGAAACTTAAGCGGACACCCTGTATAACGATTTGTGATGATTGTCGATTGTCTGAATTCAAACAAGAACCCCTTTTAACGCTCTGTCAAGTTCGACAGACGATACTTTCAAACCGGAACATTCGACCAAACATTTACTTGCATATCACGCAACCTATAATTTCGGAACAATTCCAACGAAACATCTTTCTTATAATTGATAAAAATATGCGGTCATTACAGATACTCAAACATATACTTTACCGGATATCTCATTGTTTTGTGAGAGAAAGCATGCACCTCTGTAATTACACGATGTAACCTTCAGATTATCTCAATCCTTTCTGAAAAAACTGGTACAATTGAATGGATATTTTCGGAAATAACCAGAATTTCACAGTCACTGGAATTATACAATTCAAATGCCCATCTAACTGCTGCATTAACTACAAATGTTTTTCTGGTGGTTTCGAAAGAACATGCAAAGCTTACTGAAACAAATAATGAGACAATTATATCCAATAGTTTCGGAGAAACAATTCTGAATTATGGGTAATTAGACATTACGGTTCGTTGGAAGATCTAAATTCTAATCTGGTTGCACATATTTTGTGCAACTAGCGGCAAAATATATAAATAATGCCTTAGAACAGAACGCAGCAAGTAAAATATGTATTTAATGAAGATTCCAAGAAATAATCAGATATTCTGGTTTCCTACGTCGAGAAAGAAAAACTATCCTCATCGAGAACTTCAACAGGATACAATTATGCTATTTAGAATGGTATTACAGGCTAGACTAGCAATGGACAAAATACCAATGAAATAAAAACAACTATTGTGTAAACCCACATATAATCTTCAAACATTTGTTCATAATGTTTCTATGACAATATCACGAAAGCGTCTAAGGGCCACAGTTTTTTTTTTATTATTCCGACTTAGAAGCCAGAATTTTATTTTTCCGACTTTAAACTCGGAAATTCCGACTTTAAACTCGTATATTGCGACTTTGAAGTCGGAATTTTATTTTTCCGACATGAAAGTCGGAATTTTGGAGTTTTCACTCCAATAACGAAACAAAGTTGTCTCTTCGTAGACGGCCTCATCAATTCTCATCTAGCTAGCAACATTCTACTAGATAGAGGCGCGATAGGACGATTCTTGGTACTACTTTCGCCAAAAGTTGTTGCACATTCGAAAACTTGTGAAAATCGAAAGTCATATACAAGTATGAGATCAACAGCTATGTAGATCCAGATTGATCCTACCTCAAAATATGGTTCCTCACGAGGGGGAAACAACTAGTCATTTTTTGTACACCTAATGATATCAGTGAAGTAATTATCTCCAATGAAAAATAATGAAAAAGTTTTAGGGGGCATTCAAAGATAATTACCATTCAATTACGCGGATACGTTGTATGGACATAATTAATAATTTCCAAATACATACCCAATACATACTAATTTAGCCATTCTGAATCGATTGGCGTTCGCAGAATTGGTCTATCTCTAAACGTTCTCGAGTTGGTGAGCTCTGAATCAGTTTTCAAATCGTTTTTTGGCGCCAAAAATATTTCTGATGAGTTTCCGATATTTTCGTTCAAAGATTCGGAATCAGCACGTCAAAATACGTTCAGGGACAAAAATTTGAAATTCGAAAAGTGAAAAATTCAGAAGTTCAAAAAATTATCTATCATTACTCGACTTCTTTGTCGGTAGATTTTTTTCGTTCAAATTCTCACTAAATACTAATTCGGCCATTCTGAATCGATTGGAGTTCGCAGAATTCGTCTATCTCTAACCGTTCTCAAGTTGGTCAGCTCTGAATCAGTTTTCAAATGTTTTTTTTGCGCAAAAATAATTTTGGAGTTTTCGACATTTCGAATAATGAATTTAATTAAAATTAATATTGAATTATTGAAAATGTTATGATGTACACCTAATGAAAGAGTAGTTTTCCCCTCGGTTCCTCAATACAAAGAAATCCCAAACTCTCTTCTGATATTGGGCGAAAGTTTGAGTGATATTGATTTTGTGTGGGAAATTATTTTCCTGACATATAGTATTCTGCAATTTGCAAAGGAATGAGTTGGAATTGAGTAAAAATAATCAATTTTTTCATTTGCTTTTTTATACTTAAGTTTTAGTAATGGTTATGAAAGTTTTTTCTCCGTGTGAAAGACAAACTCCCATTTGTGTACCACTGCACCAAGCATCGACCTTCACACCATCACATGAAAAGTTTTGTTTCCAATTTTTTTCATTGAACCTCACGTACTGTTAGTCAATTTTCAATCCAGTTACATAATCGATCCTCAAGCATGTTAATCAAATCAATTCTGTCGGCATGCGTACATTTTTCGAGATTCTCTGCACGAATGTGTTCAATATAGGTCGCCATTCAATTAAAGTCGTTTGCATAGCTTGATTAAAACATATATTGTTAAATCGCCCAAGTCATGCAATAATTGAAATTGGCTATTGTGCGAGAGTCAAATCTCGATGTTAACGTTTATCCTTTGTAGCGAGCTGATTGAATCGAAGAAAATGTATACGAAGGTTCGAATACTGGGCGTAAAAAAAATCGACAATCTGTTTCTCTTGGAATTGACGAAGTGTAGTTTTAACAGAGGATTGCCAAATTTTAAATTCCTACTAAATTAATTCGAATCACGATACATTAAATCAGCTTAATCTTAAGGAACTATTTCTAATTTTTGAGCGCAATCTGCACTATGAAGGGAGTTTAAGATTCACAGTTATTGGTCATTAACTACAAGTATTGATTGAAAGTTCGATTTTGTGAAGGAAATTCGATTCTTGACATGATTTTTTGGGTTTGTAACCTTCCACAATCTGAAAATGAAAAAATGTTAATCCAAAGAAATCTGTACAAGTGTAGAAGAAATAATTTACTCGATAAGTTACTGCGTCTTGAATTTTCTCTCTCTTTATCTGAGTTTAAACATCAACTCGCTAGTGTCTAGCCGAATTAGTTATGTACGGTCAGTGTCATCTTCTTCATATCTTAGTTTTCATATTTATATTATATGTAGCAATTCTACAATTTATCAATAGTGTTAAAATAATTATATACACCTGTAAAAGCGCATCAGCCTGCTAGATATATTATTGAAAAATAAATAAATAAATGAATGTGTGAGTCATATAAGACGATAAAGTTTCCGAAACAAATGTAAACCAGATGAAAATATCAGTAAACATTATTTTTCGTCACTCCGAACATTGGAATTGTGACTGTTAGTCTCGCATTTCTTTTCACTGTGGTTGGATGGAAGAGCAAGATCTGGCTGTGCTTTCCGTAGCGCAGTCAGAAATTGAATCCTGCCATTTGACAGGATCTATTATGCAATCGCCATCGAAAGTGTTTTGTTTATGTTTTTTTTCCTATAAATAAAATAAAATAAAATCTATTATTATTATTATCATTACTAATTATATGGGAAATATTGTCTGCAGAAGCCATAGAATTTTCAGCCCCACTTCGATGGCTAGTACTTGAGGGATTCAGAAAACAATACAAAAATCAATGATAATCCTCACTTCTGATGATGATAAATTGGAAAAATGTATATTATTTTCTTATGAAAATTGAATTATTAACGTAATCAGGAGGGGTGAAGCCATCTGGAGCAACTACCATTTCTGGTTTAACCAGGTACTCATTTTCTACAATATCCACAAATAGTCAATGTCATATACAAAATGAGCACCTGTTTGAACTAGAAGATATTGGGACAGTCCTGTAGCTTCCATAAAATGAGCACCTGGTTAAACCAGAAACAGTAGTTGTTCTAGATGGCTCCATCTGGGCTATTAATGTGTCGTTATTTTCGAATGCAAATTCCTTTGAATCATTAAAAATCATAGTTTATTAATGTAAAATACGCAAATAAAAAAATTAAACAAAAGTAATACAACATATAAAATAACAACAAAAATTATTTGGCGCTCCGGGGCGACATGATTGATTCCAGTGGCTCATTTGCCTTTTCAACAGCAGGAAAACCAGGAAAAATCTGCAGCACCACATCATCGGAAGATCCCGGTCTGGCAATGTCCTCTCTCTCATAAAATAAAATGTAGGGCATCTCCAGAGGCTCCAATAAATTCAAGACATCGTCAGAACTTTCAGTGACACAACTATCATCAAACTCAAACCAGTCCGTTTTGTCTTTGGCCAAAGCGTAATAATGACCACATTCAACGCCAGAACCACAGTGGACAATGACTGCATAAAGATTATAATAGTGGTACGCTAGATTAAGGTGTTCATCTATTTCGAACTTTCGTAAGAGTTTGGTGTTTCCGTTGGTGGAATCGTGTTTGAAGAGCATCAGTGTTATTATTAGATTGACTGGTGCCTCAGCTATACTTATTACCTTATAATTATTGTCAGTCAGTTTGGCGCTTATTAGGCAATACAGCCATATTCATCACCATCAAAAGTTCTATTTCCAGATGATGACATAGTAAGCTTTGCACGGACTGGTTATAAGTCATATCAGGAAAACCAGGAAAAACCTGCAGCACCACATCATCGGAAGATCCCGGTCTGGCAATGTCCTCTCTCTCATAAAATAAAATGTAGGGCATCTCCAGAGGCTCCAATAAATTCAAGACATCGTCAGAACTTTCAGTGACACAACTATCATCAAACTCAAACCAGTCCGTTTTGTCTTCGGCCAAAGCGTAATAATGACCACATTCAACGCCAGAACCACAGTGGACAATGACTGCATAAAGATTATAATAGTGGTACGCTAGATTAAGGTGTTCATCTATTTCGAACTTTCGTAAGAGTTTGGTGCTTCCGTTGGTGGAATCGTGTTTGAAGAGCATCAATGTTATTATTAGATTGACTGGTGCCTCAGCTATACTTATTACCTTATAATTATTGTCAGTCAGTTTGGCGCTTATTAGGCAATACAGCCATATTTATCACCATTAAAAGTTCTATTTCCAGATGATGACATAGTAAGCTTTGCACGGACTGGTTATCAGCCATATCAAGAAATGCCAGTTGCTAACTCTTGAACATGTACTACAACGTAAACTAGTGAGGATTTTTCCAGCAAAAGATCCACAAACACAAGACGAGGTAGATTGTACGGAATCATTCAATTCAGAGCGGTCAGGAGCATCGATTTTGTTATTTTCCTGTTCAACGGAGAGTATTCAACAAGAACCCCAAGAATTTGGAACAATCCTCTTGTTGTTCTAACGAGTATCTGTGGACTTCAAAGACTCCAGGAAATCGGTTGGTGGAAAAGATGATAAATTCTTACGAAACTGTAGCTGCATGAAAAGGTGTTTGAGTTTTGAGAATAAGTAGGAAACGTTCTTGAAATTCTTCGTCGTGAATTACACTTGTAAAATGCTGTTCATAACTATCTTTATCTTTATCTTCCAAATCGTATAAGTAAGTTGATTTAAGTTTTATAAATAACTGTTATAAAGCGATTGCAAAGAAACATTGTTTGCAAATGCAAAAACTGTGGAACAGTATTAACAAAATGTAACTCAATGGACAACCTTTAGTTTTTTAATTTCAATCAAATCACAATACTAGACAGCGCCCAGTTAAACTTTGAATCTATCTATCTTCATTACCATGTTTGCAGTCTTTGTTTTGCATCGGTCACATAATAAAATCTTACGACAGGCCATTTCCACTTGGAATTTCTATCGACACAATTCTTTTTCCACTAGGATATAATATTATGCAAATGTTAGCTTCAGGTCAAATGACTGTGGTAATTGCCCACGGCTTATCTTACGATCTATAGCAAATAAAATGATTGTTTAACAACTATATCGGTTGCACTTGGTAAAGCCAAAGAAAATATAATTGTTCACGATTACGAAGATATGATCGGTTGTGTAACGTTTAATAGTTTCAATGAGTGTTTGATATTTAACGATCGCATTGCGGGATAAGGTGATAGTCATTTCGACTCTTGGTTCAGATGATTGGTGAACACCTTACTAAAAATTTAAGTTTGTAAACTTCATAATAAGTTTCCTGCAATACGTATTAGTATAGATCCAATATCTCGTGATCGAAGGACATATCATTCTAATGTTTTCAATTACCTATATCGCTGATTCCAAGTTTTTGAAATGCAAAGTTTAATAAAAATAAAACAAATTTTTAATTTACCATATTTTCATAACGATCTAAAAAGTATAAAATAATTTCTCTGATCCTTATGAAGGATAAAACCACAGATTCTTGTAATGTCGTCTGTCTTTGATATGTATGTCAAATTTCAGATTATTCTAAGATAATAATAATAATAATAATAATAATGTTTATTTGGATAATACACAACAATCTTATATCTTATAAACTATGAGGGGTCAAATAAACAAGGGGGGAACCGCAAAGCCATTGGCTGTCCGCGGTGTGAGTGACAATGGGGGGTTAAGATTAAGACTGTGAGAAAGTGCCAAATAAACTTGAAGAGAACATACGCAAAGCCATTGGCTGTCCGCGGAGTAAGTGATTAATAAATAGTAAATTAGTAAATTATATCAGTAAAATGTTAAAATGTTAAAAACGGCAAATTAAGGCTAATATCGTGATAAATAACAATAAAAGAACTAAAGGAGTGAGAGGAATCGTTAATAATTTATATAGAAAGCCTTGATCAAGAATTCCAATCGGATAAGGTAAGAGCTATGAAATGGAAATTATTATTTATAATTTGGTGAATTTTCAGTCTTTCCACGGAATTCAAGAATTGCTTCAGTTCCCATTTGAAAATATGGCAGGGAATTATATCTCTAATAGTTTGGGGTATGAAATTATTGATTCTGGAGGACAGTAATATGTGACTTTTCTGTCCAACTGTCTTGGTGCTGGTGGCAATTGGTAAGTTTTTATTTGTCTTGTTTCGAGTTCCATATGAATGTGTATATGAACCAAATTTGTGCTTATTTTGGTGGCAGTGGGTGGCTAATTTACAGAAATAAAGCTGACGGCAGTCGAATATTCCAGTTTCTTTATACAAAAGATCACTGGAATATTTCCTATTTTTTTTGTGTATAATTTTGAGAAAGAGCTTTTGTAAAATATTCAATTTCTCCAGATAGCAATTAGCCACTCCCCCCCACCCTAGTATTCCATAATTCAATCTTGATTCGATTAGTGCATAGTAAATAGTTTTCATTTGAGGTAAGTCCATGAGTTGAGAGAGAGTTTTGAATTTATGTAACATAGTTCGGAGAGTTTTGATTATTTGATTGATATGTAGATCCCATCTCAAGTGACCTGATGCCCGTATGGATTTGAAAAACAATACCTTTTCTGAATACAAAATTTGATCCAAATCAGTGATGCCATGTTATATAAAGTAGAACATTTTGTTACCGTTAATGAATGCTTAAGCGGTTACTTAATTGTTTTCTGGGTCACCGTCTGAGAAACTTGTCAAGCTAGGGTCAATGTATTGTTTTATCGAAAGTCCAAACGAAAGTGAAAATTCTGTATGGAATAACGAACGAACGGCGAGACAAAATGAGAGTGACACATCATAAACTGCAGTTGTTTCCATAGCATGTGAGTGTGGCCTTTTGCAGGAATTCGCAAAGTTAATAATTTCCTATTTCCTCCCTTTGGGTAGATCTGTACAAAAACACCGAAAAATGAAAAAGAGAACTGGAAACAAAACGACCAACTTGTAAATAAGTCCAAACTAAATGGTCTATAATTCCTGATGAGATTCAAAGCGATACAAGTGTTTTCTTGACTGGCTATAAAACATCTGGTATCATATGAACAAAAATTCGCCCGAGAAGACTAAAATTTCTACTTATAAGACAACAAATCGCCTAGCCTCGGGAAACAATTTAATGGAATCACCAATTATTCATCCACCATTTCAATTATACTGTCTGCATTCTGTGTAGTTTTTAACGTTTCATATTTAGCATACCTGAAACGTGACATGATATATACAGTGTGTGTCAAACCTCCATCATTCAGATTATAAAGTGAGAAGTGAGAAAAGCATAAGCATACGGCGAAATATATTTTTCCAAGACAACTTTCATTTCCAATTCCTATTGTATTGATAGGTTGGAGGTTTTCACGGTGCGACGTTTTGATTGCTAGTTAGTGCCTGATGATTGCATTGGGCAAAATCGAGAAGTTTTCCAGAAAAAGGTTAGGCAAAGTTGGCTCCTTTTTAGATTCATGATGATATCCATAGAATATATTTTTATCATATCTGCATCATAATCTTCATCAAATGCATAAAAAGCAAACAAAATCTGCACGGTGAAAACGCTAGGGTTTGTTGCTAGGTAATGACGCAAGGATATTGGACAGGTCTATGTCAAAAAAAAACTTTCAAAGTGTTACCACAGAAGAAATATTCATTTCAATATCATTTCCATCCTTCTGAAGAGCCTGCTTTCCAATTCTATCAATCTCCCTGATGAGCTTGACAAAGCGACATAGATTTTCGTCGACCAAAATATATTGGGGATTGAATGCATGAAGAAGCGAACCTTGCTTCAATGAGATTGATTTCTTTGAGTGATATTTTTTAATAACATTCTCCCTATCTAATATTCCCCTTTTCACAAGAGGTTATCTTGAACGATGGAAAATAGCGACTAAAATTTGTCTTTCAGCCGCAGATGATTCCACAACAGAAGTTATGAATATACTATTCCCATTTTCAAACGAAAATCAAAAAAATTACTATTAGAGCACCCCAATCCTGAGAGCATCCTTTTCAAACTTTACAGCAGGAGGTGTTTTCAGTTTTCTTTGCTATATCATGCAAATGGTATTCCTCAATAAAAAAAGTATTTTAGTGATATAAATGAATCCTTGAGTGTATCGGAATCTCTACCCTATATAGAATACTTGAAGATCAATGACTCCGTGGAGGAGATTGCATAAATAATGAAAACGTTGCATACAAGATGTGTAGAAAATTTGACTGCTGTGAACATAAAAACGGGATCCGTCGCAAATATAATAGTGAGCTCAGTACTTTATCATTGAACAGCCAACTAAATATCAGCAACTGATTTCACTATCTCATCTCCGTTTTGTAAACTATATAAAAAAAGATATGACGATCGAAGATCATCTTCGAAGGATACATTTCTTGAAGCAAATATTTAATAGAAAGAATCCTAGGGAGGACTTTTCCTCCCTAGGGAGGAAAAAACGATTGACAATTCATTCAAAATAGGCACATAATATTGGCTATGGGAAAATTAACACTGAATCTCAATGCCAAATGGATAAGATATCCAAATATCCTTAATTTGTATTCCTAACAGAATAAAAAAAATAACTTGCTTGAAAAAAAATGACCGATGGCCGCGATCGACCCCAACCCGGTACCTTCAGTTTACTAAATAAATAAATACATAAATAGGCTTTTTATTCTAGATTCCTTAAATATAACAATTCACAAATAATGACAAGTCACAAACTTAATTTCAATCTCCATAATCCCGGGGGTTAGAGGGAAGACGGAACTAAGCGCACAATAGTAGCAACTCTCCCGAACCTTTTCAGGGGTGCGGGAGAGCGCCTTGCCAAGACGAACATATTCACCCCCGCGAGAGGGTGCTGCACTCCGCCCGCGCTGGTGGAAACGCTGAGCCGGACTTTTCATTATATTGCGGTGGTAAATCGGGAAGATACATGCCTCCTGCAAAGCTTATGCATGTAGTGTATCTGTATTCAATGTAGATAATGCTTTCTGCAGTTTATGAGGTCGGATATTCCGATGTTAAACCCCGGAAAAGGCTGAAGCAAAAAACCGAGTCAAGGTACTTCGCGTTTTATTTCTACTTTCGACTCAGTTCCCTACGGAACCGGTTCATCCCTTCTCTCGTGAAAGATGTCAAGCGCTTGATAAATGAGCCCGCCGTGTTTGCGGGGCTCATCATCATATACTCTGAGTCTGGTAATGTCTCTGGTAAGAGGACTTCCATCGAGCAAGTATTTACAAAACTTGTACGACAAGTTTTTTATAAATGTCGGGATGGAGTCGACGCCAGCAAGCTCCCTAAGGGTTTCCATTCGAAGGTATCGTATACTACCGGTGATGATACGGATACTTTGTTCTGCATCCTATCCAGTCTCGCTAATGGAGTTGGTGCTAGGCTGCAGAACACTGGACAAGCGTAAGTCACGGCAGGTCTTATGATCTGCTTATAAATCAGAATTTTATTGCCTTGAGACAATTTGGATCCTCTGGCTATCAGAAGATATAGGTGCGCTTTAGCGCAGTTCCCGCTTTCCCCTCAGTTTTATCAGTCGCTTACCACTACGCCATCAGAGTAATTTAGATGAGTATGAATTAATTTTGTATACTTTCCATCATGTAAGTATAGGTCCGTTTTGAACAGAAGCAGTTGAGATGCGTTTTATAAGTTTACAAAAAAAGGGTTATTAAGTGGAGGAAAAATATGTATAACTTGGAAGTAAAGTGCCTTTTCCTCCATTGGATGTTTATCCTGTACAACCGTGGGGGGTCACTTTCCTCCCTTGTAATACAAATAGCTATATTTTTTGTAGCAACTAATATAAAAATTCAATAAACAAATTTTTTAACGCTAACATTCGTAGAGTTTTGGCTATAAAGTTAGTGTTATCAAAAATCGAAACATGTTGCGGGGGCAGCGAAATTAACAGCAAAAACTAAGGAACTATTGAACATATTCATCCACAGTCGGTAATCCAAAGTAACTGTTGATGTTTGGTCTTAGTTGAAATTATTAATGAATTACATTAGTGAAATTGTGTAATTCTCCCAATTTCCCAACTTGGTAAAATCAAATTATTTTTAATTTTTTCATCTGAAATTCAATTCAAAAACGAACTCTAAGAAAACTGCTATTAACAGATCAACTTATTAAAAAAAAATCACATAAAGGATTGTCCCGTTTGCTGCGTACTGTTCAAATGCCATCGTATATTTATAGGGTACCTCCAGACGAGGGACATTTGTTTCTTGCCAATATATTTAGTTTATCGTGCTTGGGGTTCCTAAACTTTTTCGCGCAGTTTACACGAATATAACCCATACTCGACCAAAACTGAAAGCTTCACAAGAAGTCGCCGTACGAAATAAATTCGATTTTCGAAAGAAAGCCGTAAAATAGCAGAGCCGAGCCGTTCAAGTGGGCGGACACAGCTGGAAGCAAAAGGCAGAAAGGGGGCAGCATTCGGCTCACATACCTATCTGCACAACAAGCTCGCCGGAGTTTCATAAACAGGCGTAGGTACAGGTGTAATGTTATGTACGACGACCGTTTCCATTAACATGTAAATAATATGTTTGAATTAGTGGTCATTAACTGCGATCTAGATATCGCTGACTGTTTTTTGGGTAGTAAACCATAAGGCCGACTAGAAGTCGGCTGTAGATTACGGAGAATTCGAAGATGCCTATCTGCGTTTTTCATGTTCGCAAACTTCTTTTTGATGAAATAATTATATTGTTTTATTTGGAAACAGTGAAAAGGTGGATGGTCCGCTGCATGAAATTAGGCGAAGACAAGATACTTTGACTGTTGTGATATCCACCTGCTGAAAGGAAAACACAATTATTGTTACAATTCCTTTTTAATGATTCCTCAAGAGATCATTTAAAAAACATTTAAGAATACTCAAAAATTACTAGACCCAGTTTAAAAATTTCCATCACCTAGAATCCACCCCCTATAAATTGGTTGGATCAAAGTCTTCAAAATTTAGCTTTCAGATTGCGAAAAAAAAAGGTAATTTCTATCAACCAGCTGCATCCTTATTAGTCTAAGAGCCGAAGAGAGGTCGACCTTCACCGTTCTGTTTAACGGATGAAACATACCTCCTATGAAGTTTCATAAATAGATGAATACGCCTGAAATGGGTTGCCTATCAAAATGTGGTCCAGACTATATAAATACAGTGGGTTTCAAAAATTTGCACCATATGGAAAAAAAATGTATTATCGATTTGTCAGAAAATTTTATTCCTCATTAAAATTAGTGCTTTACAGAATACTTGCATAATCAAATTTTCAAATGGTGTACAGGGGGAACAAAAAATAGAAATTATAATAATACTAATAATAAGATATTTATTTTTACAAGAATCACAAGGATACAGTGCTTAAAATATAATAACAAATAAATATAGAATTTCCACAGAAGGATAACAACATGTTATAAATTATTAAAACAAAAAACAATAAAACAAGATAATTTCAAACAATAAATCGAAATTTCAACTGGTATATATATTTATCCAATGATCATTAGGTCAAATCAATTTAAAATCAGGATCAGTCTCCATTCATTCCACATTGTAGTAATTTCTCGGCTCCCGTACTATATGAATAACCCTCAGAAGGCTACGAGAGACTTGTGCGAGCCAGGTTAGACGTAGCCCCTTACTTTTTAATGTGTGATGCCATGTACGGGACCGGTAATCGCACTGGGAACCTAACCCACGTATCTTAAATATACAAATGAATAGTGGTTTCATCCGAAGTTTTATGGGAAATCATTCCACCTATATTTCATACAATTTAATTATCTATTAGGTCAATATTTTGTACAACTTCAGTTTTGTTCTTTAAGCCACCTTTATCACACTGATCGACTAGGACCGACCGTCCGCGACCGTCCACCTACGACCAAAATTTCCAACACGTATATTCTTATCGCACAACTCACACTGTATAATCGTCATTGACCGTCCTCGACCGTTTTCCAAAGACCATGTTCGAAATTGAAGTCTGCTGGAAATTTTGGTCGGTGTCACACTATCCTGACGTAATGTAATTTTGACACACATTTATGATGAACTTTTGACTTCAACAAAACTCATGTAAATAGGTATATTTCCTACCGGAAA
Organism: Chrysolina haemoptera; assembly: GCA_958298965.1. Lineage (NCBI taxonomy): Eukaryota > Metazoa > Arthropoda > Insecta > Coleoptera > Chrysomelidae > Chrysolina > Chrysolina haemoptera. The sequence continues at coordinate 3,635,513 of OY282585.1, read as the reverse complement.
AATAAAATGTTCTTCTTCAGTATCACTACTACTCATTATTTAAAGCAAAACTATTGATATTATGAATTTAACTTATTTTCAATAAATGAACAGACAATTCACATAACCTTTCGAATGTCAAATTAATGTCAGATTTACAAAAATTTATTCTAGTGGTCGGTCGTGGATGGTCGATCAGTGTGACTTTGAAAGTTTTCATTGATCTACTTCTACTTTTGGTCGTAGGTGGACGGTCGCGGACGGTCGGTCCTAGTCGATCAGTGTGATTCCTCACTAATAAAATCTCACTAATAGAGAAAATCACTCCTATAACACTCACTATAGAAAAGATATAGCCACAGGTAACAAAATGGAGTCTAAATTCAACTATAAGAAATTATTTGGTAGTTCATCTTTATGATTCATTGCTTACACTACTTAAAGGTATTATTTAGATTTATATAAGAGAAAGCTTCTATTCATTGCCAACTCCGATTGGCAAGTATGGCATTTATTCATTATCACACAATATGTAACACATTCTACCGTGAAGCGTTTTCATAACATAAGGAAATGCTTTACATACATCATACATGAGAGCGTGAAGAATAGCTTGCAATATGTTTACAGAGCATTAAAATTTCTCCTCGACTCGCTTGAGGAAGAGCTATCGACGTGCGCTGTATCGCATTCCACGTGGTCCGTTAATGCGTCGGGTGGGGTAACAGGAGAGGCGCACAGTAGTGCGTCTGCACTTTTCACAACAACATATTACAATGTCTCTTATATATAAAAAAGATTTACATCAATATATAAACTATTCCCATATTCACGACTACCCTACACGAAATCATCATAACATTTTGAGACTCTCAAGAACCCACGATAGAATCTCCTATTGAGCACCCAAGATATACATATTTACTAAATTATTCATGATTTTCGGATCATCCGCAAACATCTCCGTGAAGTGCGACAAAACACATTTTAGGTACTCAAATACTCGCATATTAAATTTGATAATGTAGGAGTCTTCAGAAACGATATGAATTTTTCCTTTTTCTTCTCCGATCATTTTTAGCAGAGTTATGACCAATCAAATATTCGGCTCCGCCAGAAGTTTCAGCGGCGGGTTAGGGTGAACCTGAAATTTGATGTCAGCGTTCAATCACGTTTTCTGGGAAAACCAGCGCATTTCATGAGAAATTACATACTAGGGGTAATTTTTGTGGAAAATTGAATTGTTTTTCACCCTGTTGAGTTGTTTTTCCGATGAATCATATACTTTCCAAAATTACAGCAAAAATCTATTTATATATTTTTAAACGAAAAAAAAAATGTTCTACCCGTGGAATTTTGGTAAACATTTTTTTTTTCGTGTTTATCATGGTTCCAACTACTAGCATACCAAGTTTGGTGGTGCTACAAATGATTCTTGTCTCAAAATCAATCGTACTGGATTATAATGTGACTAAATAAGTATATGATTATCCCTGGAACATTTACAAGCCTTCAACAAGCTGACGACAGAAAATAATTATTCTTGACAAAACGATAAAATCAAAAATCAATATATTGGAAATGATTATGATTATTCATGAATGTTTACTTTTCAACTAAACGAATACATAATTATCTATCAGGCCTATAATTCCAATACATACTTTTTCATAGCGGGTAATTGAAACGATTATAATTTCAAAGAATGGGCACGATAGTCAACATCAATTAGGTGATTGAGATAATTTTAATAACATTTCGCAGATTAGAAAATGCTAACAATTGCGAAAATAATGATTATAACCGTATGTTTGTTTATAGACATGACATTACAAACAAGTTAAAAAAATCAATGGTATCTCATTATTCACTCCTGGGGCATGGTTGTTATATCGAGTCAGTTTATCATAAAAGTGAAAGTGCTTGCGTCAGGAAGCATAACTATATTGATCTACACTAATGGAGTTGTAGAATAATGCCCCAGTGAAGTTATTTATCAAAATCTCATTTGAAATCTCATTATCTTATATCTGAATTTTGCATCAATATATTTTGTAATATAATTTAACGCTCAATAAAATACAATAATAATATTCATAAAATAAAACTAAGTATAATTTTGAACATGTGATGAAGTGTCCTCCTGCTCGTAGAAGAGTATATATGCCTTTCCGCTCACAAGGGAATTTGAATGAATCGGTGAAACTAGGGAATCGTTATACTCGTGCCATGTGCCTGTATATGGATGCCTACAGTAAGTAGTGTAGTGTCCGCTATTGGTAGTCCCGCTGTGATTCGTCAATGCGTATAAGTTATAGCGATAAGGCGCTACGTTGTTTGCACTGTAGTTGCTCAAATCTAAACCTTCCAGAGGAAAATCAATGGTTATATTCAATTTTCCTCTAAATCTTTCTGTTTGAGAGAATCTTTTTAAATGGATTACTAAAATTTTGGGGAATTTCTGAATCGATAGAGACTTTGTGCATTTCCTTTTTCTTTTACAATTCAAACATGGACTCATCACTAGTGTTAAATTTAGTAACAATCTCGGCCAAAATTAGGTTGGGCTTATCCGTTACATCATTCACGTATTCGTGTAGCCCGTCCAGCAGGTATCGTAAAAACTCTTGAGCATCTTGTTGGTCATAACTGAAGAAACGTGGTGCAAATCTTTGGATTTTACTTCTCAAAGAGACTGTATTAACAAATCGATCCAACGCATCTTCTGACCACAGTTCCTTTATCACTTCCGCAAATGCTTTAATCAAAGCTCCCTTGGTGTTAATATCTCTTGTATACTCATCCTTCTTCAAATATTCCAGCAACCATTTGGTATTCGACAAACACTGGATAACACTGTTCATAGAGCAAGTATTACCTATATTTTTCAACCCATTCAGACCGAATGTTTTGGTAGTACTATGTATAACAGGCTTATTATCGCTACTTACACCACTATCATCTTCTTCTGAGTCTTCTAGTCTATAATGAAGTGGTTGTCTCTGTTACTGTGGCGTGATAACGAACCTGAGTCAAGGTTGCTGGACATAATTTGTTCATAACATGTGAGTTTCGGAGTAGTCAATGAATCTTCTTGTAGTAGATTATCCAAATCGTCCTCAAATTGTTTGAAATTTTCCTTGTCGGTGGAACTGAATGCAAATGGACTTACAATCGGGCTGCTGCATATAGATTTTAATGAAGAAATAAAGGAATTAGTGATTTTTGAAGAGGGTGAATATGAATATTGGGGATAAATAAATATTTCATCTAGGCGTTTGGAGGTAGGAATAGTACCTAGAACAGATGCAGCATTTCCCCTTTGTAGCGCAATACTAATTCTTTGAATCATAAATTTTGTTGCTCTGGAATCATCTGAATTAAGTAAGTAAATAACTTCGAAATAGGATATTTTTAAGTACTTTTCTGGTGACCCCGACATAGTCAAAATACCATGTTTGTAATAAAATAGTATAGCTTTTTCAAACTATCATTATTACTCAGGAAAATCTCGAAATTAAACTAGAAAATATTTAAATTCTAATAAGTAAAGTAAACAACGTCGAAACGGGATATCTTTGAGAACGTTTGTGACGACCCCGGTAAATTGAATACTATTTTGTATTATGCGGTGCATTTCCAAAGGTATGACATATTTTATCCAAATCACGATACTAAAGCAGAAATATTCTCAATTTGTGATAAATAATCTTTATTTTCAGTTTGTGTAACTACTTTTAAAACCATCTTGTTTTTCAGAAACTAATCATAGGATTTGATTATGGTCCATTTTGTGCAATTATAAGTGATAAATAAACATTATTATATTATCATTATTAGGAAGGATTGATTACCGCATGCAGAATGGTTTGGTTGGAGATGTTGCTGTTCATGATCTGGCAGTCAAGTGTTTGGAAACTTCAACAAGTCATCTTGAACATCACATGCGTAAAGTTGGTTTAAACAATTTGGGAAACACTTGTTATATGAATAGCGTCTTACAAGCGCTATTTATGACAGAGTCTTTCAGGGAAGACATATCAACCAACAATAATGATATTGCCCCATTATTCTCGGAACTGAAACATTTGTTCGAACAACTTCAATTTTCCAAAAAGGTGTCCTTTTCTCCGAATGATTTCATGCAGTCTTTGGGCTCAACTAGTTTTTCGTCAGGATAACAAGACAGTTCCGAATTTTTAGGATACCTGCTGGGTACACTTCATGAGCAGGAGAATAATTCAGTCGATATTTTTGAATGCCCTGATGGTGAGGAATTACAACCTATCGCTTCTTCAGTACAAAAATCTTTTGGAGGAAGGATCGTCACAGTTTCATGTTGAAGCAAATGCAGAATGAATAGCAGGATCTTCCATGACTTTTTTGAATTAGTGCTCGCGTTTCCCAATGTTTCAGAAATTCAGCCCATACAGAATCTACTTATTCATCACCTGAGACCAGAATACCTAACAGGTGATAGTCAACTGTACTGTCAAAGCTGTGCCATAACAACAGACAGTCATAAAATAACAAGTATAGTTGAAACACCTGCAAATCTGATCATAACTCTGAAGCTCTTCAGTTATGACTCAGCAACCCAAAGATGCATCAAACTATTTCAACGAATCAAGCTAGAAGAACACCCCAATCTAGCCGACTACAATTACGAGCTTTACGCAGTCATTGTTCACTTTGGTTCTGGAGCAGATTTTGGCCACTATTACACCTTAGCCAAAGATAAAACGGGCTGGTACAAATTTGATGACAATTGCGTAAATAGAATTCTTTGGAACTGGACCTTTTGGAGCCTTCGAAGACACCATACATCCTATTTTACCGTAGAGCAGATTGCCACAATTCGTCGGACCTCTTTAGAAGTTCTCTATCAAGAAATTCCAACTCTTCAGATGGTGTGGTGTTGCAGGTTTTTCCGGGTTTCCCTGCAGCTCTGAAAGCGAATGCGCCACCAATACCATTTAAGCCGCCCTGGAGCGCCGATCAATCATTTTGATGTTTTTAGTTTGTTCTTGTTAGTTTTACTTATTGTAACATTTTTCATTCATATGTTACTTTTATTTCACCAAGTTTCCGTTTCTTGAATTTTTTAAATAATGGTCAGAAAATTGTTCAAATACAGAATATGTAGGGATTCATTAGGACTACAACTCAAAATTGTGTTTACTTTTAGGGGGATTTTGAAGTTCTGTGTAAAACGCTAGCTATCAATTTTTTCAAATGGTACAACCTGTTTGGTAAATTGCTGTAAAGAATATTATTATTTGGATAATTCACTGGGGTATGTAACAAATCAAAGAAGTAGCATTTCACTTCAATGCAGTAGAAAGCAGCTCCTTCACAAAAAAAAGCATTCATAGCAATGATTGTTTGAAATTACCTGTATGGAAAATACAGCCAATTATGCTTTTATGGGAATGTTCGGAGAAAAACTAGAATCAATATTCATTAAAATATACATCGGCAGCAAAGCGGTTTATAATTTCATAACCCCTTTGGCAATTTTTTGAAACAGACTTGCTAATTGTTCAAATCAACAAACCCATAAACATTTGCAATACTTCATAGCCTATTACCATTCATCATTTGAAACTGAAGAAGTGAATGCCTTCTGAACAAATAGCAGAAATGCTCAGTAAATTAGCAATGACTGGCGTATATTATTATTTTTATTTAGTTTTAGGAATACAATAGACAATGAAAATTAATGAGAAATTAAACCCTACCGATGTCGAATCATACTTTGTGTACACATTGAAAATTATGATGATGGCAAATGCATTCCCAGCATTTTTGCCGTTTTTCTCTTGCCAAGCCTTTGCATGCATTATTTTCTTTATCACTCAAAATATGAACTTTCCCTAAATGGAAAATGGAAAAGTATATTTCTTCAATTTTCAAATCTGTCGATATTACATATTTAACTATAGACCAATTGGCATTTTCAGTGATATACCAAAACTTCTTGAACGGATGATTTGTGTGGATATCAAATTGTCTCTTACACAGATAGTAATTGGTGAACAGCATGGTTTCACAAGAAGAAGATCGAAGAAGTCGGTTCATCTTGGATTCCTTGAAGAGTCGGTGTCAAGTTTACACAATTTGCACTGATTCCTCCAAGGCATTCGATAGGGTGGATTATAACATACTAATCACCAAACTAAAAGCCATTGGTTTTCATGGTACTTTCCTTGATTGGCTCTCTAGCTACCTGACGGGCAGAATCCAATTTGTCAAAGTGTAAAACTACATTTCATCTGAAATTCAAGTTACCTCAGGGGTTCCACAAGGCAGTCATCTAGGTCCTTATCTATTTAATTTATTTATCAATGATATAAGCGATGTTGTTGAAGATTGTCAGTTTTTTTTATTTGCAGACGACATGAAAATATTCAAAAGAATTCCCCCTCTTGAAGACTCTTTTGTATTACATGAAGTACTAATTAAACTTGGGGAGTGGTGCTCTAGAAATAAATTGGATCTTAATGTAAAAAAGTATATAGCAATGTCTTTTTCAACTAAAAGAATTGATATTGTCTATAATATAGCTGGAGAGACGTTGGAAATTGTGAGTAATATTAGTTAGATCTGTTCTGGAGTTCAAACTGAAGATGCCATTGCGCCAATATTCTTACGATGATATTCTCAGATTAACAAATAAAACTAATATCTTTTTGTTACACAACATTTTAAATGCTGAGATTGACTGTCCCGACTTACTTGGTCTTATTGATCTCCATGTACCTTTCAGAAATACTAACGAGAACGAGAAAAGTGTACATCAAGCTCGTTCTGAGTGGTTCAATCTGTCTAATTTCAGATTCTAGTACAGTTCCATGCAGGAACGTACCTTAACAAACTTCACTTTGTATACATAACCTCAAATATATTTTCTTTCTTTTCCACGCTTTCCGATCAACCGGTGTGACATCGGTATGATATCCATTTGAATAAAATTGAATAGAACTAGATTTTATGCATAACTGAGTTTTTAATAATGTGTGACGATTACCTTTAAGATTATCTCATAACTTGTTTTTTAATATGTTTAATTACTGTACACGTCTTTTTATATCATCTATTGCAATCAATCTCATCAACACGTAAGTAGTTTAGAATCCACAGTTGTCAATTGTTTTCACTATAGTTTTAACATTATTGTAGCTTTCCCTGATGATGATAATAATACTTGTCGAAATATTGGAATAAAGTGTTATAAGAGTATTTTTTTTTCTCCCCTTGGATGCTGGTCCTTTCGCCAGCTGCACCTCAGCGTCTTGGGTTTTTGTGCTTTCCGGGTTAGTTTTACATCACCCACTCCGTAACTCTAGTCCCCTGTACCAGTCTGTACAGGTTCTTCACCGGTTGGGTGTTGTATTCTTCGGAGGTTAGCCTAGGCTTTCCGAATATTGCCTGTCTCTTGCGGTCTAGTGCCTCGCATTCTGACAGTACGTGTTTGGCTGTTTCTGTTCCTTTACCACATTGTCTGCAGGAAAGTTCTCCGTTGTACAGCCCCATATTGTGCAGGTGTTTTCTCATTGGACTGTGACCAGTGAGAAGGCCCGTTATTGTTCTAACTTGATTCCTGCTCAACTTGAGCAGTTCTTCAGTTTTGTGTTTTGACGGTTCTTTGATAAATGTTTTCCCGTGGTGCATGAGAGGGGCTTCGTTCCATCTCTCTCTTTGTTTTCGTTTGACCCAGTCCCGAATGCATCCTCGAATGTCGGATTTGTTAATCCCGAGTGCGGGTTCTGGGCCAATATATGGAGTTGATGAGCCCTTTCTGGCTAACTCATCAGCTTTTTCATTGCCCTCGATGCCACAGTGTCCTGGAACCCACATCAAAATTAATTTGTTGTGTTCTGAGAGAACACTGAGTTTTTCGCGGCATTCCCATACCAGTCTTGATGTCACTTTCGGGTTCATAAGAGCCTTCAGTGACGCCTGGCTGTCAGTGCATATGTTGATCCGTGCGTTGCGCATTTCCCTCAGATTGATCTCTCTCGCACATTGCAAGATAGCGTACATCTCTGCCTGGAATACAGAGGTGATTGTTCCTAGTGAGACGCTGATTTGGGAGTTTCTCCCCTCACTGTATATTCCAGCACCAGTTCCTTCCCTGGTTTTGGATCCGTCCGTATATGAGTATACTTCCTGCATGCTGCTTACCCAACAAGTTTCCCTAGCTTGATCTTAACGAGTCAGCAAAGACTACCTCTCTCCTATATATATATATATATATATATATATATATATATAAAAATATATATATGAATATACAGTGTGACCCATTTAAGAAGGAAGCACCCATATAAAACTTAAATTTTTCGACTGATTAGAATGATTTTGTTTTCGTCAGGTAGACATTCAAAAAGTCTACTAGGACACCAAATTTCATGGATAAATCTCCATTTCCAGGGCCAACTAATTTTATTTTTCAAGGTCAAAAATCTTAAAAAATTACTAGCGATTTTTTTTTTAAAAATCTGACTACCACTGGATTCGCGATATTTTCAAATGGTTTACATGTAAATAACGTTGGAATGCGTGAAATAATAAAAAAGTTATTGGGGAATGAAATTTGAGAAATATGCCTTTTAATCAACCCACCAATTCAATTTCAAAACTTTTGTACCAACTTTGACTACATCACTGGATTCAGAGTGTCTTGAAATATAACTGACCATAATTTCATCAAAATCTGTTGATAAATAAAAAAATAAGAAATTTTGAGATAAAATTACATTTTCCTGAAATTCCATGTTAAAATTTTATTTTCTTATGATGTTCTTATTTATGAACAGATTTCGATGAAATTTTGACCAGTGATATATCGAGATCTTCTTCAGTGGTGAATATCGAATTTTTATAAAAGTTCTGAAATTGAATTGGTGGGTTGATTAAACGGCATATTTGTGAAATTTCATTTCCTTATAACTTTTTCATTGATTGACGCATTTCAACGTTATTCACATATTAACCATTTGAAAATATCGCGATTCCTAAAAAAACCGCTAGTAATTTTTTTAGATTTTTGACCTTGAAAAATAAGATTAGTTGGCCCTGGAAATGGAGATTTATATATGAAATTTGGTGTCCCAGTAGACTTTTTGAATGTCTAACTGAAGAAATCAAAATCATTAAAATCGGTTGACAAATGTAAGTTTTATATGGGTGCTTCCATCTTAAATGGGTCATACATATATATCGTCTTTTCCTTGACGATATCCATATTGGCCCAATATAAAATTCTTGCCACTAGGTTACCATTAATAGAATCGTAGCAAAGAGTTCACAAAATTGCAATATTTTCTTTTCCCACATACTTCCACACTTGATTATATATCATCTCGAATAAAAACATAAGTTGAATTATACCCATTCGCACTCTGGTTGGGCAATATCAAATCGCTCATAACCACATCCCATTATACGTTTTTCGTCGAAATGTTTTGGCGTCCATAACCTTATGTTGCGGAAAATAAACACCTGTTGCAAGTTAACGCCATGTGCGATGTGCTAACTATTCGTAGCGGGTTAGTTTACTTTGTGGCGTTCAGAGTTAAATTACCTCTCAAATTATACGGCAGTTTCAAGTGTGTTTTGTGTAATTTTCAGGAAAGTTGAACAATAAAATATCCATTATATAAATTGGATCGCCAATTTGGAATGATTTTTTGCTAGAGCCAAAATTATATCTGCACACAGTTGGGATCGATGTATACAGGGTATATCATTTCTGAAGTGTATGCTGGCTGGGCCATGATTATCTTGGAAAAAATGTATGTCAAGAAAGCAGACCATTTTGAAAGACGAATAAGTGTCTTGAAAAATTTGTGTTATTTGTAAACGTGAACTACTGTGGATGCCGCTTTTTGTTTTTTATCGACACTGGCCGAATACTGCTAAAGAAAGGTTGTCATTACTCTGGTACAGCCATAAAGTCAAATTATCCTTAGGGACCTGTAGAAGGATTTTTGGAAAATCTTGGGTTTAGGCCCCAAACAAACTCACTGTATACACGATGTTAGGTAAATTGACAAACTTTGGAAGGTGATTCTTTGAAAGTTTTCAAGACGAAAAATTCGTATAAACATATGTCCTATACGGCTTACGGTTTTCGAGATACAGGATGATAAATATTCCTTTTTTTTTCAAGATTTTTTGGAGTTAACTGCGACATTTTCGATAATAATCAGTTCAAATTGGGCGAGAACAATTCAATAGTACACACGATACAAAATATTTCATTTCTTAAATAATTCACAGGGTCCTACTTTTCTCTCGGTAGTAGATTAAATATCTTCCTGCACAAGATTATCTATTTTGTATCCGCGGAAGCTTTTGAAGTTATTACTCATAGAATAACCTAGATCAAACGATGAAAGAAATAATTTTTCCATTTTCAGTGTATTTCTATAAAAGCTTGTCTTTATAATTTTTATTCATCGTAGATTAATCTAATTCTGAAAAAATATTTCTTCCAATTTACAATAATTGAGAATGTTTTATTTTAAAATTTTCTAATTTTATGGGACACTGGAAAATGTTTGCAATAATATTTTCATTATAGCTCCTGAAACGTACTTCAAGAGAACAAAAAGATGATGGAACATCACTGATTATTCTTCTCTCACCATCTCTGTGGCAGAAAAAAAAAAGAGTTGAACAAGTCTTGACTCTGAAAAAAAGAGGACCCTGTGAATTATTTAAGAAATAGATTATATGAGACATATGTTTGTACTTTCCGTCCTGAAAACTTTTAAATAAGTAAATGAAAAACTACAAGAGAACAAAAAGTTGTTAAATGAAACAACATTGATTATTCCTGTCTCATAATATATCAGTGACGGAGGAAAAATAATTCTGAAGAGTTGAACTAGGCTCGACTCTGAAAAAAGGAGGACCCTGTGAATCATTCGAGGAATGGATTACGAGGGTGGTCCCAGAAGTACCTGGCCCAACAAAGAAAATACAAAAATTTTGGAAAAAAGTATATTTATTTTTCAACGTAATCTCCTTTTAGCTCCACACACTTTTCCCAGAGAGGTTTAATGAGTTCGATACCCTTTTTATAATAAGAATCGTCAAGGTCTTCAAAGTAGCCATTCACTGCCGATGTAACCTCTTCATTGTTGGAAAATCTTTGACCACCAAGCCATTTTTTCTGGGGACGGAAAATAATCCCAGGGTGCTAAATCTGGCGAATAGGGCGCATGAGGTAGCAATTCAAACTTTAATTCATTAATTTTGGCCATTGCAATACCGGATGTGTAAGCTGTGTGTCTTGATGAAACAACACTTTCTTCTTAGCCAAATGCGGCCGTTTTTGCTTGATTTCTTCGCTCAAACGTTGCAATAAGTTCGCATAATACTCGCCGTTGATAGTTTTTCCTTTTGCAAGATAGTCAATGAAAATTATCCCACGCGCATCCCAAAAAACCGACGCCATGACCTTGCCTGCAGATGGAACGGTCTTTGCCTTCTTTGGAGCCGGTTCTCCCTTTTCGGTCCATTGTTTTGATTGTTCTTTTGTTTCGGGTGTGAAGTGATGGACCCATGTTTCATCCATGGTTATGAAACGGCGCAAAAATTCGGCTTTATTTCTGTTAAACCTTGCCAAACACTCGATGGAAACATCTTCACGACGCTGTTTTTGTTCCATTTTGAGCAAACGCGGCACTCATCTTACGCACAGCTTTCTCATGTCCAATTGTTCAGTTAATATGCGATGTACCGCACTTTTTGAAATTCCTACTATGACTGCTAGCTCGCGCACTTTCAGTCGACGATCATCCACTACCGCTTTGTGGATTTTCTTCAGCATTTTCGGAGTCGTCACCTCATTTGGTCGACCACTGCGGTGCTCGTCTTCGCAGGTCGTACGGCCTCGTTTAAACTCTGCTACCCAATATTTCACTGTTGATAACGAAAGAGCAGTCTCACCCAGAGTAGATTCTAGTTCAGCTTTTATATGGGTTGGGCTAAGGCCTTTCAAATAAAAGTATTGTATCACATAACGATGACCAATTTTTTCCATGTTTACAAATTCACTTAAAACGTTTACTATTGATGGCTGCCAAACAAATACTAAACAACGTGGCGTCGTCAAACTTGACACATATGCTGTCTAGATTGTGTACTGTCTACTGCAATGGTATTTTTCAAGCAACTACCGCCATCTCTAGGTCAGGCCAGGTACTTCGGAGACCATCCTCGTATTTTGTATCATGAATGGATTGTACTGATTTCAACTGATTATTATCGAAAATGTCGAAGTTACTTCCATAAAATCTAGAAAAAAATGTATTTTTATCACCGTGTATCTCGAAAACCAAGCCGTTTGGGACATATGTTTATTTGAACTTTTCGTCCTGGAACCTTTCAAAGAATCACCTCCTGAAGTTTGTCAACGTACTTAATTAACACCCTATATAATCAATCATGAACAAAAAATCGTCCAACTTGAATTGTATTTTCGATATCAATTGAGACACTACAAAAGCTACAACTGAAAAACAGAAGAAACTGCATGACAGAATTATAATTAGCACTCCAGGTGTTGGATTAAAACGTACGCGGACGCCTGTCTCGATAATTATTACCGCTGTTGATTTCAATAATTTGCTCTGCTCCACGCCTTCATATCGTTTCAGAAAAAAAGCTTGCCTACGCCTCGCACAAAGGACATACCCGGACATTTTATTCGTTCCGTTAAATTTTCAGAGTTGTGCAATGAGATACATATCATACCTGTCATTGTCTAAGCCAGGTAGCTGGCATGACGAATCGACCTCAAGTCGGGTGCTTATCTCGAAAAAAGCACTTTCGAATTGCTTTTGCATTATAGCGATGCCATAGATAGAGCAATTTTTCTGTGTTCGAACACAGATTGGTCTTATAATTACTCATTATTCAACATTTATGAATCAGATAAGTTCATTTTCTCATAATATCTTACAAAAATACCAAATTCTCGAAAATGCGAAAGTATAGTTGACCCCGAGAAGATGATCTACGAAAGTAATGAGGAAATATTATTGTCAGGTATACACAGTGACCACCAAAACGTATGTACCATATGGGAAAAAAGTTTATTATTAGAATATTAGAAAAAAGATTCTTGGGAAAAGTTTGTGCATGTCCGATAACCTAAAAATCGATTTTGACACATGTCACGTGATCGCTGGTATGGCGGCAAATTGAAAAAAATTACTATGAATGGGCGAAAAGTGGGGTAAAATGGCAAGAATCGAATTTTTTTTTTTGATAAAGGTGCTTAGAATAAAATTTTATACACATGTACAAAGTTTGAAAAAATAATGTGGGAAAATTGAAAATAGCAATTTTTTTTAATATTTTCCTAGCTGTATAAAAATATCAATTTATTTTCTTATGAATAGCTTGACCACACCGAAATATTTGTATTTCAATGATAATAACAAAATTTTCTCAGTTTCTCCACACCAGAAAGTACTAAATTACAAATACTGAATTTTTTCAGAACCCTTGCTGTTACATTGGTTCGTATCTAACAGTTATATCAGAATTCCACGATTATTGCGATGATAGGAAAATCCAAAAATATTGTGTTTTTCAGATTATAATCAGTTTTTGATGATAATCGTGCAGGAACGTTTCACTTTGCACATAATCTTAAAAATAGTGCGTCAAATTAAAGAGGCTACAGTTTTCAACATTGCACGCGAAGTGAAACGCACTGGCACGATTATCATCGAAACCTGATTATAATCTGGAAAACACATGTTTCTGGAGTGTCATGTCATCACAATGGTCGTGGAATTCTGATATAACTGTTAGATACGAAACAATGTAACAGCAAGGGTTTTGACAAAATTCAATTTTTTTAATTTAGTGCTCACTGGTGTGGAAAAAATGAAAAAGTTTTGCCATTATCATTGAAATTCAAATGTTTCTGTATGGTCAAGCTATTCATAAGATAATAATTTGATATTTTTATACAGCTAGAAAAATATTTAAAAAAATAGCTATTTTCAATTTTCCCTCATTATCTTTTGAAACTTTGTATATGTGTATAAAAGTTAATTCTAAGCAACTTTTTCGAATAACTTTTTTGATATATTGACATTTTACTCCACTTTTTGCCTTTTCATAGTAATTTTTATGTTATCGTAAGCTATCGGTCGATGCACATGATATATCAGTAATGTTGTGTGTGTCATCAGCAAATACATCTCCAGAAGAGAGAAGCAGATATCCAGGATATATTTTCATGAGATAACGCGATATTCATAAAAAGAATCAATTAATAGTAGCATGGTAATTCGTAAATATGGTGAAGGAACTATTGCGAATTCAACTAAAATATTTTCGTTACTGTGGCACATTCGGTTCGTATATTACAACATTTTTAAATTCTGCTTACGATTCTAATCAATATTCATGCATTATGCACTAAACCCACCATGAACAGTTTTCGACTTTCTCTCGAAAAAGTAACAAAAAATGCAGTACGATTGGGTTTTGAGACGAGGATCGATTGTAGCACCACCATACTTGGTATGCTAGTTGTTGGAACCATAATCCGAAATTCCAGTGGTAGAATATATTTTTTTTATTCGATAAAAAATAAATGAATAGATTTTTGCTGTAATCTTGAAAAGTACATGATTTATCGGAAAAAAAAACTCAACGAGGTGAAAAATAATTCAATTCTCCACAATAATAATTCCTAGTAATTTTTTATGAAATGAAAATTTCAGGTTTACGCTTATCTGCCGCTGAAAGTTCTGGCGGAGCCTAATATTTGACTGGTCATAACTCTGTTTGAAATGATCGGAGAAGAAAAAGGAAAACTTCATATCGTTTCTAAAGACTCCTTCCTTCTCGGGCAAATATAATATGCGAGTATTTGAGTACTTAAAATAGGTTTTGTCCACTTCACGGAGATGTTTGCGGATGATCCGAAAATCAGGAATAATTTAGTAATTATGGAATTATTATACTAAAGCAGCAACCCATACCATCTTTTTTAGAGTAGTATGACAGGTCCCACTTATACATGCCAAAAAAAAATTGTTTTTCTTCTGCCTCATTTTCAACTTACCCACACTTCATTTTTCATGTAGGAGTAGAATGTGTATGAGCGATTACTTTCAACATTTACTGAAGAAATTGCCTGGATTATGGGTGGGTTGAAAACTGAGGCAGGAATAAAACCCAGTTTTTCCTTTGGCATGTATAAGTGAGACTTGTCTCACTAGTCTTAAATCGTTGCATATGGTTCAAAGAGGGTACTGATTCCTGCTTCAGTATAATTATTTCATATCAGCTAAAATATCCATGACTTTTGGATCCTCCGTAAATATCGTAGAAGGGTTATGTTGAGTGGAACAAAACACATTTTGGGTACTCAGATACTCACATGTTATATTGGCATGAGGAATTAGAAGTCTTCAGGAACGATATGCACTTTTTCTTTTCCTTCTACTATAATTTTTAGGAAAGTTATGACAAATCTAATTTTTGACCCTGCCAGAAATGCCAGTGGCGAGTTAACGCGAGCCTGATATTTGATATCGGAATTCAATCAGGTTTTCTGAGAAAACGAGCGCATTTTGTAAGAAATTACTGAGTATATTTCTTGTGGAGAATTGAATGATCTTTCGCCTTCTTGAAATTGTTTCTTGATAAATCTTTTACCTTCCGAAATAACAACAAAAAAATTATAATTTTTTAAAATAAAATTTGTTTAGGTTCCACCCCTGATTTTTTGGTAAACAATTTTTTTTCCGACAATACATGATGTCAAGAAGTCATGTGCCAAGTTTCAAAATACTGCGGTTCATTCTTCACGTACATTACACGGCTTACATTTGTCTGTGAATACTGTACTATCTGTCGAACATTAGCTATTTTCAATTGGATAACAATTTTTACTGATATGCAGTAACTGAATCATAAATTTTAAAGGTTGAACGGAGAACTCACCACAATCACTCCACTGAATTATTCAAAGATGTTATTTTTCTCATGATTCAGTGCTATAATGAAAACGAGCTCTTATTAAAATTTTCTTCCCTTCACCAAAAACCCATAGTTTCTGAGATATTCCATAATATTACTCAATTCTGCATTAATTGAATGGAACTTTGATCTTTCCAGTAAGCTGTTCACATCTCACCCAATTAATACATAAATAACAATTTTTTTCTTTCGTATTGGAGACAAACATAACATGAAAAAGGGAACATTCTCCATGAAAATTGGAAAATTGTGATTTTTTTGTAATATCTAACACAAAACAACTACTTTCCCGGCTAAAGCCACGCTGATCATTGAACTACATCTCATAGATATTGTGAAAAGACTCTAACTGAAAAGAAAAAATCTGAAAGTGAAAATTCGCATTTTCATTCAGATAGTTGATTTTTTCTTATTATCTCTAGTTTTCTTTGAAAATTCAGTGGATAAATTAGATAGGGAGAATGAAATTAAAAAATACCACTCATGGAAATCGTTCATTCCATTGAAGCAAGGTTCGCTTCTCTCGCATTTAATCCCCAATACATTTTTGTCGACGAAAATCTATTTTGCTTCGCCAAGCTCATCAGGGAGATCGAAAGTATTGGAAAGCAGGCTTTTCAGAACAATTATATACATCAAGGATGGAAATGATGAAAATATTTCTTCTGCAGTAACACTTTGAAAGTTATTTTTGACAACAGATTTTATGAATATCCTATTCATGTTTTCGAACAAAAATCATTTCATAACATATTACGTAGATGAAAGTCTCTGCTTCACTTACTGCTCCACCAATTTTCGAAATTGCTATTGGCAGTTGTTTGCTGCGACCTATAGCTGACGGTACTAATTTTCTGCTTTTGATTATATGGCATGGATAAATCAACTAGCTGTACGACACCGAAAGGTGTATTGCGTATTCGTCCTCCAATTTGCCTGAAAATCCAATAAACAATATCGACACGTCAATTATGCGATATAAACTGACAAATGCCTGCGAAATTCGCCGAGCGTAAATTCAGTCTCTGAGGATAATAGCTCAATGTCTGACATTTGAATATGGTGCAGCGTGCAACTCGGTTGCACAAAATATCGATTCATAAATTATTTATTAATCTTTGAATCAGCTACTAGAAACTCGCAAAACGCCGAGATTCAAATCGTTGGATACAATGTTTATGACACTTTCACAATCTCAATTTTTTTCGCGGGTAGCAGTCGTGATGGCAGCCTGAATTATTTCTCACAATCGATTCGATAATTGCATGATTTCCATCGCTACCTGATATTTCACAAATCTTCGCTTTCTTCCTTATTAAACCCATAGCAGTGAAACAAAAATCTACATCAATGTTGGTGAAAGTCAAAGAGCTGATACATAGATCGATTTTTTATTTTTCCTACAAGCGTGCGTGATTCACCCTCTACCCGCACGCAATTCAGTTTGGAAAGTGTCATTTTCCCACAGTTGTGCGGGAAAAGTTTTCCCACACCAGTGCGGAAATTTTTTTCCCACACTAGTGCGGGAAAAACATTTATATGATATCCTCGTAAAATATAAGTGGTGGGTGACAAAATATGAAAGTTCAAGCTTTTTTGTTGCAATACTAAGTGAGTTTGTTCAAAATCATCCATCATTTTGCACTATTTATTGAAAAAATTAACAAATATTGATAAATAAAAATGTATTGTTATGAAAATCACCCTGTAACAATTGATGTTGTCATGCCGATCAATACACAAATTTGTTTGTAATTGGCAGAGTGACAGCAAAGCGTTACTTATATAAAATTTTCGATTCAGTGAAATTGCCACAATGGATTATTCATCTGATGAAGAACTTCCACAAGAAATCGTGCAAGCAGCTACAGATGCGAACTTAGAGTTATTGCCAACGAAATCTGAACAAAGGTATGAGAAGCAATACACGAGTTTTATTGAATGGTGCAACAATAAAAAAGTGAAAACACCAAATAAAGAAGTATTCTTGGCTTATTTTCTAGAAATGTCTAAAACATGGAAGCCGAACACTTTATGGGCAAGATATTCATATGTTGAAGAGTGTATTCAAAGTAAAGCAAAATTTGGATATTAGCAAATTTTACAAAATAATTGCATTCATTAAAAGACCGAAAAAGGCCAAAATCTTCACTCAAGAAGACATTTCAAAATTTATGACTGAAGCACCCGATGACATATACCTCATGATTAAGTTAGTAGCAATTTTTGGATTAGCTGGTGCTTGCAGACGGGAAGAGCTGACAAAACTCACCATTGACGACATAGACGACAAAGAAAACCTGATAATTGTTAATAACAAGGATTCCAAAAATCATTCCTCTAGATCCTTCGTGATATCTGAAGAAGCAAATGATGGTTATTTTTTAAACGTATACAGAAATTATGTACATTTACGTCCAACACAGACTCCTCACCGTCGTTTATTCTTGTATTACAAAAGTGGAAAATGTACTGTGCAATGTGTAGAAATCAATACCATAGGAAAGATACCCTCCGAAATAGCAGTATATCTGCGCCTTCAAAATCCAGAGCTTTACACTGGTCACAGCTTCAGGCGTTCCTCAGCCACTTTACTTGCTGACGGTGGTGTGGGTATAACTAATATCAAACGCCTAGGAGGATGGAAATCGACTTCAGTTGCAGAGGGGTATTTAGAAGACTCCACCAATCGAAAAAAAGAAATGTCCAACAAAATTCTCAATTTGAACACTGCATCGTCTTCCGGGTGCATTTTAGAACCATCCACGTCTATATCGATCGGCGACGATTTGATGCCTGTGCCTGCACATTCGATTTCTTTCGATAATGTATTGCCCGAGTTACCTTCTTCTTCAGGAAATCAGCCATCTTCAAAAAATATGCTGGCTTCCGCTATAAAATTACATAATGCATCAAATTGTACATTTACAATAAATATTACGAATAATTAGTGGATAGAAAATGTTATTCTTGTTAGTTGTTTCCATTTGCATGAATAAATAATTGAAAAAATTAATTTGTTTCCTACGCTTGTAGAAAAAGTATTGTTCCTAACTCATGCGGAAAATGTCTTTCCGCACTTGTTAGGAAAATTACTATTCCCTTTTACCGAATTATTTGTCTACTGTATTAAACATATCAGAGAAATAGCATAATATATGTATATTAGTAACGGGGTTTCAGTCAATTGGGCGATTTTGTAAATGAACTACTTATTTGCTATGCCAAACTTCCCTGTTACGTTTTCAGAAACTTGCAGACATAATTCAGCACGTTGAATTTGAACAATAAGGTCTCCACCCAAGACAAATCTGGTGTCACTACAAATTTCCTGGTGTTTGCAGACAGGACACAGCAAACCGGATAATGAAGTCTCTGAGATCTCCACCTAACAAAAACCAGAGGCACTGCAACTTTCACCAAATTCACGTACAGTACTCAGCAGAGGCCTCTGAGTTGGAAAAACGAGGTCCCCGAGGTCTCCACCCAACAAAAATATGGATGTACTGTAAATTTTATAAAAAGTGTTTTTTCTAAACCAAATTATACTGAAAAGTAGAAATGGTTGTTTCAGTTATCATAAGCTGATCAGAGTTTAAAAATTTTGTAATAGAAAAACAGTTGGGCGCTCATAACAAATATTAGTTCGTATATCATTGTTACATACGTCTACATTGCTCACCCAATGGTTCTCTTCTTATTGAATGTTGAAAATTATTATGATCAGCTCATGATACCGTAATAATGAATTTCTACTTTTTAGTGCAATTTGGTAAAGAAAAGGAATTTGGTAAAGAAAGGGATTGTTCTAAGTTGTTTTTATTTATTTTTCACTTTTAATTTTACTTTTCGTTGATATTAATTATTCGAATTGAATACATATGGACACTACATTATTTATTCAATTTCCATAATATATAATATCTGACCAAGTCAGAATCTTGAGTATCGTCATTAACAGCTGGAATAATGAATTGGGTATTCCATCATATTGGAGGGTACGGATTTAGAGTCACGTTACCTAAAGTAACACATTTTACTAGTCGAACCCTTTCATTTGAAACCTTCGTCGAAGAGGTTGTGAAGGAAAAGGTAAGCCATCTTGGGGCGTCCACCATATTGGATTTGGAGGAGTAGCTCGTGCTCTTATTTCTTCTATTATTCCTTAGGGGATAGTAACGATTGTATCCATACTTTCTTCATCATTTGTGTTTTGGTGGTTTATTTTCTTTTTTTTCGGAATTATGAGTTTGTTGTTCTGTTTTTAGGCTATGTTTTCAAGATGTCGGAAATTTATTTGGCATTAGCTCTCTTTTCCAACTCTTCGTATATTCTTGTTCAGTGGTCTACAAAAAATGTTATCTGCAGTATCTGCAGTATCTCCGGATTTTTTGTGGATGTTGACCTTGCAGAACTCATTATTAGTAATGAGCGACCTCTACTGATTCATGTCTGTAAATTTGGTGGAATTTGCAGTGCTTCCATAATTTTGTTGGGTGCAGACCTATGGGATATCATTTTTCCAGATCAGTGACCTCTGTTGACTCATGTCTGTGAATTTGGTGAAAGTTGCAGTATCTCTAGTTTTC
This sequence comes from Chrysolina haemoptera, assembly GCA_958298965.1. Classification (NCBI taxonomy): domain Eukaryota; kingdom Metazoa; phylum Arthropoda; class Insecta; order Coleoptera; family Chrysomelidae; genus Chrysolina; species Chrysolina haemoptera. Next base: position 3,614,919 of record OY282585.1, on the reverse strand, counting down.
GTTTGGTGGAGACCCCATTATTCGGGTTCAGTGTTCCTTGCCTCGTTTTTTGAACTCAACACCCCGTTCTGAGTCATATCTGCAAGTTTCGGAAAATTTGCGGAGTCCTTCAGTTTTGTAATGGGTGTAGACCACATTTTTCAGAAACAGTGATGTGTAGTTCTTGTCTGCAAATTTCGGTTGATTTGCAGAACCTTCAAACTTCCATGTATAGAGACCCACAAATAATCTTAATGGTAAATTCAAGCTTTATTTTTCATTTCTGTTTTGTATCCTGTTTCATTTCCAAAACTGATATTTTAAATCGAAAATTATAGAAGTTATTTCATAAATCTTCAATTGTGTCTACATTGTCGATTTTACTATTTCATTTATTTGATACTCTCCAGTAAAAATTATTGAACACCAATGCTCAATACGGTCCGCTCTACGCCTTCGTAATTTAGCGATGCTAGACGTAAGGCCATCAAACAAAAATGGATTTGATATCTAAAGAAATTAGTGACCAATGTGTACCCCACACTCAAGTATGAGATTCACTTCCAATGCCCACTCTTCAATACCCGACGATTCATTAAACTCCGACATTTTCCATCGTTGATAATATCCCATGCTACATCGCCGAATATTCAAAATTCAAACTAAGAAAAAAACTATAATCCGTAATGGGCGTACCTAATCTGTCTTGAGAATCAAAGCACTTAAAAGTAATAACCCATACACAAAGTTGCATCGTGCACGGTCGAAACACATGGGTATACCGGATAGAGGAGAAAAAACGTCGATGAAATCAACTTCGAGAACCGACTCTGGTATGTCAAAAGTGGCCGTGCATCTTTGCTGGCGATATGAAGCGCACTAGACCATGCACGCGTTTCTTTATCTCTGTGCTTTGTTGCAATACAAAATACGGTATTCTAAACATTAAGAATCGATAGGAGGTTTTTGCGCTCATAGGAACGCTGCCCGTGAAACGAATAGAAATCGTCCAATCCTGATATCAGCAGGCTGTAACTACCCAAAGACTATTTGGAATAGTTACGTACTCATTTTATACAGCAGTGCCTATGAGCTGCTCAGACTGTTACGGGAGGTCGTGGGTGTCGTTATCTGCTAGTATGAAAGATAGATCTTTTGATAAATATGCAAATCGAAATTATAAAAAAAATATACTAAGAAAAATTATTTGGGCACCAGGGTCTTTCTTATGAAAATACGAAAAACACGAACTTGTCAAAAGATGATCTTTGTGCTTCTCAACAGTAAAACAAAAGATTCAGAAAACACTATATTCACAAGAGTCTACATTGATTGGTCAATTCGCATTTCAAACAATATATGCACAAGAGTCTAAATTGATTTGTCAATTCGTTTACAGTGCACTGGTTGGTTTGACTTTTTTTTATTTCATAACGCTTTTCCCGAGGTTCAGGATTTCCGAACAACGTTGCTGTCACGCTGGAAAGTAAACACAAACCAGCATATCGTTACAATATGAGTCCTAAGACTCGGGATTTTCTTCACAAATTGACAAATGTGATGTTGGCGAAAAAGGAGATTTGGTTTATAAAAAGGTTATAAAGTGTTGGAACTACTACAATGATTCACATGTGTATTTATATAAGAGAAGAATATCTAAAATTTGCTGAGTTGAGCGCTATCTCAAGCAGAGAAATATAAATTTACAATAAAAATTTTGTACCTAATTCTTCTCAAACAAAATTAGAGAAGGATCCAACTTCAAACGAGCATATGAAAATGACTTTTATGAAAATATTGCTTTCTATCTCTATCTCTATCTTTCTATCTACTTTCCCTTGGTTTCTCGATGTTATCTGAACATTAAAGGATTTTCAAGAACAAGAATTTGAAGAATTATTAAGATCGTGGAATATGGCAGTATTGCCAGCATCCAGTGTTCGCTTTGGATCTATCACCGTGTTTTGAAGAGGCGGCAATAGCAGAGGAAATACCATAATTTTCACCAACACTTTAACTCTACTAATAATCTGGGTGAAGGAATGAATACAAATTTTTGACTATCCCTCGTATAGATAAAATCTGAATGAAATCATCTGCCGATCCAGAATTATTCTTCGTGAATGAGAGAATGCTAGAAATTTTTCAGAACCGGACACAATTCAAAAGAATAAATATAGATGAAAAAGACGTTGCTAGGCCAGCAAAAATGACAGAAATAAATGCGGAACTTCATTTGAAGATTGAAAAGAAAATTAATTTCCGGTGTTCATGAACTCGAGAAATTACCGGTGCTATTCATCAAATCATTATGCAATCAAGACCGTTGAAATGATCGAAATGCAATAAATCGTACTAAAGCGCAGGAGGGCCACAAGAGGTTTTTTCATCAGTTCGACTTTAATGTTGAAATTTCTACTTTTTCTCGAAATTTCGACTTTTTTCTTGAAATTTGATTAATTCAACGTTAAAGTCGAAATTTCGAGATAAAAGTCAAAATTTCGACTTTTAATGTTGAAATTTCGCCATTAATGTCGAAATATCGAGTTTAATGCCGAAATTTCGAATTTAATGTCGAAATTTCGACTTTTATTATGAAATTTAATTAAATCAACTTTAAAGTCGAAATTTCGAGATAAAAGTCGAAATTTCGACTTTTAATGTTGAAATTTCGCCATTAATGTCGAAATATCGAGTTTAATGCCAAAAATTCGAATTTAATGTCGAAATTTCGACTTTTTTTTTTAAAGTTCGACTTTTTTCTCGAAATTTTGAAATTTAGAGCTTAATGTCGAAATTTCGACTTTTGTGTTGAAATTTAATTACTTGTACTTTAAAATCGAAATTTCGACATTAAACTCAAAATTTCGAGAAAAAAATCGAAATTTCGAGAAAAAAGTCGAAATTTCAACACTAAAGTCGAAATTTCGACTTTTTTCTTGAAATTTTGAGTTTAATGTCCAAATTTCGACGCTATTGTTGAAATTCAATTACTTCGACTTTAAAGTCGAAATTTCTAGATTCGACTTTTTACTCAAAATTTCAACTTTTTTCTTGAAATTTCTTTAATGTCGAAATTTCGACTTTTGTGTTGAAATTTAATCACTTGTACTTTAAAGTCGAAATTTCGACATTAAACTCAAAATTTCGAGAAAAAATCGAAATTTCGAGAAAAAAGTCGAAATTTCAACACTAAAGTCGAAATTTTGACTTTTTTCTTGAAATTTTGAGTTTAATCTCCAAATTTCGGCGCTATTGTTGAAATTCAATTACTTCGACTTTTAAGTCGAAATTTCGACTTTACCGTCGAAGTGATGAAAAAAAACTACTTGTGGCCCTCCTGCGCTTTCGTAAAATCAAGACCTCCGGCCTCGATAAGTTTCTAAGTGGGTTTCTCAACATCAAATCAATATCCTGATAAAAATCCGAATACACCGAACGGCACACCCAAGCATAGACAACAATTAAATGTGACAATTGCTCAATCGCACGGCTTTTGTTAAGTTTCAGGATTAAAACACCTAGCCGGTAACGAGCTTCTTACGTAAAAGTATAACTATAGAAAGGGAAAGGTTAGAAAGACATCTTGCATAATATAAATGGAAATAATTTGATGCTGTTTAATTTCATCTACTCTCCTATTGGGATGAAAAGACGGCTAGTTATGTGATCACGACATCGCCGGTTTGCAAATTTTTCTGATAAATAAATTGGTGTTTCAAACAGCAACCTCTGTTAGAATCTATAATACAAGTCGTGCTGTATCGAAATGCACGCATTCAGGCTATCAAGTGCATTATTCTCAAAGCAACTTTTGATGCCAGAAATGGATTATGGTAAAGTGCTATCGAACAATATATCTACATTGTGTGTTATTGAATTATTTACATGTTTTATGTTTTGTTGTGTTTTTTCACCACCACAAACGTGGTTATTTCAAGTGAATACCATCAGCATTTTCACCATCTTGAATTTCCTCATGTACCATGAATGTTGCGAATATTCGCATCCGCGTCCGCAATTGCGGAACTTCCGCATCCGCAATAATCGATTTGGCGTTGCATGCGGATGCGGATGTAAGAGAGATTTCGGTATTTTATAGATTTATTTGCTACAAGTGAATTAAAATGTCACCACCGACACGAAGCAAGGTCCGGACACCAGTGACTGAGGAAAAGATTAAAGGAGATGAAGCGGAATCATCACCGCTTCTTTTAATTCCGAAGGGGTTAGAATGAGGATGACAGTTTCGTCGGAAAATAATTCCAAACAACTAGGGCCAGGTTCGTCTTGTTTGGTATTTGGAACGCTAGAACCGTTTTCTCACAAATTAATTAAAATTGAATTTTAAATAGCATCATAGGCCAAATGCACTCATTGTTTCAAATAACGCGCTGAGACGTGAATTGAGACGAAGTGTTTGGTTTTCGAAGTATATTTTACCTCACTTTCTAATTTGACCCGATAACATTCACGTCACTTCATGATATTCTTCGGAGTTGAGTCTCTACATGTTGGTTCAGTTCCCATGTCAGAAGTTTTTTGACGAATTTAATTATGGAGAAAAAAAATTTGGTGACCCCCTTCCCTTTCCTCGAAAAAAGTTGAAAAACTCACAAAATCAAATTAAGAATAATTCATAGAAATAGTGAAAAAAAATGGCATTACTCTGCCCCCATCGAAAGCGGATCGAGTAGAATTTCGTAAAAATTTCCAACGGTTTTATTTCGGAAAAATTTTCAACAGTTTTATACATGGAAAATTACGAGGAAAAATATGTCTGTCGGTGTAAATCTGTAAAAATAATAATAATAAAAATAATAATAAAAAACATGCGGAGTTGATATTGTTAGAATATTCATGCAAGACACCAATGACTTCAATGATTGACATACTATTTCAGAATGCATGGCACCTAGTGAAAATATCAATTTCGTTATTATTCGGATCTGTCACTATTGTTGCATGAAACTGTCAGTTGTCTAGCAACAGCCGTTAAAAAAAGTGCACTTCTTTTAACGCTTTTCTGTTTAATAATGAAATCGTATGTTGATAGTGAAATATTGTAATACTTTACGCACACAAACCACACAAAAAAGTGGACTTTTTTTGATAATTGTATAAAAAAACTATTCTTCTCCCCAAACTCAGTTGCTTGCGGGTATACGGTGAATCACGTACACTTGCAGAAAAAAAATATATTTCCATGGATTTTTCGGAGTTCTCACCCTTTCATAGTCTGAAAATGAGAAAATGCTCACTGATATATAGTGGCGCATATGCTTCCATAGCTACAGGGACACCCGGAACACCTGAAGAGCTAGAATAAAAAATATATATACAGCACAATGAATAGAAAGAAACTGTTTTAGTAAATAACCTGAAAAAAATATAATGAAAACTGTAACAATCCTTCTCCCGAGGTTGGTCCGCAGGGCAGATAAATACGCACCGAAACCGTTCATCCCCAGAGGCACCGAATTCTCCGTACTCTGTACACGAAAATGTTAACATGATGTTTCTTTCGGCGATTTGCATACGCCTCGAAGTGGGCGTTCGTTCACGCACGATGCTTTTAGACGATTTACTTTCTAATAACATGCAATTATTGAAAAATCGACTCGAAAAATGAGACGTAAAAATGTTCTTCGGTCTGCTTCTACTTTATCGTCAAAAGTATCGGCATAAATTTGCTTCGATTGGGAAAGGAACCCGCACATTTTCTATGCAAAATGGTTATCGGCGAATAATCCCGTACGATTGGGTTTTGAGACGAGGATCGATTGTAGCACCACCAAACTTGGTATGCTAGTTGTTGGAATCATGATGAATACGAAAAAAAAATGTTTACAGGAATTCCAAGGGAGAAACATTTTTTTTTCTATCAAAAATAAATAAATAGATTTTTGCTGTAACCTTTGCGGATAATCCGAAAATCATGAATAATTTAGTAAATATGGAATTATTATACTAAACCCAATGGGCACACGTACGTTTTTCAAACGTGTTATAAACGTGGCATTGGTTGAATAAACTTTTCTGGTTGAAAATTTCAACGGCAATAATTTAGTGTAATTTTCAACGTTGAAAGAATAAGTTATAAAGATGTGTTTTCAACGTTACAACAAGTCGTTAAATATACGTTTAACAATCGTTATGTAAATTCAAAAAGAATTTTTAATCAAATTTGCTTTATGCGATTCATTTATCAATGTTTATGATACCTTCCTCAACCTTTTATTTGGTCAAAACAATGTTGTTTTATTGAGTATCTTCGATGTTCAAAAAACCTGAATGAAAACGGCAATAACTCGATAATTAGTAAGCAACTGGTTTAATATTACGTTGTTTCACGTGACATTTTTTCGTTGAAGAAACGTTCGGTTTTCAGCCATTTCACAACGTTATTTCAACGTCCTTGTGCCATTGGATAGCAGCAACCCATACCCTCAGTATAACCATTTCATATCAACTAAAATATCCATGACTTTCGGATCCTTCGTAAATATCGTAGAAGGGTTATATGAAGTGGGACAAAACACACTTTGGGTACTCAGATACAGAACGATATACACTTTTTCTTTTCCTTCTACTTTAATTTTTAGCAAAGTTGTGGCAAATCTAATTTTCGGTCCTGCCGGAAATTGCAGTGGCGGGGCTTTCTGAGAAAACGAGTGCATTTTGTGAGAAATTACTAAGTATATTTCTGGTGGAGAATTAAATTATTTTTCGCCCTGTTGAAATTGTTTCTTAATTAATCTTACACTTTCCGAAACAACATAAAAAAATATATAATTTTGTCAACTAAAAATTTTTTTTTAGGTTCCATCCCTGATATTTTGGATCTCTGAAACGGCTCTAATGATTTGGATCCAATTTTTTATTTAGATAAAGTTTTGCATTTTGAGTCCATCTATATAGGCGTCTCTTTGTAAAAAAGCAATTTTACAAAAAATAATAATAATAATAATGTGAATTTTTAGATCTCGAAAACGACTTCAACTTTTTGGATTAAATTTATTATTCAATTGAGGTATTGCTAAGAGGGGGGTCGCTGGTTGCAAGGAGAGCCTGCTCATCGACAGATGCATAACGCAGGACTCTGTGCAGTATAAGCGGAACCTTTCGATGGCCTGGATCAATTTCCGCAAGGCATTTGATACATTATCGCATGAGCTAATCATGCATTTGGTCAGATGCCTTGCGTTGCCCGATCGAATAGTGAGATGCATTGAACAACTGATGCCACTCTGGAGGACTCGCTTCACCATAAGATCTGGTCAAGTCAGAGTCCAAACAGAGCAGGCAGAAGGGGCGTATTTCAGGGAGACTCCCTTAGCCGTCTTCTCTTCTGCATCTCACCATTGCCATTGTTCGTTGCACTCAGGAAAACCCCTGGATACAACTGCGGAACCCCCAGCTGCCGGAGGCATAAGGTCACCCATTTATTTTATATGGATGACCTCAAACTGTATGCCTCTGGAGAAAGGGAATTACATCAGTCCTTAAGGTTGGTGCAAGAGTACACGCGTGCTATCAGAATGGAGTTCGAGATTGACAAATGTGCCACGGTTCATCTCAAAAGAAAACGATGCGAGGGATACGGAAAAAATATCCAGCTCGTAGACGGAAGCATTCTACATATTCTTGATGCCAGAGAGACTTATACCCACTTGGGAGTGGAGCAACGCCGCTCCCAAGAGGTAAACTCTCTCCGCGGCAAGTATCAGCACAAACTCCGACAGATCTGCTAATCAGAACTGTCGGGGAAGAACAAAGTTGCTGCGACCAATAGCTTGCCGATCCGATTCCACTCTACTCCTTCGGGGTAGTAAAATGGACTCAGAAAGAGCTGCGACAACTCGACGTTAAAACGCGAAAAATGATACATTCTCATAGGAGCTTGCATCCTAAATCGTCCGTTCCACGGTTATACTTCCCCAGATAACAGGGAGACTTTGAGTTTGGAGTGTCTACATAACAGAATGGTGCTGGAGTAATCAGGAGTTCAGATCCCCTTCTCTGTATGGTCCGCGACCATGAAAAAGCAGGGATTGGAGCATTTGTCTTCTAGGCAGCAATCCGGTCAGCTGATGAACTTGGTCTCGTATTCGACACTGAACGGGCGAACCCAAACTCTGTCACCGAGTTGGAACCCGTTCAGCAAAAAACCTACATCAAAGCTGCGGAGACTGAGGTCCTCCTGCAGCTGCACAAGGATAAGCCAATGCATGGGGTCTTCTTCAAGAACATTGAAGACCTTGGCTTATCCAAAAACCTGACCTTTGCTTTCCTCAGGTCAAGTGAGCTGAAGTCGGAGACCGAGGGATTCGTAATGGCTTGCCAGGATGGTCTCTTCAACACCTTGGTCTATCGTAGCCGCGTGATGGGTATAGAGATCCCCGACACCAGATGCAGAGCACGTCGTGGGGCGCCTGAGACCCTTATGCATTTGCTGTCAGCATGACCAGCATATGCGGTCTCAGCCTATATCAACAGGCATAACGCGGCTCTACGACACTCGTACGGTATTGACCAGACACCGGTGTTGCGTTATGCTCCGGGGGATATTGAGTCCATTGTGGAGAATGAGAAGTGTCGAATATATTGGAACTACTCATTCCCCACCCTCAGGCAAATACAAAAGCCAATAAGCCTGATGTAGTCCTCCTCGACCACCAAAGTAAGACCATTTTCGTCATGGAGTTTTCGGCTCTTGGAGAAACGAATATTGTCCGAAAAGAGGGGGAGAAACGGGCTAAATATCGAGATTTACTCTTTGAACTTCGCAGGCTGTACCCAAACCATTCTGTCAAAATGGTGTTCTGATTATAGGGGTTCTTGGTGGTATGATGGACACACTGCTCTCGAACTTAAAAATCATACCGGCTTGGCATAATCAGAAATCTTAGCCGGACGAATGCAGAAGGTCGTCATCCTTGGTTCACTCCATCTGCTCAGGGCACATAATTCTCGGACCCAGTAGTTGCTCACCCCACGGACGTGGCTATCTGGGTAGATGTGATCAGCGCGCCCTCCGGATGTGTCGGAGCTCTGGAGACAGGGCCCGATTGGTATAATCTAACCGGTTAAAAAATAATAATAATAATAATGAATTTCTGGATCTCGAAAAAAGCACACTGTATATGGCCGTAGGTAAAGTATTGTACGTAATGCGTAACTTGTTACGAAATATACTATTATTTGAAGAACTGTCAGATGCACAGGCTGCTTAATATAAGAACCATGCTGAATAGTCGGTGACTATCATGCACCATGCAAAATAGTCGCTAATAGAGCGTGTTGATTGGTCTTGTGAAAAGTGAAACAAAAGTGTGATTGATTGATGACTCATATTCAACATAAGAAATAAATAATGAAGGCTAAACACCGGGTGGAATTGTATTCACCAGAAGACCATTACTAAAATCTAAATACTAAAAATTGAAACATCGTGGCCTAAATTCATAGAAAATTGATTTCTACTTTCATAGAACATAGAATGAAAGGCTTGAAACCATTCAGTCAACTATGAATACCCTGAAAAAAGTACCCTAATAATACACTTTGACGTTTTTTCCTGAAAAAATGTTTTGTCACGAATGGATAGTTTCACTAGAATCCAGTATATTTACGAAACGTTCGAAATAAAAAAAAAAATGATGATAAACCATATATCTCGAGATACCTCAAGTGGTTACTTATAGCAATCTCGACAGGTACGTGATTCACTTGTTCTTTAATTAGTTATATACCGCTATCTCGACCACGTCTTAATTAACCCGTTAATTACATTTACAGCTTTCACACCAAACAACTCTGTCCATCAAGTTTTCACAAAATACTCACATTATGTGAACTTGTTGCCGTATATAACGTTCAGGTTATTGTCGTTCACTGTATCAAAATATCTGTTTATATAACAAAACCGGAAAGTGATTTGTGATTTGTCAGTGGATAAACTAATTCAGTTTTCATGAATGCCATGTTTACTTTATTGCAACTGCACGGATGAAAAGTTCTAGTTATAAGTAGTCGTGGTCCAGAAACTATGAATGTCTGCACAACAACAAAGTTTTTTAATTATTTTCAAAGATTCTGTAAAATTTCTTAATGAACAGATAGACAAAAGTAATCAATTTATTTTTCAGAACTGGTCAACCAAAAATATGTGTGTTACCTTCATTGACTTTGTAACAACGTCACCATGTACCTCTGATGGTTTTTGTTGAAAGTGTTGTTAATTGGTAGCTAGTCACACAATAAAGAACTTTTTCGTCGACCTCTACGAAAAATGATATTTTAAGTACTAATTTCCGGGCGAAAATTCGATTATTTTTGAAGGCAAGGTCTTTTCGTCCACAAACACTTTTCGTCCGCAAACGCTTTTCGTCCGCAAACGCTTTTCGTCCGCTGTGGTCACTATGCCGTATCAAAGTGACGAGAGCATTTCATGAAAAATCACTGGGAATTATTTTTGTGGGGAATTGAATTGTCTTTCACCTTGTTGAGTTGTTTTTTCGATATATCATATACTTTCTAAGATTACAGCAAAAATATATGTATTTATTTTTAAACGCAGAAAAATATGTTCCACCCCTGGAATTCCGGTAAACATTTTTTTTTTCGTGTTTATCATGCATGGTTGCAACAACTAGCATACCAAATTTGATGGTGCTACAATCGATCCTCGTCTCAAAATCCAATCGTACTGGATTAATAATGAAATAGGTTTCACTGTACAGTCTATCATTTTCCTTCTGAATGCCTTCTCACGTTATTTTTTGCGCATGAAGAAGGAATTTAACATTTTCAGCTATGTTTGTTTTACTACCCCTAATAAATGTCATATAAGAGTTTTATAACATAACGTCTGAAGTATCAGTTATATCATTTGCATGGGTGGCCGACATACCTTGATGGTCTTAAATAGTCAAAAATTGTCTGAAAGAGTGTGATATTTTCAAAGTAGGTTCTTATTATTGTATTTTTTTCATCTGTGAATATTGCAACGTGTCTACTCAAAGCAGAACGTAATGCGGACTTCAAGCTGCATTTATTTGCAGTTAAAAGTACTCGACTATTTCTACGATGAGCAGGTCATATTTATCATTCGAAATATTCGACAAGTTCACCTCACAGAAATAGAAGAACAGACATAGGTATGAATATTGGAAAAATGGAATTTGGCTATAAAGACAAGTTTGAACAAAAAATATTCTTGCGTAACCTCAAATACGCGACTCAAGAAAACAGTCAGCAGAGTTTGCAGTAGTTCTGGGGTAATCCACCCATTTATAATGGAGATAATAACAGCATATTATTTATTTTTATATAGGTATGAGATAAATAAACGGGCAGAAGCAGAAAATATATTGACAGATGACAGCTCAATTTGACACAATTTACACAGAACATAAAACGTCATTGTCACCACATTGGTTGATTCTTTAATCATCATTTTATTTAGTGATCCGTATAAACTGAGGTTTCTATACCTTATTCCTCAAATTATCTTATCTTATTCATTATTTTATTTTAATTACTGTATAAACTCGTCTTAAGACCTTGATTATTGTAGTTTCTTTCCTATGGATTTATATTCAGTTGATTCGCCTTTCTTTCCATATAATTATTTTCCAACTTCTAAACCAGATACACTGCATGGCAAAAAAAACTCAAATGATATACATGTCATACGAATCTACCCACAAGAATAGAGTACCCGATGGTAATCATCTGTCGTGCGGGAATAAAATATAATCGTTTTGCATTTAATTGTTAGTTTATGAATGAATAAACAACTGGAAGCAGCAATTAAAATTGCGAGGTGAATTATCAACACAAACATAAAAACAGATAATAATATACAATTAGCTCAAATAGAACAGTATTTCAAGTTTGTGTAACAGAAGTACCACCAGTCAGTGCCGAAGACCGGTATCATAGTCCGAATGGCAATATATCGGGTAATACGAGAGACGATCAATAAGTTAATAATGATATGAACGCGTGTTTGAGAGCCTCTGAAGTAAATGCTTTGGCTTCGCTCAAATTTGTTTGGAGTCATTCAAAACCTCTACTATTTTATATGAATCAACTGCTACGGAATTTTGATTTTTGTTCGTAAATGTGCATAGAATATTCATAAAATCCGTTATGGAATCATCTGCGGCTGAACGAAAAACTTTAGTCGCTATTTTCCATCGTTCAAGATAACCTCTTCGGAGGTATTCATGTTGAAAAGGGGAACATTCTCCATGAAAATTGAAAAATGAAAAATGTAATTTTTTTATGATATCTAACAGAAAAAAACTACTTCCCCGGCTAAAGCCACACTAGATATTGAACTACATATGATAGATATTGTGAGAAGACTCGTAACTAAAAAGAAAAAAATCTGAACGTGAAAATTCGCGTTTTTATTCAGAGAGTTGATTTTTTTCAATTATCTCTGGTTTTCGCTGAAAATTCATTAAATAAATTAGATAGACAATGTTATTCAAAAATGTCACTCACAGAAATCGTTCATTTCATTGAAGCTTCTCTCGCATTCAATCCCCAATACATTTTTGTCGATGAAAATCAATTTCGTATTGCCAAGCTCATCAGGAAGATTGGAAGAATTGGAAAGCAGGCTCTTCAGAAGAAATTATACACATCAAGGATGGAAGTGAAGGAAATATTTTTTCTGCAGTAACACTTTGAGAGTGAGTTTTTGAAATAAACCTGTCATGGGCATTGCATTTTGATTTTTGTTCGAAAATATGAATAGAATATTCATAAAATCTGTTGTGGAATCATCTGCGGCTGAAAGACAAGCTTTAGTCGCTATTTTCCATCGTTCAAGATAACTTCTTGGGAGGTTATTGAAAAAGGGCACTCTCCATGAAATTTTCATGGAGAATGTTCCCCTTTTCATCCCATTTTTTCAACCCTTTGGCCACCTGCAACCCTTATGCCTATCGTTTTTCGGTGCTATAATATATCCTAACATTCTGTTGATGAACATGGCAGCGACGATGAAATCGTCCCAAAACTCACATTCTTTGTGCAAATACGAAAAGTGAATTTTCCATATGAAAGCCACGCGGGGACCACTCAAATTTTCCATCATTTTCATAGGCACTTTTATAGCTTTCACTCCTCTAGAAGGTACAAATGAGAAAATCGTCACCTAAAATCAGTCATCATCTCCCAGTCTATAAATATAATATGCGAATAATAGATATACAGCATACAGGAGCATTTATACCGTGATATGTAGTGACTATTTCTTTCAAAACAGTTATGAACAGTGAGAAGAATTACTGGCTGTTCGAAAACAATATAATATCTTCAAGTTTCTTCCAGACACATATTTCTTCATTTGTGTTGATGGTTAAATTGATCACGCAAGTTTTGGGTATTGCTTTGGTTGAGAGGCTAGAGTTCAGATGGCGCCCGTGGTTTAGTGAACGCTAGGCTGCGGGCAGTGTCTCAGCTCCTGTCTTGACATGGATAGTTTATTGCAGGCATTAGTCATTGTCTGCAGAGACCTACCCTATACTGATGAGGGCAAGATAACCCAGAAATGTTTCAATGAACATTTCCTTGCAACTAGCAATTGCGTAGACATCCTTGTAGGAACTCTGCACGGAAATCAATTAGATGTAATTCAACGTTCGGTATGGTATTAGCCAGGAAAGTAGTTGTTTTCTGGTGGATTTTCGACCCAATTATTCCTATTGTATAGGATTATGGCAATGGTTTCCCTCTTGACAAGCTTATTGTGAACAATGCAGATTCCTCCATTTTTAATTTTTAGGATGTCACGATGACAGTTATTGTCACCGTGAACAGTGAAACTGAAAACTCAACTATTTCCTCATTTCATGCCTACTTATCCTTATTCATTGGGGTTGGACAATAGTAAATTAGTCATTCCCTCCATCGTGAGAGTATATGTATATAGTAGTCCAATGGTCGTCTGAAACAATAGCTATTTTCTGTTCGATGATGGACGATATACTTCCTTCAAAACAGGATGTTGAATAAAGTTAGTTTTTAAATCAATTCGTTCATTTTTGATCAAATTTCTTCCAAGTATTACCAAATACTGCACCCTGTATCAAACAATGCATATTTATTATCCAAAGGAGGGATCCGCACAGTATGAGCTCCAATCGAAAACATCCAACTAACCGCTAATGTGTAATTAACCTGTTGGAATGAACGGATACTTTTCAGCGATCCTGCAATTTGAACGTCAATTATTAATACCAGTTTTTGGCGGAGAAGTTTCGAGTAAAAGTTGTCATGTCGAATTCGCAGCAAACGGATAAGAGAAAAACAAACAAGAAATTCAGAATAAAAAGTTATAACACAAAAAGCAGAGTCAGTAGATGTTATTGAATATTTCAATACCAAATGGGAAGATATATCACAAAATTATCTCCACAACTTTAATTTGACAACTATCAAATTCGGAGAGGGTACATGTTTCGGATTCAGCAAGAATCCATCTTTAGCCTTATTTATACAAGTTCTACAACAAATGTTAGCTTGCCATACTTTTGTTACTAGCATGGAAGAGTTACTTACATTGAGAGAAAAAAAATCCTTTTTTTACACAATTATAATAAACAACTCAAAGGTTAGGGGTAATGCCCTAAAATTTAGGTTGAAATATAGTGGTAGTTGTTGCAGAAAGAGTATCAACTTGCCAACAAGCATGGTGATAGTTTATGAAAAATGTAATATTATTTTAAAAAGGTAAGGTTAAGGCATAAAAATACATTTAAAAACTTGGCCCTGAGACTCATGTATAATTATTGTTAGGGCGTTTTGCTCTTCCACCAGCAAAAGGAATTGTATATCATTGTTTTAAGAGAATTTAATATATATTTGAAAAAGTTTTTGACGAAGCGTATCAAATGAGGTTAGTTGATGACAATTGAATTAAAAATGTACTTGTCAGCTTTCAGGTCAATAAAAAACAAATACTGGGGATAGGACACAGAACGGCAACATAATGACAGTATTGCTCTCCAATGTGGTCAACTTCGAACTATTCCACTTCAACTCACCACAGAACATTGTAAACATGTATTGTGTCCTATCCCCTAGTATTTGTTCTCTGGTCCATATTGAATTATCAACCTTATTTGATACCACGCTTCGTTAAAAAAAATTTCAAACATTTACTTCTCTTAAAACAATGTAATACAATTCCTTTTGCTGATACAGCTTGAGCTCGTTACGAGATGGGCGAACTTGGATGGGCCAAACGTCAACCCTAACAAGGCAGCCATAGAAGCATCCACTCTAAGACGAAAAACATAGGGCTCAAGATTCCGAGGGGAGGACATATAGATGAAGGGGGAAATCCAATATCATGGAGTAATTCTTGACTCCAAGCTGGTCTGAAAACAGCATCTAGAAAAAACATTAGATACGCCTTTTGGTGTGATGGCCCGACAAAACAATCACAGGGGCAATCAAATCAACAGCAAATGCAGCCATAGAGATACTCTTGGGACCTAATGGTGCAGAAGGAGGGGAAAGTCTCGGGGCCCCCAGACTGCAGAACACACCAAACTTGAAGGTTGGAACAGGACACATGAGCATCGAGAATTGTGATCGACGACGCGCTGGGAACGAGAACGAATCACATTCCGAAACCAATTCAGGGTGCTGATGCCAGATAGAACTGAGTGGGACGGCTTGCAACTCAATGGCATAATGCAGGGGAAAATCTGTTACACAGATGGATTCAAGACTGGGAATGGGCACCCATACTCAGAAGTGTATGCCATCCTCTATTGCAGGAATTATTGGTCAGGTAGAAACATCTGTGTAGTCGTCCTACCATTATGCTCAGGCCCTTCTCTTTCTGAGTAATATGTGGTATAACCACCGGAACAAGGATCTGCTGAGTATTGTTACTAGCCTCCAATAATGTTACCATCAATCTAAATATAACTGGAATCAGTATGGTTTCTCATCATAGTACACTTCTGCTTGGGGAAGCCATTGGTTGGCAAAACATTTTGTTATTTTTTGCTTTCCAGTGAACAGGTACCTATGACTAACCTATTGGCTCACTCGGTACAATTATGTAACATCATTATCACATTGAAATTCTTGCGTAATGCTCACCAGACGGGACCCGCCGAATGCTTGTGCTTATTAGTTCTCCTAAGGAGAAATCTCATCTTACTAGGTCAGTGATATGTATTGGTATTCAATATTCGTGTTAACAATATCGGTTTTTTCTCCTCCCTGCAATCGAGTCGTTTGCAACGTCATTGCCGACGAAATGGTACACGATTAGGGCGGCGCTGCAAAATATTTACAATCCTTTCGATTGCTATAATCAAAGAGGCGCTCGACGGTACCGGTGAAAAGTGATTAATGGTGGGTAACGATACTTTTATTGGATTCGCGTTCCGCGAACAGTGGCAGGCCGAAAAATGAATCGAGAAAAATTCGCAAGAGAATGCGGGGTTTGAATTTGAGACTGACTGTCAATACAACGAAAGAAATTTTTCAAGACAAATAGTATTATTATTGCCCGGCGGGCAGGCATTCAGCCAAAGAATAGATGGTTCTATGTAGAACCTTTCTGCTCCCTGCGATCAGATCTATCTCGTGAGTTCTCCGGATCATCTGATGAGCTCCAAGAGAGCTCCGGCTCAGTTCGAGGAGTTGTCTTGATAGCCAGAAATATCCATTACACCTACTTGAAATAACGAAGTTTGGGTCTTAGACTAATATCTTGCCTCGGTCTCTCCCCATATATTTTAGCCCCTACTCCATTGTTTTTTTAAATCGCCCGTGTACCAGATTTTCCCGTTTGACGGCATTGGGCTCACTATCACTGGCGCCTGGCCATCACCAGTGATATCCTGATCCTTGTCAGCACTTTTATCAGGTGTTTGTTCCAGGTGAGCTCTGTTGGTCTCTTGATTTCTCTTCCTAATGGAAGAAATAATCTTGATTTTTTGTGGGTTGATTCGTGCACCACGACTATACGTCTGTGTGGGGTTGAATTCATCAGATCCATACAGACTACCATATACTCGAGGTTTCACAACAGTGGGTGCATAACTTCTCCCTGAGGGCAGCCCTTCGTGGATTCCTTCTCCATCGTGCCCCCTAATATTGCCTAGTATTATTCAGGTATGACCGATATCCACTGGTTCAGGACTGAAGCAAAGTTTCTTCCCTGAGGGCTAATATGAAAGACGCATATGATGTGTTATCAAAAGCCTCTCG
The DNA here is from genome assembly GCA_958298965.1 of Chrysolina haemoptera. Lineage (NCBI taxonomy): Eukaryota > Metazoa > Arthropoda > Insecta > Coleoptera > Chrysomelidae > Chrysolina > Chrysolina haemoptera. The sequence continues at coordinate 3,597,681 of OY282585.1, read as the reverse complement.
TACGTCAAAAAATGCTGTGAGTGTAGTCTCTCTATTCGAGAGATTTGTTAATCCTTCGAAATGGGCTATAGATTGCCGTCTAACAGCATTTCCAGGTTGATAGGCATGTAGTTACTCAGTAAAAATCATTTTGATTATTCTTATTATCTAGTTTTTCTATCATTGTAACCATGAACGACAAAAGGAAAATTGATCTGAATGCCTCAGCCTGGGCATAGGATGGTTTCCATGACTTCGTTCACTGAGCAGCCTAACTTAATAAGGAATCAGTGAGTCTGCTCCTCGCTGTAGTAGTACAGGCTGTATTTTATCTAGCTCCGATGATTCAATTTGGACTAAACGTTAATATAGCCCATTATAGCTTCCTGTAAGTAATGACCTCTTTCGATATGTCCCAGGTTTTCGCTTGTGGTTCTAGCCTCGAATGTTTGTGCTCTTCGGGGCGCGACTGGGTCATTCGTTTCCTCAGAATCGGGAAAGTGAGTACCGAGGAGTACATCTAGAGATTATTTTTCTGATTTGGTGAATGATGCTTATCAACAGGATTCACTATACTTTTTGACAAAATCTTATAAGCATTAAGCCGTACTCTCGACTTCTTCGCTTTTTTTCTATTTTATGACCATTTTGAGAGATAGATACAGAAAGAGAGCTCCATTGTACTCGCTCCATTGCATTCCTCAGACTGTCCTGTGGAGAATGGTTAGGAAGGAATACTTTTTTGATTTTTATAATGGTTATAGGCTTTTTTGACCAAATCATTGGTTTTTTATTGTTGAAGACATGTCCCCCAAAATCGATTATTGTGGTTTTATGATACTACATACTAACTACTAAGAGTTTATGAATGAAAATTACCATGCCGATTCATTGGGTAGAGATAATGTGTATTTTACTTCAGCGACAGTACTGAATATCAGTTTCTAAACTTCAATTTTCATTTAAATCTCTGACAGATCTTACAGATCTTAGTCCCAGATCAGATGATCTGGGTAGGTTTGTAAGCTGCCTCGCTATCACAACAGAATTTTCGTTTTCTTGGTAGCAGAAATTCAAAAAGGATATGGATGAATTACGACGAATATCAAGAAAAATCACTATGAAACTGACTACTTCGAAAATTCATCGAATAAAAATATCATAAGCAGAAATTCAAAAAAAAACTATCATTGCATCTTTTTTTTTTTGAGGGTGGATTTTCAGGTATGAGAAGCCATCTCCCTCCAAAGCGGATGATTGTGGTTTTATGGGCCTTCTACTAACAGTTTGTGATGTGAATTATATTTTACTTCAGCGAATGTATACCACCTAGGAGTTTCATTCAGTTTATTTCCACACTTAGTTAGCGAAATGGTCGAGGTGTTAGGAACTTTTGCTCCCAACCAGGCGGCACGGGTTTGATCTCCACCGCCACCACGGAGCTAAAGTGGTTTGGAATCCACTTTTTAAGCTGTAAGGTCTCGAATCTCCCTTGCTCGAACAAGCTCTGCTTCTGAGGGGTTTTCTACGAAAACCTGGAAGATTCGTAATGACAAATATTAAAAATTTTCTTTTAACTTCAGATGCCGTAGTGTTGCAAATTTTTGTAGATGTCCTTGCAGCTGTTAATGCTCCACCGAACCCATTCAAGCCGTTCCAGAGTGCCCATTATTTATTTTCCATATTATTACTTTGTTTTTGTTAGTTGTGAAAAGTTAAAAATAATGAAAAAACAATAACCACTAACTGGTCATAAACCCTCCCACAGAATATTCACTCTGTTATTCTCGGCTTCATACGAATCGAAAGACGCACCAGTGGGCATCATGTCGTCCTCTCAAACAACGATGCTGTCGCCACACCGTAAATAACGAAAATCGCATTGATGCGTTGGCGTTTTTCGCGAATTTATCATTCTGTTTACGAGGTTAGGGAATGTTATCTCGTGCCATCTGCCAAACCCCGATGTAGATGCAAGTTTTTTCAATATTTTTTTGAACCATAGATGGTGCTGATATCGAATACACGTGAATAATAAAGTGGACTCGTAAAATATGTAACGCGTCGGTAAATCATGGACTTTATTCGAACGGAGCAAAATTCAACACTAACCGGAACGTTGAATGTTGTCCATACTGTTAACTTCATAATCTTTATCTTGAACATCAACTTTAGGTAGGCATCAGAATCAATGAAATTCGTTTCAACCGACAGTTTTGTATTTCAATACAATTGAAATTAAACATTCCGATATAAACTTTTCATACGTATTCTTTTCATTTCTATGTTTTTGTCAGTCCATACCATTTTCACCTACATTCATCTACAGGGTGTTCCTTAAAGACACGCTAATATTTGAGGGGGTGATTCTTTGACTTATTTTAAGGAAAAAACTTTCTATAAACGTATGTCCTAAAAGTCCTAACTTTTGAGATACAGGGTGATAAAATTTTGAAAAAGAGTTTTTTAATAATAACTGAGATAAAATTGTAGACGTTTTTATAAAATTTGGTACATGTCTTCTATGCATCAAGGTGCATTTTTTAATGCACAAACATTTTCATTTTCTCAACCAGTGGCGTCCGTACGGGTTTTGCATTGAATATTTTTGGAGAAAAAAATACTACGCCACTGCTTTCTCCAAAAAAAAAAATACTTTTGAAATCCTCATTTATTTTTGAGCAAATTTAATCTCTTGAGTTTTCTTTGTCCGCCGCATGGTTTTCGTTTAAAAAAATTAAAATCGTTTTACTTCAGGATCAATTCCTCAAAAATCTGATGTGGTGTGGAAATGATTGTGCATCGACTTAAAGCAAATAAAGGGATCAGATTTGTTCCAAAATGAATGAGAATCAAAAAAATATAGATTTCAGCTTGTACAAAAACGAATTTTATTTTATAAAAGTAAGTTTAAATGAACGGATCAAATTCATTAATTATTGACAATACTAACACTGATTATAAAAATTGTTGGAAATGGCCACCTTCACTTAATAGGCATGCTTCCGCCCGTCTACGCATGGAATAACGCACACGTTGAAATATTCCCGGCGTATTTCGAATAGTTTCACACGAGGCAACTATTCGCTCTCTTAAATCTTCTAAAGTATTAACGGGAGTTTTATACACTAGAGTTTTAAGGAAACGATTATGATAAACTGTATTTAAGATAGGTAGCTGAATTAATATCGTAAATCCATTTAGGTAATAATTCAAGCACTTGGGAGATTATAAGTGAAAAGATTAAGAAGTGGTGAAAAGAAATATCAATTATAAAGAGGTAGCTAAATTACTATCGGACGATTTATTGTCAACAAAATGTTAGGTACCTACTGCGATATGAAGCAATTTCAATTTAATTATTTTAATCAAGAACCGAGCATCTGACAAGAATTACACATTTTTTTGGATTCCCATTCATTTTGAAACAAATCTGATCCCTCAATTTGCTTTCAGTCGATGCACAAACATTTCCACACCGCATCAGATTTTTGAAGAATTGATCCTGAAATGAAACGATTTTTATTTTTTTAAGCGAAAACCATGCGGCGGACAAAGAAAACTCAGGAGATCAAATTTGCTCAAAAGTAGATGAGGATTTCAAAAGTATTTTTTTTTTCAGGAGAAAGCAGTGGCGTAGTATTTTTTTCTCCAAAAATATTCAATGCAAAACCCGTACGGACGCCACTGGTTGAGAAAATGAAAATGTTTGTGAATCAAAAAATGCACCTTGTTGCATAGAAGACATGTACCAAATTTTATAAAAACGTCTACAATATTATCTCAGTTATTATTAAAAAACTGATTTTTTTTCAAAACTTTATCACCCTGTATCTCAAAAGTTAGGACTTTTAGGACATACGTTTATAGAAAGTTTTCTCCTTAAAATAAGTCAAAGAATCACCCCCTCAAATATTAGTATGTCTTTAAGGAACACCCTGTATATTATTAGTTAATAGTTACATATTTTTTTGGATTAAAAAGAAGAGTTTCACAAAACGAAAGACGGATCCATCAGTTCCTATCAAGTTTTTACTAGCTCTTCATACGATGTGGTACTACAGGTATTCTCAGGTTTCCATGAAGATTTGAAAGGGGAATGCATTGTTATTTTCATTCAAGGTATATTATTATTTAAAGATCGTTTTGAAATAGTTATTTCAAAAAAAGAGTTCAAACGAATTGATTTTTACATTTCATTAAAAAAAATATTATGTATCACTAACACTACTATGTAAGCTGAGACGCTATTCAACTTTTTTGTTTACAAATAGAGAAAGTAGTAGTTGGCTATGTTTATTTCCCGTATTTGTTTCATCAGTATGCAGTGTATAGTGTGGAAAATGGCGAAGGTCCCAAACACATTAGCAGAGTTTAGAGGCGTTTCAAATATTCAATATAATCCTGTCAAAGCTTTCTTTTCACTAGAAATTTCTACCTGAACGGGCTTTTAGAGGAAAGACATAGTCTAGACGGGAATAAATCCAAATTAATAATGTTTCACTGAATGCCTTGACAAAACGATGATTTGAGATAAAAGGCAATGTCTAGTCAGGAATAATTCTTAACCAAATAAAAATTCTTCATTTTTTGCTTATTTCCCTTAATCCAGTAACGACAGACAAACTCGAGCAAAAAGTGAAAAATGAATTGTAGCACTCTGAAACTCGGCACATGACATCTCAACATTATGTATTATTAGAAAGAAAAATTGTTTACCAAAAAATCAGGGGTGGAACCTAAAACATTTTTTTAAAACATTGAAAAAAAAAATTCTTGTTATTTCAGAAAATATAAAATTTATCAACAAACGATGTCGATAGGTTGAGAGATAATTCAATTCTCCACAAGAATTATTTCCAGTAATACCTTATGAAAATCGCTCGTTTTCTCAGAAAACGTGGTTTAACGCCGACGTCACATTTCATGCTCGCGCAAACCCGCCACTGCAAGTTCAAGCAGGGCCGAAAATTAGATTTGTCATAACTTTGCTAAAAATCATAGTAAAAGGAAAAGAAAAAGTGCACATCGAAGACTTCTACTTCCTCATGCGAATATAACAAGTGAGTATCTGAGTACCTAAAGTGTGTTTTGTCCCACTTCACGTCCGTGGGATGAGCAACTACAGGATTCAAGAATCATGTGTCCTGAGCAGACGGAATGAACCAAGGTTGACATTATTTTTATTTTTTCATCCATTAGGATTGTCCCAGTCGAGCTCTGTCTCCGGAACCATTGTGACACGCTCTGCATCTAGTGTCCGGGACTTCTATACCCATCAGGGTGTTAAAGACATTATCTTGGCAGGCCATTAGGGATCCCTCGGTCTCCGACTTCAGCTCACTCAACCTGAAGGTCAAATTTTTGGATACGCCAAGGTTCTCGATGTTCTCGAAGACCCCTGAGCGGGCTCCAACTCTGGGTGTTGGATTAACCCGTTTGAAGTCGAAAACCAGACCAAGTTTATCGGCTGCTGCCTCAAAAAGAAATACTCCGATCCCTGCTTCCTCATGGTCACAGACCTAGCAGAGCAGGAGATCAGAACTCCACATAACTTCACAGGCTCCACCCAGTACCATTCTGTTATGTAGACACTCCAAACTCAAAAATCCACGGCCTCATAGACCAATGTGGTGAGGCAATGATAAACTACCTTGCTTCAACTCTAATATGGACAGCTGAAATGTGCGATCAATGGTTATTTATACTTTGTTAAATTGATCAGTTCCCCTCACCTTCTCATTTAAATTCCATTACTCCATATGATACATTTCCACAAGCTGAATGATTATCAGACAGACATCGATGCCCACTTCAAACCTAATACAAAATCGACAGCCATAGTTTCGTGCCAATTACTTCACGGCAAATTAGACGCAAACGGAAACGCGAGCTCTAATTGGGAAATTAATTTGTCAGAAAAATCAATGAAGCGTGCGTTTTGTCATTCTGTAACTCGATACGGATAATGATCTCCAAATTATTATGTAATTTCGGGTAACGCGTATCAATTAGAATGGTGGCCGGTCCGAATGTGTCTTTGATAATTGATTTCGGTGTCATTCGAAATCGTATCTAGTTCAGGGTCGGTGCGGCAAATCCTTTCTAGGAAAAAAGTGATCGCCAGTGGAGCGGTAGCCATAGAATGCGGATTGATTGATTATGACATAAACCGGTGTATAATATTTGTTTCATAAGAATGACGTCCACCGAAACCAAAATCAACGCTGGCATGGCAGCAATGTCCACTGGCGAACCATTGTTGTTCCGGTCCTTTAAGACTTCCTGGCTTTCTTCAGGGACAACAAGATAGTTCAGGGTTCCTTGGTCACCTACTAGATACACTGCGTGAACACAAGACCAACTTCAATAGTAATGAAGTCAACCCTGAAGATGGAGCTTCAACAGTAATGCCAACCGTGGTGTGCAGTCTTTTGGAGGAATGACGTTGACCAATTCACGATGCGGAGAGTGCCGGACCAAGAGTAAGCGACTGGATAGTTTCAAGGAGCTCCAGCTATCTTCCCCGAGCTTGTCGGTGAATAAGAAATTCATCAAAATAGTTTTTATGCTGCGAATGTTGAAATGAATCACTCCTAAATTTGTGTTATTCCCGACATTCCCTCTTCTAAAGTAAGCTTGTGAGTCACTGTATGTTTTTGTTTTTATTTCTCCAAGGGTGTCCAAAGTATTCAAGATTTCTAACATCAATAGCATTTTACTCTTATACTCCCCCAGCAAAAAAAATTGTAAAATCCAACTAACTCTCACAGATAGGTATAAAAATGCAAAAGGAAATATATTTATGAAAATGATTTTATACAACTTGCAAAAGGATAAATAAATGTATACCTTCCTAATTAGTTTCAAATGTAAAGTGGAATGACATCATCCAAAATATTTTTTATGTCATACTAGTTCATTATTGGGTTTTTTTGCTTAGTTACCAACTATCTAATGTCGTACTTTATGTCCGTGCGGGCATAAAGTTCACTGTATTCCAAATTATTCATATATGTCTCGACTATGAATAACAAAAGAGACATTCTTGATTCGTGTGGATTCGTGTGAAAATAACATTATGTGACTGAATGAGAGAGCACAGAAAATTGAAAAAATCGCATTTTTTCGTATTTCGAGCACATTTTACTCGAAAACGGTGCATTTTAAAGAAACATTTGTAGAAACCTTTTTTGTAGAGAATTTTATAGACTATAATAAAGCGTAATTTATTTTTGGAAAAAATGGATTTTTAGATTTTCCTCGGAAAATTGTTTTACTTGTATGCGAAATTTTCCGTTTTTCCGCTACTGAAATGCTTTGTGATCATTCAAAAATATGTGCTGAACTCGTTTTGATTGACACTATAAGGAATTCGTCCACTGCGTGAGCTTCGCGAATAAACAAACGCCGGTTCCATGCGAGATAGAAGCATCGGGAAATTCAGTGCCGGAAAATCCACACGAATGACTTTTTCAAGAATGTCTCTTCTGTTATTCATAGTCGAGACATGAATAATTTGAGAAAAGGTGATCCTGAAAATATCATTGTGTGGCTGAATGAGAGAGCACTGAAAATTGAAAAAATCGAATTTTTTCGAATTTCGTCGCGTTTCATCGGCTACGAAAACCCTCCCTGCCACCGGACTAGTTCAAAAGTTAACAGGGAAGGAGGACTATTAAAAGCGCATTATTCTTTTTAGTGAAACCGCGTTTTTTTTTCTTCGTATTTTCATGCATTATTAACAACTTCTGGTCCAAATTTCAAGTATCTAGTTCATCGGAAAGTTAGTTTAAAATCAATTACAAAATTCTACCTCGACAGTCATTCAAGAAAGCGAGTTAATAAAACATTGTAAAAAATACAGTAATTGAGACTGACGCCATATTTGTATTATTTCACCAGGGAGGAAATTTTGGATACCGTTATTCAATTGTGAATATTTCAAAGATGTGATTTTGAATTTTTATAAAATACTTATTAAACTTTTTTTAAATTATCTGTTTTTCAAATCCATTTTCCACATGTTAGCGTTATACTTCATTTCATTGCCTGTCCAAGCATAGTAGTTGAAGATAATGAAGAATATGAAAATATTCAAGAATTATAGCAATCAGCCAGCTTGAATAAATAGATCTTTTCAGCTAAAAATTATCAGTAATAGTAATCATGTGAAAGAGTTTATAGGTACTGAACAAATAAAAAAAAGTCTAGCGAAAGTCTCATTTGAACGGAGTAATATGAAATCATGAAATCACACAAAATTCAATTTGTATAACAAATACCTGACAAATTCAAAAATTAATTAAAAAATGACAAATGACATTTGCTTCATGACGACATTGAAATATGTGACTGTGATTGAAAATGTTCCTAAACCATTATTGAATGCGGTTGAAAATAATACACCAGAACTATCGAAAATGGGATATTGGACGCCTGTGGTGTCACTCAATGAGAACAAAAAGTATTTTACCCCTTCACCACACAAGTAATTTAATTCCTAGATGCGCATTTCGATAACAAAGTTACCTTCATCAGCAGGATTACTAATCTAGGAATTAAATTACTTGTGTGGTGAAGGGGTAAAATACTTTTTGTTCACACCAGAACTAAGAAAACAAGTTTCTTCATTGCTATTGATTTTACTACTTTCGACCAATTTACTAGTATTCTGTTTAGCAAAAACTGGAAGAAAAATATAGCATCACACGTGCAGAAATGCAATTTCTAGGCATCAAATGAAAAACACTTGTTTTTTAATATCCACAATATATATGTATTCTTAGTAATTATGGATATCCATCAAGTATCGGTCAAATCAATCAAAACGCAATTTTTCTCTCGTTTGTATTTAGCACCTTCCTGGACGTGTTTCACAATATACTATTGTTTGAAACTCACAATTTCTGAAAATATTGAGTAATACATTCATATCCCACGAATCAGAAACTCAAATATCGCAAGAATAAACAGAATGAATGGAAACAATGGACAGCAAGCTTCGAAAAAAGTCTTATCAATGATCAATCTCTCGTAGTAGCTGTCATGAATATAATTACCATCAGGCATACGGGCTAGCAAAGCCGATGCTAAATACGATGATGACTTTAAGCATGTTCTAATTGTCGTTATCCTCGTTAATTGCAATAAAACGACCAACTAGTAGTCGCATAATCGACTATAGTGAAGCTCTTATCTGACTAAATATGACAACTTTTCCACTGATTAATTCTGCTTCTGCCAACCGATTATACTTTTTTAAATCAGCAGCGTAGACATTTATTATCGATTAATTAATTTTATGAAAAGTTCAGGTATTCAACGTTGAATAATCAATTTATTGGAGGTTAAGGTGGATACTTGTGAACGGCGAAATGTAGAATAATATAATGTGCAACAAGTTTGAACAGACATGATTCTAAACGTGCTAATGCAAGCAATCGTTTTCAAAATAACTATTTTTTTATTTATTTTATCGTATTATTGGATATTTAGCTTCCTTTAAGTTACAATATAATTATTTAGTTATTTTATAATAGATACCAAATGGCACGCTAAAATGACAATAACGTGACATAACCAAAATTGTTGGTTTCATTTTCACATCATCTTTGTCAATGTCAATGATACGATAAAGCTTTGAATGTAACAAGATTATTATCGATTTAAATAAATCTCGGAGGTTGCACCATCCTCGATTATTATAAATCGTATAATAATTTCTTTACATTAATAGCTCTAATCAATTATTACAACTCTAATGTTTTAAAACATGATTAAAACACTTCTCGAACCAGTTACAAGACTTTTCCAATCAAATAATGCGCTATTGCACCCCACTATCAAGCAACCCGTAACACCTATATTGCTCGTCTAGCCAAATTTCCTAGCAAGAGCCTACCTATAATGGATCTTTGCAGATACTACATACCTACAATGAAACCACTATAACTTCTCTCGATTTTTAGATTGTATATCGCACATGAACATAAACCAAAACAAAAGAAAATAATTAAAATTTATAACAATAGTCGTCGCTGATCGATGTTCTTACCCTTTTTACTCCCTTTTACACCTGTAACAGGCTAATCCTGGCAGATACCTGTCAGAAAATAACTACTCCCCTGGCTAATACTCCGACGGGTATTGAATTATATCCAACAGATACTTGTGCAACGTACCTCAATGCAGAGGAAACAATTGCAAGTGTAGTCGTAGAAAAAGTATAGTCTTCTACTCGCGTGTAATGAGCATAATTCCGAAACTCACCTACGGCTCGTTTCAGAATCTTTATCCTGGAAAATAATAGCTATTATTATTCGTGAGTTCAAATCATACTGGTGGAAGTTTTTTTTTTATTTTTTCCCTCAAGCATTCAGTTATTCATGTATAATTGTTATTATTCCTTATATTGCTTTGTAATTTATTTTACTTTATGGTAATAAAGGCAATAATTTCGATGGGTTACCTATAAATACCACAAACTGAGCTTTCGTAATAAATTTATGAATTTTCGTGTAGTCGTAAAAAAAGTATAGTCTTCTACTCGCGTATAATGAGCATTATTATACGCTCGTTGAAGAATATACTATTAATATAGCCGTAGGAAAAGTACAGTACTCATGCTTCCTACAGATATATCAATAACCATCATCACATCATCATGACCTCTACTTTGAAGAATAAATATATCCACAGTATCCACAGAATGAGCATATCCTGAAAAAACGCCTCTTAACAATAAGTACTTGAAATAAACTACTCATTTGAATACAAATACGCTCGAAGGCACCATGTCTTATAATTCATTCCTCTGACTTCATTTTTAAGGCGGAACTGCTGAAAAAAATAAAACTGAAATGAAAATACTTGCCACTTGATGAAAGAACGTGAATTTACGTTATTAATATTTCTTCTTTATATTCACTCGGTGACTTGATGTTTTCGTGTTTTGACACATATTTGTAATTTATTGACAATCCATTGAAATGCCGTCTCCAAGAATTTTTTTTCGTAACTGTATACCTTCGTTAGCTGGTAATGGCAAATTATATTAATTTATTCAACAATAGAGGTCAAGGTTCGAAAAAAGTCGTTGCAAAGATTGATGGAACTGTTTTTATTTAAGTTTTAGTCCTCAAGAAAAGAAAAATCCTGTATAGTTCAAAGAACATCGTGAGAGTAGGAGACAAGGTACGAGTTGGTGTTCTTCTTACATTTCTGAAGGCCTCAGTGAACACCTCCCGAGGCATCGAGTTCCAAAGTTTTGCCCTTCGTCGGAAGAACAAGCCTGGGACAGAGATGTTCGGCATGTCTCCTAAGTGACGCATATGAATGTTAAGACTGAACTCGACGGGTCAGTCTTGATGGGACCGCTAACGGTGGAACGACTAACGATACTCCGAAAAAGCATCGTCAATGAAAATATCTATGAAATAGAGACAGATCCCCTACCTTTATGCGGTGTATCACCGACGAAATGAATGTTTTTTTTTAACAGAATATCATAGTTTCAATATGTGTTTGGGTGCTACACTCGATACATGGGAACAGTATTCCAAGACACGTCGGATTTGTGGCTTATAAATCATAATCAATTGACGGGAAATGGAATACTTTTTGGCACTAAATAGAAAAGTTTTTGAGAGGTACTTTTGGCAGTGGACCTCGCATGATTTTCCCATGAAGTTGGTGGAGGAGTTAGAACCAGAATATCAGGTTTTCTTGCCTCTAGGTGATGGTGGACGTCATTGATGTTTTCGTTGAGTTCATGGATGTTACAAACAGAAATCTGAAAAAAATTCAATGGTGTGGCACCAAGACTACATCTAGTCCGGAAATCCTATTGGGGAGGTATTTTGCTTCTGGAGTATTTTACTCAAGAACTCATAACTGTTAAAATAAGACCTGAAAATTGAAGGGTAAATGAAAGGGAAAGGGTGACGAAGAAATCTTTATCAGCACAAATATTCAGTTCATCAACACATGTTGAATTCGTTAAATTTGTTTCTCTTCATTTATGACAAACAAAAATGTTAAATGTTACAATGAAAAAAGTATCTTATAACAGTGATCAGAACTCATTGATAAAATTTCACTCGGAAATCACCATGTCGACTAGAAACTTCAGAAACAGTACAATGTAAGATGATATTCAATGATAGCTGACAAATAAAAATAAAATCGTAATAACCGTAAAGGTTATTCTCAAAATAAGGAAGATAATAATGAAAAATGGATTATATGATCCAATATTCCGTAAAATAGAAAACTCGTTGGTACAAAAATAACTACTGCCCCCTATGACTGTAGAATTATATATGTTTGACACTTTGCAAAGTTTTCTACAAAAACAACTCTGCAATGCTCTTTAAATACATATGCTGAATTTATTTTTCGACACCTACGTTCCGGTTTCAAGGTACTCGCCAATCACAGTTTCCAATTGAATCGAAATAATACTTTAAACGTTTATTAAAAATTTATGAGAAATTTATTGAAATTTAAATCCAGCGCCATCTCTTGGTTCCATCGTGTCGACTTCAATATGAAACCAAGAACCGAAGAGTATTGCAAAGTTGTTCTTATAGAAAACCCATTCACTTCTCTGGAAAGAGCAAAAAGTGAATCTGTCCTAGATATTCTATCATCTTCAGCAGTTGTTTAACCGTCTTTCTTGTTGTTGACCTACTATTTCCTACCTTTTTTTGAACAACACTAGAAAAAACAACAATTATTATTGGGCTTATTCTTTGTTATATTTTTTAATAAGTGTATTGTTGATATATCTGTTAACTCTTAAATTGATCATGGGGCTCGATTCGGAATAAACAACCTGTTAACATCCTATGAATTTGAATGAGGTAAGGTGACTTCCTCAGTATGTCAAAAAATGACAATAGTTCTGTGCTCACCTGGAGTCGATCCAGTTTTCTTTCTTTTCCAATATTGACTAGGGTTGCAACCTCCTATTCACCATGGGATAGAGAAAAGCCAGGTAGTAGGTAGGATTGTAGCACGTTCTCTCTATATCAAATATTTCTTCAAGTATCCAGTTTTTTGTATTTAAAATTATCCCAAAAATCGAAAATGGAATTTCTCAATGAAACAACTGTTTATGTTGCATTCGATCACTTTTTTATGAATGCTACTATCTGATTCAAATGCCATAGTGCTAGAATATCCGTCTGGCTACATTCCCCACCTGTGTAAATTTTTGAACAAATCAAGCAATAGGTAAGTTAATTACAGAGATGGACAAAAAATTACGGAATACACTGTATTTATCGAGACAATTGAAATAATATGATTCGAGAAAAAAACAAGCTTTCTGACGGCACTATAAACATGACATATAGTTCCATTTAAAAAAATTGCCAATGGCTCCTCCACCAATGGCACATCAAAAAAATATTTGAATTCACAAAAAGTTGCATCAGAACTTTTTTTCGATAGTTCTAATATTAAGAAAAATGGGCGGGTCCATACATTTGACTAACTCTGTATACTATGTACCGGGAGTAGCGCGAAGATGTGAATGCTAGAATTGTAGTCATGAATCTGAATGAGAAATATTACTAAATATTTAAGAATGTAGACTTACTTAATAACTTAACTCGATACTAAATAATAACGAAAACATGGAAAACAAAACAACCCTTCCGTAGAAACAAAATTCTGAAGTGTCGCTAAACTGGTACAATACAGAGGATCATAACTTCTCATGAACTAACACCTAATCGGAAAATAATCATCAGTTATGACTGGCAGTACCATTTTCAAAACTAATATCAGTACTATTAAATAATGTGCTAAACACAATCGACATCCTGAAATTATCCAGTACCTTGAAATAGTCACTCACCATCACGATTGAGTGATCAAGAATGAAAAAGGTTCAAATTGCATGTTTATACCTTCGGCTGTATTTTTTTCAGGAAAATTCATCTGACCTCAGATGACGGTCGAAATATAAACAAACTGAATCCATAGAGGTAGGTATGCAATAATAAGGGGTCTGAGGACTTATCTACATTTTCTTATCCCAGAACTGTTTTACCGCTTCAAAAATACCGTTATCGTATCTTCAAGATAGATAACTTCCTTTCCTGCACATTTTTGCAATCATATTACTTGAAAATTTACTTCATCGTCATTTTCTCATTTTCATTGGTCAATTTGCATTGTAGTGCTACAGTAAAACAAACGTAGCTGAAAATGTTGAAATCCCACTCCATGCACAAACAATAACGTGAGAAGGCAATCAGAAGAGAAAGAATCGACTATACGCTCGGGTCAGTGGGCAAAACAGGTACAATCGGATACACAAATATAGTAGACATTATGTATGTGGAAGAATTTACAGAAGAAAACAAATCTAATACTAAATGTTAGTTTTTCGCCTCCTTTCTCATAAAATTACTAACATTAGCTATCCATTCCCGTGTCCGAGACCATTGAAAACTTTGCCTTTAAGATGAGATTAAAACTAGACTGTACCAAGTTGTTCCCCGCATAAACGTTTGTCTTATCACTAATCACTATGGATTCAAAGCTATTTATATACTACTGGAGGTAATTTTTTAAGAAGATATATACAAGATTGTTATATATTTCATTACCCTGTATAGTGTATAGGATAGGAGGGTTGTTAAGGGTTTTGAGGGAAGGTGGTTGTGGTTCTGAAAGTCAGAGTAACAGTCTATTTTTTTGAGAAACTCCTCAAATGGAAGAATTTACAGAAGATTTACAGTTCACAGGTTTCACCAGTGCTTTTAAAGAATAGTGCATTAGAAAAATTTAGTCATATAATAATAACATTTGTTAATTTAGAAAGTTTTCAATTTGGTTTCCAAATCAGTTATTGATTTACTGGTTTTTATATAGTCTGGTCTTTGCTTGTTCTGAAACACGTAAATACAAAACTCATATACAAATGGGCATGCTAAAGGCAAAACTTTGAATTTGATAAACACTCCTCTTCGCGAGACTTTTGCAATGCATCTTATGATGATTTTTTTTTAATGAAAACATTAGTAGCATTGCCCCAAAAACACAGATACCGTACCGCAGTCTTGTGCATAATACAAATTTATCAAGTGTGTGACTGTTGAAACATCGTGAATAAAAATTTCAGAGAATTAAATTTTTTCTTTTCTTTGTTCGTATAGACAATGGAAGTCCACAATAACCTTACTACAAATTCATGAGTTGAAAAGGGAAACATTCTCCATTTCCATCCTTGCTGTGTGAAATTACTTCTGAAGAGTCTGCTTTCCAATTCTTCCGATCTGCCTGATGAGCTTGGGATAGCGAAGTAGATTTTCGTCGACCAAAATGTATTGGGGATTGAATGCGAGAGAAGCGAACCTTGCTTCAATGAAATAAACGAATTCTGTGAGTGATATTTTTGAATCTATCTCACTTATTCATTTGAGCTTTCCAATTTAGATCCTTATCTAGATTGATACCTAGGAATCTTATCGAGTTGTGATTACATTGGAAAATTGTCAATACTGAATACCAAATCATTGACTCTTTTCTGGATATGATGAATTCTTATAATTTCTGTTTTCTGGGTGTTGAAAAATAAACCATTATTGTGAAAATAATCTGACAGAATATAAGTTAAGCATTCCATTTTCAATCAACAGCAATATTCACGAAGCTGTATATTTTTTGCCACCGCACTGGTTACTTGAATGATTTCAAACTTCCCTTTCACGCTTTGCGCTGGAAAATCGGCACGAATTATGATATACAGGTCAATGTTGATAATATCATTTGTGCACATTTTCCTCATATGCACTGAAAATAACGAAAAAGGAGTATTTAAATGGTATCAACCGAATAATTTTTTTAGTGCTGAAGTATTGTCCAGACCTACAGTAATAAAATGTTTTCAGTAATTATTGTAATTTTCAACATTTTCGGTTATATCACCGGTGAGTAAACTTTTTCATTCCTAAATCAGTATGCAATGCTATCTGAAAAGTGTGGGTATTAGTCCATATACTAATGAAAATTCACTATAATCGATTGAATTCTTGAATTTGAAAACAACAAATGCACTTCTTTGTTTTTACTGACGCAAATTCTTCAGTATTCAAAATGCTCTTTGGGGTTAAGTTCTTAAGATAAACTCGTTATCGGGTGTCCCCGATGATTCTCATTTTTTTTTCTTTTTCACAAGAAGTATCTTCAACCTGGTTTTATGACAGAGTTTTCTTAAATTAGTATTGTTGAGTACTCAGAACTTTCAAATGATATTTTCGAAAAAAAAACAAAAAATATTTACAAATAGTCTAGGTTCTGTACATACAACCCACTATTAATTATTTCTTATACATTTTTTGACAACTGTTACTGTTCAAATCAAACAAATCGAATATTGCTCCATTGATCTCTACAACAAAGTTGCTTATCATCTTGACATGTGAAAGATAACTACAAATAAAAACAAGAGCATGATGTAGTCGAAGAAACTGAAAATCTTCCAAATACTTCCTTAGATGAAACATAGAGGCAATTGCCAAATTGATGTTTTCGAATTTTTTCAATTCCTTTGAAAAACGATTTTTTTTTTGAAAGTTTGAATTTCGCCCCAAAGATCATGGCTTCATCAACATTATCTCTCTCAATGTACCCCACGTAGGCAATAGACCATCAGATAATGACATATTTTGCTAACTCATTTTCTCGTTTCAGGGATTTTAACCACTGAAAATTATGTCAGAGTTGAGCTCAAAAAATGAAAATTTAGCGATCGGACGTGTGCTAGGCTTATGAAAAAAAAATATGTCATTATCTGATGGTCTATAATCCAATATGTTTGAAAGAGAATCAATAAAACTAATTACAACAATGTCCATAATCAGTAATGATATTATTTTGTTTCAGTTTCATTTTCACTTATTATATGAAGAACATCATTTCATATTTTACTATATAATCGTTTTTTTTTTCAACAGATGGCGTTTACGGTCAGACAGCATCTGGTAGTACTGGAGTCAGTCCAACTGGCCAATTATATATTTGCCTGCCCACTGGGACATTTTGCCCGACTGCTAGTACAAATATAATTGACCCCAGAATTGTAACCCCTACAGCAGCGGTAAGGAAACATTAAAATAAAATTTCAGATGAAGCCAAAAAGAGGTTCCCATTTCTCTGGATACATACGTGATTATAGGTCGTACCTTTAATTTCATTATTTCGATTGATTATTGGATCAAAAATGTTTTGTCCAACTCGGCCTAAGGCCTCGACGGACAATTTCACGTCGAGTGTAATAAACACTTACTTTTTGCACTTGTTGCATAAATAACTATTTTTTTTTGTCATAGTGATAATTTTTACAGGGTGCACTGTGCGCTACTGGATCTTTCGCTTGCTTTGGTGCAGCTACACAATGTGGACAAGTATTTTTACCGCCCAACACCACGGCCGACGGTCCGTCCAGTTTTGGTGCTTATCCTTGGCAAGCCTTCCTCAGCAATGCTACCAGCACTTACTCTGGAAGCGGAGTACTGTTGGATTCGTTCCACGTCCTTACGGCCGCTCATAAAGTTTACTTGGATGTGTGAGTACAATTCAGATTTATTTTTATTGCTACAAATATCTCGTGAAAACTCAAAATAATAACACTGAGTGAAGAACTCAGCAACAGCATCACAACATATTTAAAAAATTACAATATGGTGAAAAATTTCTTTAAAAACGTATTCAATTCGGGCGAAGTCTGAACTCGTAGGTTTTCGGGTTCGCTGATTACGGATTCGAAGTCAAAATTTAGAAAAACAAAATAGGTGATACAATATGGCGGAAAGTTTCTTCAATAACGTATTTAATTCGGGTAAAAGTCTGAACTCTTAAGTTTTCGGGGTCGCTGATTACAAATTCGAAGTAAAAGTTTGAAAAAAACACAATGGCGGATCCAATATGGCGGAGAATTCCTTCAGAAACGTATTCAATTTAGGAAAAATGTTAACGTATTTGATTCTACAGAATGGATTATTCTCCAGTACATTTTTGAAATCACAGTAACCCCACTTCAAATGTCAAAAAAGCATATTGATATGAGTTCTGACGTCATAACATACAGTATTGAACTAAACGGTTCGATGAGCGAGTAATTGCAATTGTACGTTGGCATGCCCGATCATCTGATCTCATTGGACCTTTTTCGTGCGGTGTTATGTGAAAGAACGAGTATTATGAGTGTTTTTTCTTTATTTGAATTCATTATAATTTTTTTTTATTCAGTTTTATTCAATTTTATTTTCACAACATACCTGATCAGTAATATTATCCAATTTTCACTGGAAAAATAATACTATTACTATAGTTTTTCATTATTTATCGGGTGTAGAAACAATAGCGTATGTAACTCTCGTGTGATGGTGATTAATACATGCTCGTTGCATAATATGCAATTATATTATTGTACTATTTTTCTAATAGTCTACTGTTTTTCCTCACAGTTTCCAAACATTTTCGGTGTTACCTTGGGATTCATCAGTTTCCCGAATCGAAATAAAGCGAGTTGAAAATACTGATATAATTCAAACAAAATTGGAGTTATAATGATAATGATAGAGCTGAATTTAATAGCATCAAAGCATGCCACTTTTGCATATTTCTGGGCAGCACTAAGACTTTCTCATCATTGTAGTATAAGAAGATAATACGCAAGAATATCGTTATACATTTGCCGGATCACGTTCTCCTTTGCAGACTAGGAATTTTAAATTTGTTTCGATTTAATGAATATATCAGTTTTTTTCAACATGACCCTGTCCGTCTGTCATTTACGTTTAATTGATGTGGGCAATATTTCGTAAATCTGAGAGTTAATTTCAATAAATCAGCATCCTAATTTATGCAACATGAAACTGGCACAGGAACAGTTGTTCAAATGTCGGTATATATGAAAATTCAAACGACTATGAATAGATTAAAAAGTAACTTAAAAATGTAGAGAATGCCGAACGCGAATCTTTTATTTCTGGCAGAAGTTAATTAACTGCTCATCATGAAATAGAAGTATATCATCGAAGTTACAGAGGAATTTCTTTAACTATCTAAAATTCTGACGAATTCACATAACGCGTAATTTTGCGAATTATGGTTGAAAAAAACAAACTGTGAATCAAAACAAATCTAGGTGGCTGTTGATAGAAAGACATCGATGGGAAACAACTGCGTTCCGTGTTATCCCGCCGTACATTGAAGTGCATTCAACCGACACATGATTATCGATGAATTTCTCGTGAATTATTCACAAAATGTAAAACAAGAAAGGTTTGTCTTTACAAAAGTATAATTGACTTCCGTCATATCCTACTTCAAATGATACTCAGGTCGTTTGAGTGATACAAATCCGTAAAATAACAAATGGCATCAACTGTAGGTCCACTCGAAAACAAATTTGTGACACATTTCTACCAGAGGACCGTGTACAGAACCGCAAGTATTCAGAGTTGAAACGTCAAAATAGTAGAATTCTAGACACAGATTAGGTTCCAGATGCAATCGGGAGGCAAAGAGACTCGTTTAAGAAAGAAATAGAAAATACTTCAATTTAAACGTCCACATATATTGACTGTTGCAGATTGAATTGTACGCGCTGGCAACGGTTACTGCCAGAGCACAGCACGACAGTCGCTGCGCTGCACTCTTCCATCCGCATATCGATATTTCAACGCTCAACGTGGGAAGCTGTTTCTGCTTTCAATTTTAGCCCATAGCCAACCTACTTTACTGTGGATAACATTGTGTATTGCTTACGTTTCGGCGTCAAATGGAAGATATTTATAGCTGCAATTCTGAATTTCCATATTCAAATTTAAATATTCCAGTTGTTTCGAGGTCACTGCAATGAATGGAGAAAGATCAAAGGAGTTGAAGTGTCGCAAATAGAAACCTAACCTGTGGTTTAGAATAACTACCTATTTCTTCTGCGCTATAGTAGGTAACATGCGATAAAAATCCATATATTTTGAACTGAAGCCACTTTATGTTCAAGTGGCTCTGTGAGTGGGCAAACTTGTCGATAATAGATATCTGAGAATGTAAATGGGAAAAAGGTCTAGTTTCCACGTATGAGTTAGAGTAGATACTTCAATTTGAATCTACTTTTCATAAAACAATTATTGTACGAAACTTCTGAGTTACTTGTCAAATAATGCAGTTTTCAGTCGTATACAAATCCTCCAAATTTTTTTTTCTGACCCGACCAGATACCATTTTGTCATTTGAAAATAAAATAGTAGAAATAAATTAAAAATAAAATTTCACACACTAAAATTAATAATTTGAACGTATCCATAGCCGTCCAGATTAAAACTTAAATATCGAAATAAAAAAATATATGGTCACAAAAAGTAACAAGTGATACATGGTTGTATTCAGAATGTCATATAGAGACAAAAAAGGTGAAAATATACCCGGTGTCTGATTTAAGTTTATATCACTTCCGGTGATACCGGCAGTTGCACTAATCTGAGTCACTTGTCAAAAAACGCAGTTTTATGTCTCATACAGATTCTTCAAATTTCATTTCAATATCGGCAAAACCAAAAAAAGTTATAGGGGCTAGACACTCTCCGTGCACACCCGGTATAGGAGTTACCAGTAGTAGAACATTTCCATTATTATGTACCATGTCTTTAAGTTAAACGTATTCTATGCAGTAAATGTTCTCTAGGTTTCAAAACACCTCAACATCTGATTTTTCCATTTTATCAATCAAATTCAAACAAAGAGAATATTTTTTTCCACAGAGCCACCCCGACGAATATAATGGTATGGATGGGAGTATGGAATCCAGCCAATCGCGTGAATGTTCAGAGAAGTGCCGTTGCAGTTACGGGTGTATGCATACATCCGCAGTTCAATGCCACCACCCTCAGAAACGACATTGCTGTTCTCACTCTGCAATTCCCGATAGTACTGGGAATATATTCTAACATCAACACGGCGTGTTTAGCCGCAACTGGTGCTTCAACTTCTTATGTGGGACAAACGTAAGATTTCAGTTTTTTATATATATATATACAGGGTGTCCCAGAATAAAGAGGACAAACTCCGAGGGTAGAATCCTCAATTCATTTTAAGGCTGAAAGTTCCAATAAACATGTACCCTAAGATGAGTATTAACCGAGTTACAGGGTGTTGAAAGTGACACAAAAAAATATATTTTCCAGAATAACTCCATAACGGCTTAACTTTTCTTAATGAAATTTGGTATGTTACTTAAAAGCATTCAGTTTCATATTTCAAGGCAAATATGTGTTTGTAACTCTAAACAGGGGCGTACGGCAGGTGGATACCCCTATTCGCCCCTCCCTAACTTTCACGCCACTGGATTAATATCGATTTCGTCTTTTTTTTCTTAATCCCCAATATTTCCTATATAAAAAAGGAATGCGTTTCGTTTCACAAATGTCAACGGTTTTCGAGATATTTGAAGTTGAATTGTGTTTCCATTGGTTCTTAGTGCTTTTTTGTCACAAGAATGGGATAGCTCCCAAGAGAATAACATTGCGAAAATTTTTCTTTATATATGTCAATACAAAACAGAAAACCAGAACAAAGTGGAGCTATCTTCCTCTTGCACCAAGGTCTAATTCAAATTCATAGCCAGTCTAAGGGCAAAGGGCTTGGTCATTTTGGGCCTTGCTAAGGGTGTCCCTAAAGGGACTGGTAGTGTTGAAGGTTCGCCATGCTCGTGTGGTAAGACATTCATGTATTTTGAATTATAATATAATCTCTTTCAATAAATAAATAAATCCTAGTGCACTGACTGATATTCAATACAGTATTCACTTTGTGCTACCAACCGTAGCTACAGCCAGCTACAACCAAAAGTTCGCATTTTAATTAGGGGTAGCAAAGACATATGTTGAAGGCAATAAGGCAGTAGCCGCGACAATATTCGTCCATATTAAATCAGGGATCGTCATCAAAATCTCAGTGATACCAAATTTGACAGGATTATGTCGAAAGGCTGCAGAGATATGAGCAAAAGTTCTGGTCTCGGTAGTTCAAAAGTCTGTCAAACTCATTGATTGGACAAATGGAGAGAGCTATAGCGCTTTGACTCTCGGCGCAACGCACATAGTATCATACCATATTATCGCATCGGCCTCACACATAGCATTGCCTTCAAGTGTCCATATTGACGCACCGCACCTAGCATTTCCTTGCAGTTTATTTTCAACTCCTGACGAAGCAGCACGGTAACCATGAGTTCTTCTTCATCTTCGTTTCACGATGCCATACCCTGGTACCACGCCATGGTGCGAGGCGAAGTGCGGCGCTGTTGTGACCACCGGCATTTACTAACATAATAACATTTGCTTGACACTCGGATGCTAGGGTACGATACTATGTGCCGCGCGCCGTTATGGAAGCCCACTAGAGTGGGCGGCCACAACGGCGCACCGCACTTCGCCTCGCACCATAGCCTGGTACCAGAGTATCGCATCGTGAAACGAAGATGAATAAGAACCCATGTTTACCGTGCTGCTTAGCCAGGAGTTGAAAATAAACTGCAAGGAAATGCTAGGTGCGTTGCGTCAATATGGACACTCGAAGGCAATGCTATGTGTGAGGCCGATGCGATAATATGGTACGATACTATTTGTGGTGCGCCGTTATGAACGCACTCTAACACTCGATTGTCAGGTACCTCCCGTCACTGATTCAGAATACCGCTAGCAGACGGACAATTTTCAATTTTCGGCAACTAGAATGTTTGAATAGATATTTTGTACAATTTTTTTTGTTTTCCCAGGTGTCGAGTTTCCGGGTGGGGTCAAACCGCTTTCACGACTTTTGATGCACCAACGAATCCCCAGAAACAAGTTACCGTCTCGATAGTGTCCTACGCACAATGCAGAGCATCCATGGCAGCGGCCAATCTCCTTGCAGGCAATGTCGATACATACTTGGATTCCACTGGGGAAATTTGTGCCGGAGGAGTGAATATGATAGACGCATGTACGGTGAGTTTCTCCAAAGCAAATATTAAGTCCAGGGCAAAATTAGCTACATGGAAATATTGTTAAGGGCTTGATTCCTGGAAACAACACTGTTGAATGTTCTGTTTCTCTCTGAAACCTATTGGTTTCAACAGATTTAAATAAATCATTAAGACTGAAGGAAGTGTAAATTCTTGAAACCAATGAGCAGGAACAGCAGGAAGAAGAAACAAGAAAATATCAAGGCACGAGATTTAACCAATAACAGCAAGAATCAAAGGAATATATTAAGACACCTGAGGTGACAAGAAATAAATTAACATCAAAACCAACATTTAGAATAGCAATAAGCTATTATTGAATCAGACAAGGCCAACTAATGTTTAGGAATATAATCAACAAACTTATTGAAGATGTTAGAAAATACGTCCAATATTTCAACAGAAAATTCAATAGGTGAAAATCATAGCAGAAAAGTCCAGAGGGTCAGCGGAAAACACGAGTTTGTTAGCGACAGGATCGATTCGAAAATGAATTTTAAGGATAAACCAGCTAGAAACAAAATTACACGGCTAGGTAGACATAATCAAAGGGAAAGACAAAAATATCCACAAAGGATCTACAAGCAGTTAAAGCCTCCCTGATCAGAGCAGAAACTCTATTGGGATTACAAAAAGATCTACCAGTGTAGCATCTATTACCAGCGATCTTCGTGGACCCTGTGGAAGTGACAGATTCAAGAAACAACAGTTGAGAATTATTCTACCCGAGGAGAACTGGTTACTTAACTAGCCTTTGGATGCCCCCAGCAGCCTGTTAGTCCCCAATTGTACCACACTACTGAACCATAAGCTATCATGGGCTTTCATCACCCTCATATTAATATTTTTGGATTCAGCTCATCCTTCTACAAGTCTCCATGGCCAATTTGGCCCCATATGCCGTCTTTTCGATAATGTCGCTATGGAGATTCTATGTGAGCTTTACTTTACCCCTACCTTCTAATGGGATCTTCACTCCTTTGAGTAGTGGCAGTTTCAGACATTGCATTACTCGTTTCCTAGTGAAAGTTAGTACAGTGATTTTTCTGGATATTCACTGAGAGTTGCTCTCGCTCGCGCCGCTCGCCTACTATATTTAGCGCTCTCTGCCTTTGTACTGAAAAAAGCTCGCTAACTATCCCTTCATGACGACTGCAAGCATATATGCAAATCCTAGGCATTAAATGCCTTCATTTTATACTTTTGATGAGGTAGTTGTTCAGAATTGTCCACAGCAGTGGTGATAAGAGGCCTGGATGGCCATTATCAACCTGCCTTTTGGTTCGGTCTTTTTCTCTTCTTGTCATGGGGTTCATAATAGACGTTGTTGGGACATTACTGAACACAACTTAGATGTTTGGAAAAGTGGCTGCTGCAATTTCTTCGTCATTGGAAAGCAGCTTATTGAGATCAACGAGTCTTGACTTTTCAATCCCCAAGTGCTTCGTCTCGTGTAAACTTATCCAATAGCAAAAATAAAGAAAAAGATGTAAAGGTCTGAATATATTCGAGGCAACTTCTACATTTTGATCAGACTTGGCATCGTGCTATAACTCTAAGCATACTCAAAATTGATTTCTACAAAGCCATACACACCTTTTGTTCCTTAAAACGAACGGTAACCATACAAACTTTCCTCATGCGCGCCCAATCGGGGATGAAGAGCCGTTAGCAAAACCTTGCACAAGTATAGAAATAATGTATAGTGATGTTTTGTTCGAAAATATGAATACAATATTCATAAAATCTGGTGTGGAATCATCTGCGGCTAACCTAACCTAAGCTAACCTAACCTAACCTGTGCAAGCTAACTCAGCTTGCGAGTCAGTCGAAAATGCGTGAATTTGTTTGCATGCAAACCGAGTTGGAAATGCGTAAATTACTAACCAACCATACCCGATCTGATTATCCTCACCTAGACCTAATAACAATACAAAATTGTTAAGAAATAACTACTATTTATCCAAAATTCAGAAAGAACAGGCGTGGAGCAGCCATATTTGACGGTTCACCACGCTTCAAGCGTAAACAACTGCGCATGCGGGACTGCGGGATCAATAGTCGAATGGTACAGCTGGACACTTTTCTTAAATACACAGATGATGCAACATGTTGCCAGATTTAAAAAAAGTTACCAGTCTCCAAGGAAAAGGACGGTGGGCCTTTTTAACCGCCAGGCTTTATTCCCCAACACTACTTTAATGTTCATAATTTATTTTTCAGCAAGACGGAGGTTCTCCATTGATCTGTTACGATGCAACCACAGGAAGAGGCAGCGTAGCTGGGCTAGTGATTTGGGGTAAAAACTGCGGACAACCAGGTGTGTATGGAGTTTACGTGAACGTACCATTTTACTATACGTGGATACAGAGTGCACTGACTTCTAACAGCCAGTGTGGAGCGGCTACTACGAATTTCGGTTGAAAGACGTTATGTGATGAAAATTCCGAAATAGAGGAACAAAATTTAAGTGTTGAGCAGAGAGAAAATGGGACTTTTGATTATTATAATTTATTATATGAGATACCATTTACTCATTCCTTTTCAAAAAATGTAAGGTAGGTTGATTACTTACCGCAACTACAGTGAGACCCACTTAAGACTGCAGCACTCTTATAAAATCTACATTTTTCAACTGATTGGAATGATTTTTTTTTTCATTACGTAGACATTCAAAAAATCTACCCCATATTTCTCCATTTCCAGCGCCTACTAATCTGATTTTTTAAGGTTAAAAATATTTAAAAAAAATTTAGAAAAATTTCAACTACACCACTGGATTCGCGACATTTTCAAATGGTTCATATATAAATTACGTTAAAATGTGTCAATCAATAAAAAAGTTATAAGGAAATGAAATTTGAAAAATATGCCGTTCAATCAACCCACCAATTCAATTTCAAAACTTTTGTAACAACTTTGACTTCACCACTGGATTCAGGGTGTCTTGAAATATTACTGACCTTAATTTCATAGGAATCTATTGATAAATAAATAAATAAAAAATTATGATGTAAAATGACAATTTTCCTGAAATTCTTTTTAACATATTTTTACAATTTTATTATCTTATTATTTTCTTATTTATGAATAGATTCCCCGATGAAACTTCATAAAGCGGTGTATTCCGAATTTTGATAAAAGTTCTGAAATTGAATTGGGGGTTGATCAAACGGCATATCTTTCAAATTTTATTCTCTAATAACTTTTTTATTGATTGACGCATTTCATCGTAATTCACAACAGAACAATTTGAAAATGTCGCGAATCCAGTGGTGTAGTCAGATTTTTTCTAAAAAAATCGCTAGTAATTTTTTTAGGATTTTGAGTCTGAAAAATCGGATTCGTTGGGAAATTTGGTGCCCTTTTTGAACGTCTATCAAATCGAAAAAATCATTCCAATCGGTTGGAAAATATAGATTTTATAAAGGTGCTCCAGTCTTAAGTGAGTCACACTGTAAATTCAATGTGATCGAGGTGGATTGAGAAAAGCAACTGCTTCAATCTTTTGTCAAAAATTTTTTTTGTACACTATGATATAAATAAAATATTATCACACATGAGTCTATTTTAATTTTTGTGATCGACAATTCTACAGGGTGGGATATCTGACAAAAACAATCACTCGCCTAGCCAATACCGCGCTAGCAAAAAATTGTTTTTTTAAAATATATATTTCTTAACTGTAGTTTTCTGATCCAGACGTATTGTAGTATCTCTTAGATGTGATACAATGTCTAGCGCGGTATTGGCTAGGCGAGGCGAGTGATTGTTTTTGTCAGATATCCCCATATATATATATATATATATATATAGAGAGAGAGAGAGAGAGAGAGAGAGGAAAGAGAAAAACATCACCAAGTTTATACAATGCATGCATTTTTGTTGTTGTGTTCATCATTTCGAACACTCAAATTAAATAAATTCTCCCTATCTAATTTATTTAATGAATTTTCAATGAAAACTAGAGATAATTGAATGATGAATATGAATAAAAGTGATAATTTTCACTTTCAGATTTTTTCTTCTCAGTTAGAGTCTTTTCACAATATTTATCAGATGTATTTCAATGTCCAGCGTGGCTTTAGCCGGGAAAGTAGTTGTTAGATATTACAAAAAAATCATATTTTCCATTTTCCAATTTTATGGAGAATGTTCTCCTTTTCAGCATGATTACTTCCCAAGAGGTTATCTTGAACGATGGAAAGTAGCGACTAATGTTTGTCTTTGAGCCGCAGATGATTCCACAACAGATTTTATGAACATCCTGTTTATATTTTCGAACAAAAATCAAAATACAACTAATTTCTAACAATAGGGTTACACTAAACTACATACCAATGCCACGGCAAATAATAATAATAGCCGCACTCTACCCGCACAGGCTATGTCTTTGGGTACACTCCACGAGTGTTTATGAGGGAGTATTACTATTATTATTATTATTATATGCATATAGAAAAGATCAAGTAGAATCGTTGAAATATAATTAATGACTAATTGACTTGTCTTTGTTAGACAATTGGTGAATTAATTTTTGATTTTAATAGTTTTATATCATTAGCAAAATTAGTATCTTGAAAGCACCCACTAATGTTATTGATGAGTATGGGGAAAAGTAATGGTCCCCAGTGAGACTTTTGAGGTACACCTGATGTTACTTCCGTTTCAACTCATTTCACACAAAAATATCGAGTAATTAGTCATTTGGGGGGTAAATGGTGAAGAAGTAAGTGAAGGTGTCAGCCAGAGGACAAGGAACCATCAGGTCTGCGTAGAAGTGAAACGCTTTCTTTTGGTGTTCAAATTAGAGTGTAGCTTCTTATTGTCAGATATCGGAATACAACGTAGGCTAATTGTGACAAATACCTGTTAGAAAATGAGTACTTCCCTGGCTAATACAACGACGGGTATTGAATTATATCCAACAGATACTTGTGCAATGTGCATCATCGCAGAGGAAACGATTGCAAGTGCTCCCTGTAACCAAATAGCAGAATTTTGTTTTGATTCGGACAGGGGGGCCACCTGCAGACTAGTTTCGAAGTTTTTGCCACGTCATCAGTGCAGGGTAGATCCCTACAAACATATTTGAAGCCATCTGTTCCCCGTCCGAATCATCCCATCATCTCATCTATTAAGTCAATCTGGTCTGACGCTGATGAAACCGGTGTAAGGAGCTCCACCTGGCGAGAAGATCAAGAAGCACTCCGATTCTCCGGGTTGAAAGATTCAGTCAGTTATTTGAACACAAATGTTGAGAGAAGCGAACCGTTTGATGTTCATGTTGAAAATATATTGAGTTGGTCTGAAAAAGAATAGAATAGAAAAAGGTGACAGAAACTCAAAACTTTTTGTGCTCAACTTTTGGATTTATTGATGATACATTTTTTCTTTCTATCAGTTAATGCAATGTTGAGTAAAGTTCAGTCATGATCGTTGATTTTTGAGTTCGTTGAGTAAATGGTATTGGTGTTTGAGTCTTTTGAATCGCGATCTTGAGTAAACATCTTTATTTTCCTGTCAGTTGAAAGATCCAACTAGTTCCACCTTCCTTTTATTTTTTCAGAAACACGGCTATGCTCGTTGCTCCCAAGAAAAGCCACCTTATTATTGTTTACCATGGCCCTAATCGAGATATAATTTCACGAATTGTTAACCCCATTGATTCGAATATACCCTATACTTGTTTTCACTGTTGTTGACAAGACAGAAGTTAATTATAAATATTACCATCTGATATCTCCGGCATTTTGTCTTTTATAATGAAGACATTAATGTAAGGACGCTCGTTTTTCTACTCGAGATCCAACAGATATAGCCCTCATTAGTACGAAATGCATTTAATCACTATAATTCCGTAAAAAAATTGTCAAATTTTGAATGACTTACTTATGAGTGCATAGTTCCTCCACTAATGATGACTCCTAAAGGTGGTAGACGTGAAGTCTTTCGTACGATCAAATTATACATAAAATACTATCCGTAGCGAGACAAATTGTTCCGGTAGAAATTAATATAATAGACTTGATCGAATTTAATAACGAATTGTGATGATACTGTTTTTTTCAACAAAAAAGGTGAACGAACAAATTCCCTTTGTCTAGGATTGGTTATTGTCTGATGAGAAAACTCGAAACAATAAATTTACCGAATATTTTTATGAATTGTGGTAATCAATTTATACGGATACGTCCTAGCTCTACTTCTAGAGGATATATTTATATTATATATTATTATATATATTATATATATATATATATATATATATATATATATAAAAATCTAAAAAAAAATGTGTCGGATGCAGACACCACCTGTAATATACTAATTTTAATTTTTAATTGTTATAAATGTTTTACATAATTTTTATTCAGTACCCCATGTTGCACATGATTTTAGTCTTGTTTAATTTTTCAACATCGTTGTTAAGCGACCAATCTCACTAACATTGTAAGTATTGGACTCTCATCCTCACCATTTTACCATTGTTTCATCCATTTTTGTAGCTCCCTGATGATGACAGTAACCACTGTCGAAATATAATGTTATAAGAGTACACTTGCGTTTTGCTGCTTCCCCAAAAAAATTGTCAAGATTTGTTTCTAACTAGTAGCAATAGACTACCTCTCTTCTCTCTCCATATATATATATATATATATATATATATATATATATATATATTTCAATCATTGGAATCCATTGTTGATTGTTAAGCCGTGAATAAGAGAGTCATAACTGTCCAGTCATATCATCAGTAGTCACTGTCTTTTGGATCCCCGAAATATATGAGAGCGTGAAGAATAGCTTGCTATACAGTATCGGTAAGCTTTCATCCCTCATTTGACATGAATGACATCTGTCATGTGGCTCAAGGTGACAGAACAGAATGGGATGTCCCATGCTTCCATGGAACAAGACAACCTTAACCATAGTATCGTCTAATGACAGAACTATAGAAGAAAAAGAATTTATGATTTTGTTTTGTAAACATTATTGGTATTTAATAAAAACGTTTACCAAAGGAGTGTAAGTGAATCATTGAATATTGCGATATGTGGGAGGAAAAAAGGTGTATCAAAATAGTAAAGAGTTTTAATTAATTAATTCAAGCATTGTTGAGTCTCTTGACTTCATGATGTGAGATTTTTAAGTCAGAGTTGAAATCGAAATTATCTTTCTCACTAATGATGTGATTGGAAAAAACTGAATTTGAATTAATTTCTTCTTTATCAGAGTTGGAATCTATATTTCTAACATGTTCTGCTAGTCGAGTTCCAAACTTGCGACCTGTTTGGCCAGTATATTAGCAAGCTTTACAATCAAGGTTAGAACAGTTTAATTTATAGACTCCAGACTTATTCAGCATTGGAGTTTTCTCTTTGAAATTAACTAACAAGTGTTTGAGGTTATTAGAGGTTTTGAATGAAATAGCAAAATTTGAAATGTTGTTAGCGTTGAGTTTGTTGAGCAAGGTATTTTTAAGTTTTAAAGAAAGGGGGCCAAAATACGACAATAAGTTACAAAATTTGCATCACTAAGAGGTATAGTGAACAAGCGGTGAAAGTGAGTGAAACGATGAACATTTTTGATTATATGGTTGGTTGGAGTGAAAAGGTATAATATTATCAGTGCAGGTCGGTTTTCGATATATGAAAAACTCTAGGATTTCAGATTTGTAAATCCTTTTCCTTAGATCGACTTATAACTAACCAAATTTTGCTGACGATGAAGGATTAAACCTTCGAAACATGTCCTCTCTCTCGATGTTAGTCTTTCGACTACATGGTATCTACGTGATGTTAGTCCACTGACTACATGACATCTACAATGAAGATAATTTTTGGTGGAGTTAGACTAAAACTTTTTTCATCTTCCTATTAAATCTCACCTCCACTGTGATGGATCGTCTCCGATGGATAATTCTTTTTGAATTATCATAACATTTGATAAACGTATATTTAACGAGTGGTTGAGGAAGTAACGTTGAAAACACATCTTTATAACGTATTCTTTCAACGTTGAAGAAAACACTGAATTTTTGTCGTTTATTCACCCAATGCCACGTTTATAACACGTTTGAAAAAGGTACGTGTGCTCATTGGGATCAAATTTGCTGTATCACAATTGAATTGGTTAATTATAATCACAGAATATAAAATAAAATGCAAAATAATTTTCTTTCTTTTCTGGCATACACATCGACTTTGGCGTTATTAGGAGCATATGCTTCCACAAAGGTTAACCAAAAAAGAGCTAGAGTTATAAAGGAAGGTAAGTTCGATCCGCGCATTCAGAAGATGGCAGAATATGGCCTTAGCTTTGAGTGCAAATTGGCCAAGATTAGACCAGAAGGGAGCTATGACACAAAATCACTTTTCAGCGGTTTATATCTATTAGAATCCGCAACAGATATATCGTTTCGTTCACCTCGAACCCAAAAAAAAATCCTCGCACCTGCCCCTAACTAACACCACGCCGACAACAAAACGAAACAAAGTCGTGTTTTCGCGGATACACCGTGCACCGAGCAAATTGTCTGATATGTCCAGCAGAGACGTTTATTTACCATAAACAAGCGAAATATTTGAATAATAAAGTACTTCCCCGTTCGCGTACGTCAAAAGACAAGCTTTTAGCAGTAAGTTAGCCCTGTAATGAGCGTCACAAATCGCACGGCCAACTACGCAGAATACAATCGCGACCGCTGGGTTTATGGGATAATGAGGAGGGTGATGCGTGGGTTGGTGTGGGACTAAACAATTGTCGCGAGACGCAACAGCTATTTATTAACGATATTTCATGTTTCAGTGGACGCTAACGGTTTTTCGGTACGGTCACAAATCAAGGAGCAATTTTTTTGTAGAGGTATGCGGCCTTTGCTGAAGATAGATTGTACTTGACCGAATTGAAATTTTTTTGATTTTACTGAAGAAGCAAAGATTTACCGAATTTTTACCCGAACAGAATATGTTATACTATCAAATAGGACAACCCCATATTTCCCCTTTATAGTCTAGACAACAAGTTTTAGGTCAAAATATTTTCGCCTTCTCCGAAAATTATGATTGAGATGTCATTCGATTCGGAATGGCATGTAGATAGTTTTTGAGAAAATGTTAAGGCCGCTCGTAAAAATTGCAATAGTTATAAACAATTGAGTGAAAAAAAGGGGCTTTGATTTTTCGTCAATATCTCAAAAACTCTTCGAGATAATTCAAATTTGAAAATAGGAGAAACGTTCCTAAAAAAAAGTCCCAACTCCCGGAACTGTAGGACCAATATTTATAATTTTTCCAAAGTGTTTAAAATACGCTCGAAAACGGGTACTCTGACTTGCGCAAGTCACGCCTCCTTCGGACCTTTAATGAATAAAAATTATTTAAACTTATTGAATATGAAAATTAAATATTAAAATAATTCAGACGCCTGCAGGATAGATCAATGAACAATAATTCCGTGGTCAAAAATTGTTATCGCGATTTTTCAATAAGTTATCCTTAAATGAATTAAAAATTTTTCGTAGCACGAACATTACAACTATTACTAAGGTGAAAAATTATAAAGCTTTATTGAACATTGAAAAATTTGTTTTCCATAATATTATTATTGATCAATTTTCTTATGGTCAGGAGCTAATTAAAAACGATTTTCAATAATTTTTATCTCCTATTGTTTAAAAATTTGTTAGGAACAAATGCGTTGTTTATGAGATAATTCAATTTGTTTTAATAACATGATCTTTGATGATAATTATGATTCAATGAAAAACCGTTTGTTGAAAAAATGTTTTTATCGTCTAAAAACGCATTTGTTAAATAATAATTTTTTTTTACCACTTATATGATAATTAAGAAACAATTTTTTTTTTAATCATTATTTATCTTGGTCTTTGATATTAAAAAAAATCGGTTATTTAAATTTTCATTGTTTATTTAATAAGCAATTTGTTATAAACAAATGAATTATCTCTTTGTATTTTTTCTACTTAAAAAAACGAAAACAACCGTGTTTTAATTGACAAAAAAAATTATTTATATTTTTTATTGAACTTTCAATTTTCTGTTATCTTTAATTTCACCACTCTGACCTTTTATGTTTAATTCTATTATAACTTTTTAACTAATGGGGATACAAATAAAAAATGTAAGTCTTATTTGTTCTTTATTAATTAAACAACAAATTAAGCCAAAATTTGAAGCTCTGACTCAATTATTTATATAATTTATACCATTTGTGGATAAAAAAATCTTTTAGTATATTTTCTTCTACTTTTATGTTTAAATATCTCATAAACTAATATAACTATCACCTTACAACTTATACTCTAATCTTTTACACTCTCAGAAATTAATTTCTATCAGGCAACTCAAGATGCAGCAATGCCATGATTTTTGCCATGAACCATCGGCGTGCGATTTTATATGGCCACATTAGTGGCTTTCACTTTCTATTGCCATGGTGAAATGAGCTACTCTGTAAACAACAAAATAGTGTGCTGTTTTCATAGTTGGTAGTAAGAAGAAGTAACAAGGACAAGACAAAGACATTCATGTTCCGCATTCATGTTGCAAATCTGCAACATTTTTGTCTTATTTTTGTTTTGTTTCCAGAATCTGAGACTTTTGCGTCTCGAGTCGATAAAGATCAAAGGGTCTCTATTTTGTCTGCATATTTTACGACAAAAATAGGAATCGCCTGTTGATAGAAATCCCAAAGTTATTGGTCAATTTTCTGTTATAGCATATCGGTAGTTAGTGTGTCTTTTGGGAACTGCAGGACCTACAAGGCATATCAGATTTTCGAAACCTTTGGTGGACATTCTTAGAAATTTCTTAAAGCTTGAACGAATCTCATCACTTGCTTCAATATCATCCTCACTTAACTGAACTAACAATTTATTTATGGAATAACATTCTCGCTTTTTTGAGCTTGTCTCATCCAAAAACGTTTGCGTTTCATTTTTCCAACATTGGTTGGAGAGGAAAGAAGAATATAACAACTGGCGATGAATCTTATTTTTCAAATTTTCCTCCTGCATGGTGGAATTCTCAACAACTGCATTTTGTTGCACATTTGTCCTCGTGGTCTGGACACTTTGCTTCAATATTGTCTTGTCTGAATATCTATAATTTTGTCGCAATTATGTTTCATTTTTTGTCCTTGGTCTGGACCCGGCATTACGATGCAGTATGAAATAATAGTTATTTATGCAACAAGTGCAAAAAGTAAGTATTTATTGCACTCGATGTGAAATTGTCCGACGAGGCCGTTAAGCCAAGTTGAACAACACGTCGAGTGCAATAAACAATTTTTGCACGAGTTGCATACAACATTTTTTCTACGTTCATGCAAAAAAGCAAAAAATGATTCATTAATGTGCGGCACTAGATGTAGGAAAATGAAAAGCGCAACTTAAATAATTAATTATTACTATCGATTTGCACTGAAACAGATCACTATCATCTATTTTCCATTAATAATACCTATTTTAAAACTTTCAATTCTGTGATCGTCAGAATTAATTTTTGACTAACATTTCTATAAACACAGTTGCATTATAAAAATCAAAATCATAGTAGCCGTGAGCGCGCATGTTATTACGAGGTGTGGTCGTAGTCCAGACAGTTTGCTCTATGCAGGTATAGATGGTTTAGAACAAAGCCGATCAGTTTTGATTATGGAGTTTCTCTCAGGAAGGCATTGTTTATTTAACTCTGGCTGCTAAAATTAATCCAAAATAATATAAAATATGTAACTGTTTAAAACGTACTGCCAATCTCACAGAATATCTGCTAAAAGTGTAGTGGGTTTGGACGTTTGTTTGTCATGATGACAGCACTTTGTAGTAGAATGACAGATGAGTGCAATAAAGAACTTCTTTTTCCACTAAATATAGTTCAATAAAGTTTTGTTTTTGCATGAATGTAGAAAAAGGTAATTTATGTATTAAGTGAGTAAAGTGATACTTTTTTTACGAGTAGGAAATGTTGACGCACGTCGCCGTAGGCTAGCAAGAGCCGTTAAAAAAAGTGTACTTTTTTACGCTTTTCAGTTTAATCATGTGGTTTAATAATGAAATCGTATGTTGATAGTGAAATATTGTAATATTTTACGCACATAAACCACACAAACAAAGTGAACTTTTTTTACAGTTGTAGAAAAAATATTCTTCTAATAGTACAGTAACCACAAACAAATGTAAGCCACAAGTGAAGAATGAATCGTAGCACATGACTTCTTGACATCATATATTGTTAGAAAAGAAAATTGTTTACCAAAATATTAGGGGTGGAACCCAAAAAAATTTTTATTCAAATTATATATATATTTTTTTGCTGTTGTTTCGGAAAGTATAAGGTTTATCAAGGAACAATTTCAACAAGGCGAAAGATAATTCAATTCTCCACAAGAAATATACTAAGTAATTTTTCACAAAATGCACTCGTTTTCTCAGAAAACCTGATTGAATTCCGATATAAAATGTCAGGCACGCCTTAATCCGCCACTGCAATTTCCGGGAGTGCCAAAAATTACATTTGTCATAACTTTGCTAAAAATTATAGTAGAAGGAAAAGAAGAAGTGTATATCGTTCCTAAAGATTTCTACTTCCTCATGCAAATATAACATGTGAGTATCTGAGTACCTAAAATGTGTTTTGTCCCACTTCACATAACCTTTCTACGATATTTACGGGGGATCCGAAAGTCATAGATATTTTAGTTAATATGAAATAGTTATACTGAAGCAGGAATCAGTACCCTCCTTGGACCATATCCAACGATTTTAGACTAGTGAGACAAGTCTCACTTATAGATGCCAAAGAAAAAACTGGGTTTTACTCCTGCCTCAGTTTTCAACTCACCTATAATTCCGGTAATTTCTTCAGTAAATGTTGAAAATAATCTCTCATACACATCCTTCATGAAAAATGAAGTATGTGATTTCAAGCTTGAGGTTTGCACTTCACAAAATATGCAGGATATGAATAAGCGATTATTTTCAACATTTACTGAAGAGAATGCCGGTTTTATGGGTAAGTTGAAAATGAGGCAGGAGTAAAACAAAGTTTTTATTCTGGCATGTATTAATAGGACCTATCACACTACTTTAAAATGATTGCATTTAGTCCATATAGTTGCTGCTTCAGTATATTTCCATATTCACTAAATTATTCATGATTGCCGGATCATCCGCAAACATTTCCGTAAAGTGCGACAATTTTAGGTACACAAATACTCGCATATAATGTTTGCATGAGAGGGTATGAGTCTTCAGAAACGATATGAACTTTTCCTTTTTCTTGTCCGATCATTTTTAGCAGAGCTATGACCAATCAAATTTTCGACTCCCCAGAATTTTCAGCGGCGGATAAGGGTGAACCGTGGAGTGCAGACTTTGTGGTGACGAGGAGGAAACAGCATCTCACATCATCTTTGAATGCGATGCGCTGTACAACAAGCGCTATAGAATATTCGGACAGACCAACCTAGAAATAGGCATGAATCCGAAACACCTAGCAAATAGATTACTAAACCTGATAAAAGACACAGGCCTATTTAACTAGGAACTACTGACGACAGAATAATACAATAGACCCCAGATGGTCTCAGTGTTAAGGGTCACCCTCACGGGTAAACCCTGAATCTGGCTCGTCAGCCTCAAACCAACCAACCAACCAAGGGTGAACCTGAAAGTTGATGTCGGCGTTCAATCACGTTTTCTGAGAAAACGGGCGTATTTAATTAGAAATTACTAGGAATAATTTTTGTAGAGAATTGAATTATAAATCATATACTTTCCAAGATTGAAGCAAAAATCTATTCATTTATTTTTAAACGAAAAAAAAATATGTTCCACCCCTGGAATTTTGGTAAACAATTTTTTTTTTCGTGTTTAGCATGGTTCCAACTAATAGCATACGAAATTTGGTGGTGCTACAATCGATCCTCGTCTCAAAACCCAATCGTACTGGATTGTCGGCACTCGAGAAGAGTGCCAACGTTTGTCGAACAAAAGCCGAATAATTTCTCGAATCGCTGCCGCATCACAATATTTATAATTACATATAAGACCCGTACCGAACAATTATCTCATTGAGATATCGGATTCGCAAAGCGTCGCCGACTGCAGTCCCCGATGGGTCGGTCGCATGCGTTTTCACACGCGGAACGGTCGCAATCGCAAATCGTCGAGATCCGGTGTTCGGTATCTCACAGGGCCGTTTGTTGGACGATCCGAAAGGGATATTGTGACGAAAAGAGTGACTGAGACGCGGCGTATATGATTGACGACAGCCAAAGGGGAGACCCTTTGACTAGGGCTCAGGTGCACCGGTGCACTTATGGTGCAATCCTTTTATTGTTGATAGGAAACGGTTTGCTTAAACACACTATGGGCATCAGATCTAACGATATTCGTGACATTGGATCCAGATGGTATTTACTCTGGAGTAGGATTGCTGGGTATTGGAAAAAAAACAATTTTTACGACTTTGCTGACGTTTCGCGAATTTATTTTTCGCTTCTTCAGAGCTAAAATGATTGAAAATAATAATAAAATCATATTTCACGAAAACACTGACACAATCCACCTCAAATATGCATATTGGCTAAAACTCAGCTCAGGAGTAATTAACGGTACATACTACCTAGTCTTCTTTGATGTACATTGTGACAATGCATCGTTGAATTAGTAAAATTGTATATGAATCCGTTGTAATGAAGTTGAAATATTTGGGAGTGACTCGACATCTGAAGTATGAAAAAAACTTATCAGTAACAACAATGAGTTAAAAAAAACATTTCAAGTAAAAAATGAAAGAATATATACAATGAATTAGTTTTTATCGACAATTAGTTGATGTTCATAAACCTATGTGTGGAAATTCACAATCTATAATCTTATTCGGTATCATATAAAAAAGTAAGTTCAGGATTCGATGATCAAATCTGTATTTGGAATTCCGTATGAAATTTCATGCGAATCCTATGAGATTTCATGAGATCCAAGAGAAGGAACGTCATGAAACCAATTGGAATATTCTAAACAAAATGTTTACCAAAATATTCGAATAGATTATTGTTATCATATTTCGCCAGAATATTTCAAAAATATTCTAGAAAGATTACTAAGACACAAGATCAACCAAATGAAACAATCCAGGAAAACCTACTCGGAGTGGTGCATATTCCTCTACTCGGAAGATGACGCGGCCTAGACTACGTTTTGTAGCGCGGGATCAGAGAACACGAATACCTAGCCATGGTATGATTAGTGTTGTTCCATAATCGGATTATGGCGATTCGAGTGATTCCAATAATCGGATTATCATTCGAATTCGAATAGTTGTCAGTTGCCACCTGTCAGTTGCCACTTGTCAGTTGTCACTTGTCAATGTCATCAATCATTTGTCTTGTTCTATACTTCATTATTCATTTATATTTTGGTTCCTGTTTGTTATGTTTGATATTTTCTAATAAAAATGGTTTTTCTATTTATCAACTAATGCATATCATTATATTTTGGCATTTTAGTTTTCATATTAATCACATAATTGGAATTTGGCAGATCCCGCCGAGTTTATACAACAGATTATTTCGACAAATGACAATTGACAGTACACAGTACTGACAGCTGACAGTCACGTGGCAAAGTGTAATAGGTTATTTTTAATTCGAATTCTCCCAAAACAATAATCGGATTATCGATTATTTTTAATTCGAATTATAACATCACTAGGTATGATGCGAGTATTTACTGATGGATATCGAATATGGCTCTATAGAGATTTACGGTTTCACTATCCAACTTGGATCTCATAAATTCTCATATACATTTTTTGTATCAGTCTCTTTGAGACATTTTTGGCATGGGTCCGCTACAAACCGGTCTCGCAAATTCAGGAACTGTTTCCATTCTTCTTTTTTTATATTACTATTATCACCCTTAATCACTTGAATGCCCGGAGCACTGGGAGTAGAATGATTTTTTTTAATTTTCGCTCTAGAACGGGAATGCCGTCACAAAATTATATTTTTCGGAAAACGTCAGTGCGTTGAGATCATCAAAAGCTTTGGTAAGCATTTGAAGAAAACATAAAAGATATTCATTTTCAACACCTGAAGAAGTCGTTGAGGACTTCAAAATGGATGTGCCTGAAATCCCCAATTATCAGTTGAATAAGTGGTTTCATAATTGGTTGAAGCGTATGCAAAAGCGCGTACCTACAGATTCCTAATTATCATTCGTATTTTTTTAGCATTTTTTTTTTTTCGAAGTTACCTTGTAACTATCGGTGACATGAAAATTGTTCACAACATGCAATCTTAAAAAATCTAACTAAACAAATTATATTAGAACTCACACCTAATTTGAGCTTCGTTGATGAATTTGTCAGCATTGAAAATGCAAAACAAAATGTTCAAGACAAGGCGTTAAAATTGTCGATAGGTTCAAACCTCGGGCAAGAGGTCATAATAATAAGTCCCAAAAAGGATTACGTAATATATTATCAATTCCACACCTCCGAAAAAGGAAACTCATAAAACTAATATGGGGTTCACACCATAAAA
The DNA here is from genome assembly GCA_958298965.1 of Chrysolina haemoptera. Lineage (NCBI taxonomy): Eukaryota > Metazoa > Arthropoda > Insecta > Coleoptera > Chrysomelidae > Chrysolina > Chrysolina haemoptera. Next base: position 3,558,098 of record OY282585.1, on the reverse strand, counting down.
CTAATACGGGTCTCACAGTCGTTATCAAAACAACCGAATCAGACTGGAAACAATAAAATGCCACGGATGAATGAGGACTCTTCAAGTATAATCTTTATTTAAGTAATCAAGTTGCGTGGATTTAACGACGACATTCTTCGGGCTGTACATAAAAAACACAAAAAATATTGTACTCGACATTTCTTGCGATAGTACATAAAACGCATTTTGGAAGATTGATATCTATCCTTTTTTCATATAAAATTAGGAATTCAAATCCAAAATAGTGATTTATGTATCAAGTGAGTAAAGTAATACTTTTTTTACGAGTAGGAAATGTTGACACCCGACGCCGTTGACGGAGTGCGGCATTCCTACGAGTAAAAAAAACACTTTACTCACGAGTTTCATACAGTATTTTTTCTACAACTGTCAAAAAAAAATAACCAATTCATATTTTTTTGGAAATATGAAATAAATTTGGCATATTTTTATTGGTTCATTATTCGAACAAAGTTCGAAAAGTTTGCCGGAGAGTTGAGGTTCAAACAAATGAAACGAATAATTTCGACAGAGTCGAAATCCCTTTCTCTTCACACTATTCCGCAAAATGGAAAATTTGAAGCGAATATTAAAATAACATATTCATCGAGGTCAATATTATTATTATTAATGTTGACTTGACTTTCGAATAACTAGTCCATCGAAGTAACTTTTCATTTTCTTAGATTTGTATTCAAAATAAATAAACAATCCTCGTGAAACAACGAATACCTTTTTCTTTCTTTGAACTATGTCAAGGAAATCTCATATTTGCACTATCCACGATTTCCTCAGTTCAATCTCCATCACTTTTCATTCCTACTTAAATTAAATTTAAAGTCATCAAGAATTCGTTATCTGGATAGATGCGCGATTTCACAAATTTCATTAATTATTGTTGTCAACTAGTTTCTGACGGCCAAACAGCCACAGCTACCTTGGATTACCTAGTCTAGATTAGGTCCAATAGTTCCTTTGAGGTTTTACTATTATTTTGACAATATATTTCCTTGCTTAATCAATCAGTGGATTTCAAATTTTGAAATTCAGCCAATAGACTCGGAACTACAGTGAAAATATAGCTTGTCGCTGTATTTTCACGGTGATAAACCTGCTTAGTTTTTGTTTTACTATCTGTCAAGTGAAAATAATGATTTAAATTATAAACGTCAAATTTATGTGTATTGACTAGTTATCTTTATTTATCAATATGAGCGATCGTTGGGGACAAATGTCCATTGGTATCATACATGAGGCCGTGGAAAAGAGTATTCCGTTGAATACGGCTAGAAGTAAAGAATCAGTTACCAGGTGACACGATTTTTCTTTATTTCAAATCGATATATTGTCGTCCTAAATATAATTCGTGGTATGATTAAATACCTATAATTTTTTGGAATATCAATTCATTGCAATTCATTAATATTCCAAAAAATTATCGGTAATAATCATACCACTTATTATATTACCCCTGAATATATTCGCCGCGATAGTTTGGAATTTTGATAATACTTTTTTTTTAATAGTAAGAATGCTAAGAATATTATTGGTGAAACATTTGTATGTCAGATATTTATAGGAATCGTATGTTGATAGTGAAATATACTTTATGCACACAAACCATACAAAAAAAGTGGACTTTTTTTGACAGTTGAATAGAAGAAAAACGTATATTGTTGAAACACATTCGCTCTCCACAAAAAATTACTTATTTAAACACATTTGAGAAAACCATAGGAAAAATGAGTATCATTTTTGGTTGAAAAGAAAATCGGAAACAACAACTTATTTTGAAATTGTTTCAAAATTGTTCTAAACGTCACCCGGCTACACCCCTACGAGCAACCCTCAAAAGTTTTCAGAAGTCTTGTGCGAGCTGGAAATGACGAGGGCCTTGCGATCCCAAGCACGTTAAATGATTCGATGAATAATATTTATATAACAATAAATTACATTTACCCATGCCAGAATTTTTAAAAGTCAGTGCGATCGTTTAACTTTATATAGTGGTTGAAATGCATCTGAAAACACAAAAAAATACAACATTTTATCCACAATCCACATTGAAGGAATGAAATCATCTTAAAGGACCTCGCACGAAAACATATGGGAAATTGGCTTTCTGTAAAATTGGCTAACATGTTTTTATTTCATAGTGGAATAGGTCCTTAGAAATATGTGTGAGTTTGAATGATTTTGTATTTGTCGTTTCTGAATTACTTCCAAATATTTCCAAATTTCATAAAAAAGTCTCAGTTGGGTACGATTGACAAAGAAAAAATTTGTTTTTTCAGTCGAAATAAGACAAATTCAGGATGAAAATTTATTTATCGAAATTCATAAACATATCCAATTTTAATCTTATTAATTAATTAATTAATATCTTATTAATGATATTATAGGGGGAATACGGGACATGGTAAAAAAAATCTTTTTCAGGGCCATAATAACCCGTATTCTCACCGCCCAATCAAAATTATAAATATTGGTGATTGGGACTTTTTCCAGAAAATTTTCTGTTCTCTTTGGATCCTCCTTCCGATTTTGGATATCTTCCATTTTTTTTGCTGGTGCGGGTCCTATCGCCAGCTACACCTCAGCCTCTTGGATTTTTATGTTTTCTGGATTAGTTTCACAGCACCCACCCTGTAACTTTAGTCTTCTGTACCAGTCTGTACAAGTTCTTCACCGGTTGACTGCTGTATTCTTCGGGAGTAAGCCTGAGTTTCCGGAATATTGCCTGTCTCTTGCAGTCTGATGCCTCGCATTCTGACAGTTCATGTTTGGCTGTTACTGTCCCTTTACCTCATTGACTGCAGGAAAGTTTTCCGTTGTACAGCCCCATTTTGTGCAGGTATTTTATCATTGGAATGTAACCAGTGAGAATGCCCGTTATCGTTCTAACTTGATTCGTGCTCAACTTGAGTAGTTCTTCAGTTTAGTGTTTTGACGGTTCTTCAATGAATGCTTTCCCGTGGTGCTTCGTTCCACCTCTTTGTTTTCATTTTACCTAGTCCCGAATGCATCCATGGACGGGTTTAGTAATCCCAAGTGCGGGTTCTAGGCCAATATAGGGAGTTGATTAGCACTCTCTGGCTAGTTTATCCGCTTTTTCATTACCCTCGATCCCACATCAAATTAATTTTGTTGTGTTCTGAGAAAACACTGAGTTCTTCTTGGCATTCCCATACCAGTTGATGTCACTTTCGGGTTCATAAGAGCCTTCAGTGACGCCTGGCTCTCTGTGCATATTTTGATCTGTTCAGTGCGCATTTCCCTTATACTGATTCCTCTCGCTCATTTCAAGATAGCGTACATCTCTGCCTAGAATACGGAAGTATTTGTTACTAGTGAAATGCTTATTTGGGAGTTTCTCCCCTAACTGTATATTTCAGCACCATTCCTTCCCTGGTTTTGGATCCGTCCGTATACCAGATCTCCTCTCCAGGCTTCCCATGATGTTGTATCTGTCCTTTTCCTTCCATCTTGCATAATAACCTCGAAGCTAATGTTGAGGAAGTACCTAGGAATCATGTGGTTCATTGGTTCCATTTCGAGAATGTTGCCTCCCACTTTATCATTTATCTTGTTGTGATCCTATCTATTGCTCGTGTCTTGATGCCTTAGAAGTTCCATTCTTATCTCTCCTGTCATGATGGTGGGAGGTCCAACACTACTTGCATAGCTGATGTTGGTGTTGTTTTCATAGCTCTCGTTATACTAAGGCTTGCAAGTTTTGTACCTTGCTTCTTTGTCCACCATGCCAAAGATGCATATGTGAATATGGGTTTCACCACAATGTTGTATATCAAATACATCATTTTGGGATTCAGCCCCCATGTTTTCCCGTCTGCTCGTCTAGCCCCCATGTTTTCCCGTTTGCTCGTCTATGACTTCTTAACCTTTTCCAGCTGTTGGTTTCAGGTGAGTTTCGAATCTAAAATCACCCGGAGATATTTGACAGCTGTATGAGTGTACCTTGGAGGGTCAGAGGTCATTGAATATTCTTGTACGGCATTCCTCACGTTGGTAGATAATAAAAAAATATATCTTAGAACCAACTACCGTACAAAAATTATGGAACATGTTTTCCTCCTTAAGCAAAAGATATATAAGTACCTACTTATTATCATTATAATATATTCAATCTATATTCAATCTACTTGGTGCATTCCAATGATCATTTGCATGAGCTTTCCTTAGATTCACTAAGCCATTCACGTTGTACAATTAATATTAATTAAATCATTCCAGTGTTAACGATTATGACGTTCGGATTAGTTGATGATGTCGCCTACTCGACCATCATTCCCAAACCGGTCCAGAGATTTAGTTTGTCGTTTATCTCTTTTCATCGATCACTTGTTGTAGGAGTATTCAATCTCTTAACTCAGATGGATATGGGCAGTGGAATTGATAATTGCCCTTTTTCCAATATTTTAATGAAATACTTACGAAGAGTAGAGCTTCGAGAAAGTTTTGATGATTGACAACAAAAAAACAAAGGCAGAGGTTGATATGAATGAACAAAAAGAGAAGTTGGAACTAGTTGATATTGAAAAGGTGACAGAAGGCTACAATAATCACCACTCCCCGTTGCATATGGGGTTATTTGTCGGTTTTGGCTTGTTAATTTATCTTTTTCGAAAAATTTCAGTATTAAATTGGTTTATTATAACATGATGTGTTGAGAATCACACATTGAAAGGTAAGGGCTTCGTCTTTCCTAAATCGCATATGTATTTTGAATATTTCTGAGGGTTGCTCGTGAGGGTACAACCGGTTGAGGACAAGAACAAATATTAGAACAAAAAAAATGAATTATATTTTGAAGTAGGTTTTCGTTAGAAATAGAACATTAGATTAAGGCAAAATATTTAAAAAAAATTCAAATACCTAATTTATTTCGATAATTTGACAAATAAAACTGATAATTGAATGCGAAAAACTCAACAACTATTTAGAATTTGTAGAAATTGAAAGTATTATCATTTTTATTATTGATCCAGTAAGGTTGGGTTTTGAGACGAGGATCGATAGTAGCACCACCAAACTTGGTATGCTAGTTGTTGGAATCATGATGAATACGAAAAAAAAATTGTTCACCGAAATTCCAGGGGTGGAACATATTTTTTCTTTTCTTTAAAAAATAAATAAATAGATTTTTGCTGACTTGTCTAAAGAATACGTTGACACCCGGTATATAAATCGATGGATCTATTCAACAGGTGCACATTCAAACGTTCGCTTCACAAAAATACTGTGGTACCAAAAAGTAAAGGTATCTGTGAAGCTGAAATTTACCATAACAATCAAGATTCGAATTTTTTTGTCATCTTAAAGAATGCTTCCACAACTACATTATTACGGAGTCCTTCACACGCTATTGTTCGTCTCCAGCCACTGGCTGAAAAACGGGCGATTTCCCAAAAAATCCGATAACATCTCAATCGTTTCGATATTTTCGACGAGCGGTGAAGAGAGCAAGGTCGACCGCAACGAACGATTCTCCATTTAGGCCGATCAATTCAGTATTCAAAATCAAAATTGGGAAAATAGCACAAGAATTTAAAGTTTCTCAAACATAACGTATTTCAGTGCTCAAAGAAACTATACAAAAATTCCCCTTCAGCAAGCCCGACAACATTGTTAAATGTGAATTATAAGCTAGTCTGGTTATTTTGTAAAGAAAAGGCACAAGAATCGCAAAATGGTGAAAACAAATAAATAAAATAGTTTACCTAACAAGTGTGGAAAGTTATACTTTTCCGCACGCGATTGCAGATGGCCGAACGACCCGTTATGTGACGTTATTTTAGTGCTGTGCTGATACGCCCACTATAAGAAATGTGGACATTGAGAGGAACTACAAAAATATTGTAGAAGGTTTCTACAGCTAAACAAAACACTTCCTAAAGTTTCCTTCGTTGCAATTTCAACACCTCTTCATACATGTTTATACCATTCATTTTAAAGAAGTGGAAGCAGAGTTGGACTTGCCTAATGATCATGAAGAAGTTTTGAGAGTTATTTTGTTTGAACTTTTTATTGGATATTTTTCAGTCGAGCAAATTGTCTCTGTTAATTATTGAAAGTACAGTATATTTCAGGATTGAGTGACTATTTATGTACTTACACAGTTCTGTTTGCAAAAGAACCTTAACACGGATAAGTTACACACAAACCTAACCTGAGCAAGCTAACCTGGTCATCAAATATCACTAGCTTCTTCAGTGGGTTCAGCGATGTCTCTACTGTCTCTGGGATATATTGTAAAATATTACTAGTTTACACAGGGGCACAGGGAACTGCGATGTAGCTAAGTACATCTTTGAAGAAAGCTGGTCATATGAGGGATTGGAATTCACAGATTCGCATAACTAAACTGGTAGCCGCGAGCAATAACTCAAGCAAAGTAGCTTTTGTAAATATGTTTCTGGATGAGTTTACTGCAAATGTATCATCACTCAGGCACGGATCCAAAGAAGAGTCACTCATGAGAGATTTTAAGAGATTTTTTAATATTGATATCTTCAAAAAAAAATTATTATAATTAAGTAAGACCACTGTAATCGATGCCTTGAAAAAATAATTAAGTAAGAAATTTAATATTTCCTATTTCATACGGAGGAGGTTCGTTTTATAGAAAAATGGCTCATGAATAATAATATGAAGTATTTTTTCTGAAATACACCGAAATATATAATCTGAGAAAGCTGTTTAAAATGGCATGAAAGGTGTTAACGAATACGAAGTCTAAAATCAAGATTATTAGTTCACATATATGATAAGTGTAGTGTTATTTGCTTAGGTTATCTTAAAATGTGGTTCAGGCGAACCTGTTAGCTTGATTTGATATTCTGGCACCATACCTATTTTTGAGGTTAGAAAGGGGTGATTGAAGATGAGGACTGTTTCGAAATATCAATCTGAAATTAATTAAAGGCGATTACTTTGCAATAATATTCAGTTATGTAACCAGCTAGCTTTAATAGTAGTTTACCTAACAAGTGCGGAAAGTTATTCTTTTCCGCACGCGATTACAGATAGCCGAACGACGCGTTAGCGGAACTCGTACAGAAATCGCGTGCGGAAAAGACACTTTACGCTCGTGTTAGGTACACTATTTTTCTACTAGCGGAAAAAACACCCAAAAGTTAACATAAAGAACATTTATTATTAAATATATATTAAACTATACAATCCTACTTGGTGAGTGCGGAAAAGTGGATTTTTCCGCACGCTAGTAGAAAAAATGATTTAAATTAAGTTCCACCTAATAACTAAACTAAAAAGTCAAAAGTGACATTGATATATTACTGCCACCATTTACCGCTGTCCAAATTGCTTTTAATTATCAGGTATATATTTAAATCACTTTACAAAATCCGAAACACAATATGACACAACAGAATAAATACTAACACATCCACTGAATCCACATTTCAAACTAAATCACCACACCCCAAAATACCTACCTACTTCACGGTGTGACCCTAATTATAGCGGATACGGTCGATGAAACATCAGAAGAAATAATTTCTTGAATTGAACCATATTTCTAATTTTATTGCAGTCATTGGTGCCACCTACCTACTCTATTTACAATTCATCACATGATCCGCCATCTACTTTACGGAAATTCAACGTGACCGCCAAATTACGTATTCTGCCATTCAAGTTGCGACATGACTTGGATGCGAACACCACTGTCGCCATCTACATGTCGCCTCCATTTGAATCCAATATTAATCCCATAAGGTTGGCCAACTATCCCCCTTATACCGGGTGAGTCTGAGAGATGGAGCACCCCTATTTTTGAGAGAAATGATCCGATTCAAAGCACGAAAATTTAGGGGGCTATTGAACAACTAAAATGTGATTTTTTGAGATAAAAATTAATTCTGTAGCACTTCCGGTTTCGCCAGAAATGATCTGAGTATTAGTTTTTCGAATGGAACACTTTGTACATTTTCACATTTTTGTTATCTAGAGCAAATTCTGAACATGATAAGCTAAATTTTTAATTGAATTTCTTTTCTTTTTTTTCAATTTTTTTTTTAAGGATGATGATTTTTTACATGTTGAACGTTCCTCTCCGATACCATGTTGTCCGAGAAAATGAAATTAGCATTTTAATTACAATACTTTGCCACCAGCCGCTGTTTGAATGTGGCAATATCACTTTTTTTCGATTATCTCATGTTTTTTAAATGGCATCTCTATGGGACACTCTGTGCAACAGATTGTTTCGAAGGAAAGGAATCGAATGATACCAAAATTTTGAATATCTGTCAATTATTTTCAGATTCAAATTTTTAAATATCATTTCTACTCAATTGTCTTATAACGATTTTCAACATTGAAAATTATCATACGTTGGATTTATTATTTTGAATTTGAATACGCGATTTTGAGGATTATCAACATTTATTACAAATTTTTGAAAACAACAAATACATAGCACAATGCTCTAATACTATTACTATAAAAATTACTCAAAATGTTGACCATTATGTTCCATGCATCATTGCACCCTTCTGACTGGTGCTCGAACTGCTCTAGTTAACTCTGCTTATTGAAAGCTGTGATGACTTTTTGTTGCAGTTCCTCGCGTGTCTCACTAGGAGTTGCATATACATAATTTTTTATTGTTCCCCATAAATAATAATCTAAGGGGGTTAAGTCTGGTGACCTAGATGGCCATCTAATGGGACCATGTGTAGAAATTAGTTTATTATTATTCAGGTAATTGATTACCATTCCATGATTATGAGGGGGTGCACCGTCCTGTTGAAAATAGAAATTTTGCAGAACCAATGGAAGGTCGTCAATGATTGGCTCGATAGCATCCCGAAGAAACGTTAGGTATCTCGCTCCAGTAAGTGGTCCATAAAAAAAAATTGGCCCAATGAGGCGATCTCCAAGTATGCCCATCCAACAGTTGAATCCGAACCTTTCTTGAGGATTACCTTGATGTAAAAGTCTTGGATTCTGCTGTGCCCAATATCTAGTATTATTCCTATTGAAGAGCCCTCTATTGGTAAATTTTGTTTTATCTGAGTACAAAATTCTCAAAAGAAATTGAGGATTTTCTCGAACATTTTGAAGAAACCATCGGCAGCATTCAAGTCTTCTTTCATCGTCTCCACCATAAAGCCTTTGATGTATCGGATATTTATACGAGCGAAACTTATGCTTTTTCAAAATTCTCTGTACAGTCGATTGACTTGCGTCACATTCATTAGCTAATTCTCGTGTTGAAGAATTCGGATTTACCTCTACATATCCTAGAACGTCTATCTCTTTATCTTCGCTGACTATTACATTTACATTTCGATTTCGAATACTTCGGTTGTTTGGCTCTTGTCTCAACTGACGTTCAAGTTTCACGAAGTATGTCCTACACGGATGTCTTCTACCAGGAAACCTCCGTCTGTATAAATTTGATGCAGCCGTAGAATTCTTTAGACACTCACCGTAAATCAAAAGCATGTCAATTTTTTCATTTTGGCTAAATGTATCCATGACACAGTTATAAGGATTGGACTGAGATAACTGTTATTTCGTATTGATACTTATTTGACAGCAGATATTCATTTATTTTTTTATCCAAAGGCACTTGACAAAATTTGGAGTTGACGGTGGAAACACATTCCTTTATTGAAACAGATTAAACTATTAAACACTTTCAGAATCTGTAAAAATGGATAGTGTAATTTCTGTGTTTCTATCAACCATAATGGGTCCATCATGGGAATACTAGTAATTAGTCTTTTTGAAGACGAATTACTTTCAAAATGTGAATTATGGACGTAATGAAATATCTGCTGGTAGCAAGTTTGAATTTTCATTTTTCTGGAGTATGCATCTATTAGAAAGACATATATCAAATTTGCCAATTATTCTTATTGGTATAGTAAGTGAAATTTTAAATAATGTTATTATTTGGGTTTTTAATTAGTCCAGCGGCCACAATACTTTTTGGTACATTTTTTGTAATAGTGATAAATCTGAAAATAATTGACAGATATTCAAAATTTTGGTATCATTCGATTCCTTTCCTTCGAAACAATCTGTTGCACAGTGTCCCATAGAGATGCCATTTAAGATAATCGAAAACAAGTGATTTTGCCACATTCAAACAGCGGCTGGTGGCAAAGTATTGTAATTAAAATGCTAATTTCATTTTCTCGGACAACATGGTATCGGAGAGGAACGTTCAACATGTAAAAAATCATCATCCATAAATAAAAAATCGAAAAAAAAAAGAAATTCAATAAAAAATTCAGCTTATCATGTTCAGAATTTGCTCTAGATTTCAAAAATGTGAAAATGTACAAGGTGTTCCATTTGAAAAACTAATACTCAGATCATTTCTGGCGAAACCGGAAGTGCTACAGAATTAATTTTTATCTCAAAATATCACATTTTAGTTGTTCAATAGCCCCCTAAATTTTCGTGCTTTGAATCGGATTATTTCTCTCAAAAATAGGGGTGCCCCATCTCTCAGACTCACCCGGTATATTTAAACAATGGTAACGTCGTTTGATAATACAGAAGATAATTAGTTAATGATATAAGCGTTGTATCAAACAACGGTGGTAAAATAAAACTTTTCGAATCGTTTCGCGATCTTTTTCCCGCGTTAACTAAAGCTATCGGCCTATTCGTCAGACTTCCGAAGACCGTGATGGGTGGATCATCTAGAACGGATCGATTAGCAGCGTTGCATTGTATTTCACGCGTTCGATTCGGTTTCGGTCCGAACGGGGTTACGCCACCGCTGTAGTCAATGAATCGTGACCGTAGTACTTCTTACTACCCTCCGAACGTTCCGAATAGAAAAATTCCATTCATCGCGGCATGGGCGGATCGAACTCGGACGGGTTCGGAAACTGATTAGCTACTGAATTATGAGGACGTTGCCTTCGGTTGAGTTGGTGTCTTCATTTGGTGTTAGGATTTTTCCACCCCGAAAAAACCATTTAAACCATTTTGATAACTATTATTATACTGGCCAAACATTGAACAGACTGAAAATATCAAAACATCGTCAATTATTCATATAATATATAATATATTATAATAAGTTTATTCAACAAAATTTACAAGAAAAATATATGTATAATTTTTGAATAAAGCAGAGAAAAATCACAGAAGCAGTCAATTTTGCTGCTTGTACGTGACATACCTATATATGTATAAAAAAGTTCCTATAAATTCACTTTTTTAGAGTGATACACAGTAAGATAATAAGTGAAGTAATAAGTAAATGTAATAGTATAAGTGATAAGTAAAAAATAATAATAATAAGAGGGGTTATATAGCATTTATATTACAATGGAGCAAGATATACAATAACGTGTAGATAAATTAAGGTTTATATAATTGACTTGATCGGTTATTTTGTCATAGTTTGGGTTTTTGGTATCGTTTAAATGTGCGGCAAACGTAACAATAATAGTCGTCCAAAACAGGCTATGCCTTATTTGGGTACACTCATGTGAGTGTTTATGAGGTAGCGATATTATCATTATTTCTCAGTTTACTTAGTCGGTACTTACTGTCATAGTTCAGATTTTTTTGTTAACGTTGGAATTTATTTTTCGTGAAATCATGATGCATTCAAATATGTTTATTAAAATTCACGCATGCAAATATAAATACAATGTAATGCAGACGCAATGCACACACATCAGTTTTCCACATACCATATACATACACATGCCCGGACGCTAGTGTAATTATATCAATATTCATTTTTTCAATTTACTTTATTTAAATTATATAGATTGTATTGGAAGTAATTCCGAGGCTTGTCAAATATCCATTCCTTTAATCTTTTTTTGTAATGATGGTATCCCAAAATATTTTTTAGTTCTGCTGGTAGCATTGATGAAATCCTAGGTGCTATATAATCCACACTTTTTTGACCAATTGTTTTCTCGCTACGTGGATAAAAGACGCCATCTTGTTTCCTCGTGTTGTGCGAATGTACATGTTCTTTCAAGACGATCTTACCTTTTCTCAAAAATAGGAATATTTTCAAACAAAAAAGTTGTCTACTATCAAGCACTTGGGCCATTTTGAAGAGACTATTTGACGAAAAGGTGATATATTTCGCAAAAATTATCTTCAGAATCCATTTCTGTAGGACGTTAATTTTTTCTAAAAAGCATTCATTTACTCCACCCCAGCCCAAGATACCATAAGTTAGTTGCGACTGTACCAGAGCAAAATAAACTGTTTTTAAATGTTTTATTCCTAAAAAATCTTTTAAGTATTTAAATTTTGGGAGTATTCCTCTTAATTTCCTTGCTATGTATTTCATCTGAAGATCCCATCTCAGGTGCCGATCTATAATTATCCCAAGATATTTTACCGATTCAGCCTCTGGAATTGTCGAGTTTTGTCCAAGATTGATATCTCCTAGATTTGGTAAGCCAGTGGAGTATAATGAGAATAGTAAATAGCTGGTTTTTTTAAAATTTAACGTAAGTTTGTTAAACTGTAGCCATTTAGAAACTCTAGGAAAATCAGTTTCAATTTTGTTTGTTACTTCTTTCCATGTATTCGACTTATATACAATCACGGTGTCATCTGCAAAACTGATGATTTCACTAGTGCTATCCATGATAGTGAGTAGGCTATTCATATACAGAATGAAAAGGACTGGCCCCAATACTGATCCTTGAGGTACTCCATAAGTTACTGTTCTAGGATTGCTACATATTTCATCAATTTGTACAACTTGACTTCGATCAGAAAGGTAGTTTTCTATAATATTGTACGGCATTTCCTCTTATTGGTTGATGTTAGCCTATAAATTGCATCTTCTGTAGATTTGTTATGTCTAAAACCAAACTGATTTTCAGACAAAATTTCAAATTTTTTGAGGAAAAGTGTGAGGCGCGATTTTATAAGATGTTCTATTATCTTTGAGATGTTTGAAATCAACGATATTGGCCTGTAATTTTCAATTTTAGTTTTACCGCCACTTTTAAATAAAGGTTTGACAATGGCATGTTTCAAAACTTTTGGAAAAATACTTGTGAGAAAGCAGAAGTTAGCTATGTGAGCCAAAACTGGAGCAATTTCATGAGCTACTTGTTTCAAGACTTCGGATCGAATATTGTCATGCCCCGGAGATTTCTTCAGTTTCAAGTTCTTTATAATCGAAATGATTTCAGATGTATTGGTTGGAAACAGATATAATGTTTTTTCTGAATTGTCCAATCGCTCGTCATAGTTCAGAACATCTGGAATTTCGTTTGCTAATTTTTCACCGAGATCACTATAAAAATTATTGAATAAGTTGGCAATCTGAAACTTTTCCTCTACTTGAACATGAACTTATGTTTCTTCTGATGTGTTTATTTTTAACACGGTTTTTTTTTATTTCTTGTAGCTGCAACACCCGGCGTGGCCCGGGTATCTGAGAAAATTTCACTCATGTGTCAACATGTCCGTAAGAATTACAGCGGAAATTCACCTACTATGTGGATTATCGGGGGTAATACCACGAGTGCTCGCAATGCTATCGATAATAATTCTGTCAGAAATCAACGAGATCAAATTGTAATTTGCAATTTGTAATTTGATCTAGTCCAAGATTTCTGGCAGAACTTTCGATGGTATTGCGAGCACAAGTTGTATTTATTGAGAATATTTCCACCGTATATTAAAAATCCCATATGATTTGGGACATTTTTGATCAATTACAGCGAAAATACTATGAAGCGGGACATATTCAGCGAATATGTTCATCGTATATTAAAAATCCCATATGAAGCGGGACATTTTCGATCAATTACAGCGACTATTCTACTCATGCTAAAATACTCGTTTTCGATTGGTGGAAATTTTTATATTGATAATTGGAAGTCGAAGGAATTTTTATTTCGATAATCACCACACTTGTATTACGAAAATTGCCCGGTAGGTATCGAAAATTTCCCGAACGTCCCTGTATCTATAATAACGATTCTCACAATGTGCATTTGTCATCTTGACAGGCATTGCCCCATACATTTACAATCTTAGTTATCAGTTTTAATCGTACAACTAGATGTGCAGGCAAGTTTGAAGTGTATTTCAATCTTGACAACACAATTTTAGTTGTCCAATTAAAATTGACAACTAATATTGTAATGCATGGGGCCCCTAAAATGTTGAATTTTAAACGTCATTGAAACATCACGTTGCGGAAATGATTTTTCAACTTCAATTCAAGAAAAAGTGACCAAAAGTAAACCTAAAAACAGAATACTGATCAATTTATATGGAAACGGTAGCACATACTTTTTTCTTTTAACTCCGGAAATATTCTACAGTATTACACTCGTGCATCAAAGTAAACCTGATAATTTTCATGCACTTGTAGAATTAATTCCGACAATTTTTCTCTTCATAAGAACCTTTCTCGATCTTCAAAAAATATTTTAAAAAATCGCTAAATTGGTTCAGCCGTTTTGTACTTTTGCGCATAGCAAGGAATTTAGCAATTAATTTTTTCATATGGATGAAACAATGGAAAATTTATAATAACGTGGAATGTATTTCAGAAAGTTCCAGTTTCCCGCACACTCAAGCGGAAATTTATATTTGAACTGAATTCATCAACAGCGTCCGTCAGAAAGTTTGTAAAATATGGGGAAAATGTTGTTATTGAAATAAATGAATAACTCTTATGGCGGTTTGTTATGACCTATATCGCGTAACGTCAGATTTGGTAGGCAATAAAAAGAAATTGACTGAGGTGCCAAAAATTATTCAAATTTACAAGAATCAAGATCTAAAGGGGATCCCATATAGTATGTGTGAGGCTTCTATTAATTTTATGAATGAAGTGCGGAAGTGCTTGAACAATAGGTTTCTAATCAATTGATAGATCGATATTGTGGTAATCCTTGGCCTGCTAGGTCTCCAGACCTAATGCCGTATGTAAATTGTGAAATGTCAAACTAAGTATTCATTTACTGCAATGTCAGAACTTTGTATCCTAAAAGAACCAAACAACAACGTGTGAAAAAAAGTTCTTGAATCGAAAGAGTTCTGGTATTGGATTTCGTGTACCGTGGAACTCTAGTTTCAATCGAACAAGTGGGATGGGATTATGGTTGAATACATGGAAAGACGGAAATATGACTGTCGGCCATGAAATTCTACGGTACGATGGGATCCTAGCCCTGGGGTGGGATTTTGTGTATCATCGATCATCGATTGTCGACAGTTTTGTCTCTTTCTCTCCTATGAATTCAACCATAATGTCACCTCACTTTTTCTATCGACAATAGAATTCTATGGTACACAGAACCCTGGCTTCAAAGGTTGGGTGTCGAAAAATTAAACAAAGAGGCTTCTTGTGATACCAAGTCATTTGCCTACTTCATGCAGGCAGTTGACATCGTGGCAGAGAAGCACATGGACATGACGATTCATGTCAATGGCAGTATTTTAGATTTACATGTGAGGCAAGGGTTTTTTCATTTTTAGTTGGCCACCTGGTATATGACAGATCAATTATTAATGTTGATAATATTTCAAATCGTTCACAACATAATGAGAAATTTTTTTGAAAAAATAATAGAATAAATAATAGAAAAAAATTGAAAAAATCCAAAGTACTTATAAGCACAAAGCTTTCACAGAAAAAAGAACTACTACTACTCTAACAATAACCTCAACAACTATTTTCTTTCGACCGCAAACAACACTTCCTTGAGCGCTTCATTTGGCCAAGGCCTCGGCGTCCGCCACAGGCCTCCGTAGTATCAGCCGAGATGAGTCGCCTGATAAGCTGGCTCTACTCACGATTTGGAAATTTCTTCTAGTCGTTTTTTTTATTTCTATCCCAACTGTCCGAACGCTCGGATTTTTTTCGGGTGAATCTCCACAGCGCGGCGTCGTGTTATACTGCCACTGATTAAATAGTTGTTTTCGTACGCGATTCGCCATTGCGGTTAGACGAGAGGCAGTAGCGGCCAGAGATCGTTTGGAGGATACATATCTGAATTCTCCACAAAAACTGAATGAGGTCGTAGCCCGTTGCAAACTCTCCATCAAATATGGTCTGGAAGACCCCTTTTGCGGTACAAAGGTTTCTTCGTTGTACAATTTTTCTATTTTTCAATGGATATGGCCGATACTCGAAATTTCAAATGTAATGATGTTCACAAATTCATTCATAACACGCTTTTATTAGCTTCACTTGTATCTATGTATGTATGTATGTAACGGAACCTTATATAATAACAGCAAAAAAAATTATTCAAAAATACAAAAGCGTTTTAACTATAAAATAATATCGAGATGAAGTCCGGGACTTGAAGTTATGACTCATTTGCTGTTTCAGTTGGAGAAAAACCCGGAAAAACCCACAGAAGTGAGATTATCAACTCTCTCGTAGAAAAGGGCACATGCTCCCTGGGAGATGACAGAATCATTCTTGGATGATACACGAGAGTCATCGAGGAGGTGCCAACAATTAGAATATGGGTGTTTGCAATATGCTGTATAGTGTCCATTGGAAATGCTGCCGCTATGATTAGATATGGCGTAGATATTATATTCAGTATTAATTCCATCCTGAGCAAAATATTGGTAAATTTTGTATGGGAAAATCAATTACATTGTTCAACTTACTGCCATCAGTCGAAGAAACACGTTATAAATGTATAACTAAAATTTCTTTTTGAATTCTTTTTTCATTCCACAAGTTGAACAGTATGGGCTCGCATCGTCAGTCAAAGTCTCCTCTTCTGTCAACAGTTCAATAAATTCTTTTAAATTCATGGCAGACAAAAAGTGTTTGCGGACGAAAAGTACTTGCCTTAAAAAATTGTCGACTTTTGGTCCGGAAATTGGTACGTAAAATGTAATTTTCTGTAGAGGTCAACGAAAAAAGAGTTTTACAATCGGCCTACTTCCTTGATCGATAAAGCGATAAAATATATTTCAGTTTTATTCCATATGTCGGTGAAGATGATATACTGGAAGTAATCAGGAAAAAAATTCAAAATAAACATTGTTGTGGACTACATGGCATCACTGGGCACGTAATTAAAAAAATTGTGCCTTTAAGCGCCTCTCTGTCATATAATAAATGTTTCTCTTCAGCAAGGACAGTTTTCCTCACGATACAATAATGATATGAGTTCGTTATGATATACTTACCATATTTAACTGTACTAACAGTACTGACATATCCAATTGCTTTTTTAAGCTCTTTTTTTCTGTGACGGGAAAAAAGGACATTTTATCTCTGTTGACAGGTACTAAAATATGATTTTTCTCCAAATGACATTAACAGCGGCCTTTTAATGACACTTGGCAGGCTTAGAAGTTGTACTTTTAATGCCTAGGCAGAAAAAGTCCACTTCTACTGCCAAGGCGGAAAACGTTCGTTGCTAGGCAACCTTCCAAGTAATAATTTAAATCAAACTGGTTATTAAAATTGACAATGACATTAAGAAAATTCAAAATGATGCTGATAATAATAAACTGGTTTTATTGCATTAAAACTACAAACTACAACACGAAATTTTTATTTATTAGATATATTTATGGTGAATTGTGAACAATTATTTAATACAATTGAACTCTGTCCACTTCCCTCCTTTCCAGTAAAATTAACAACTTTAGTATCAACACTTGATACTCCGGAAACGCCAGAAAATATTTTATTGCCGACGTTCGACTTATTGGCTAGCGAGTCCTCAATATAGCCCTCCGCGACAGCGGAAGACTTCCATCATCCATGTTGCTTCAACATTGTTATGTCCCCACCAGAATGCACCAGCAACGTGGCCGAAGTTCTGCGAAAGCAGTGCCCGGTATACTCTTTCGCATGGGATAGTCCCAGAAAAGTAGCAATTTCTTCTGGCATTTTACCGAATTTGTGAATGCCAATGAATTGATGATGTGCTTTACCGTCCGCATACTTATAGAAGACACGCCGATTATTTAAATTCGAGGGTCTGGAGGCTGCATATTTTCTGTAAACGCTTAAATATTCCGTTACTACAACAGATCTTGATCTTTTAGTCTTAGTATTTGGTAGCATAATTAGCAATTTGTCACCCATATCATTCATATCATCTGTTTTCATTTGCAAAAGCTCATCACATCTACAAGCCCCAGCTACTGCAACAATAAGTACAACCTAAAATATAAATTGAAAATTAGTTCTTCAATCCATAATAGATCATTTTCAATATATTCCTACATTCGTACACAAATACAGTTCATCTGGGGTATCTGATAAAAATTTCTCGATTTCTTCTCTTTGAAAAACTCGGGATTTTTTTGCATGGAAACCGTCTGACTGGCGTTTCAAAAAAGCCCGTAACTTCAGGTGTTTTGCCAAATCAATGTTATTTTTTATGTTCAGGGTAGCTTTCAACATCGAATAGGTAGACCATAACGTTGAAGGCTTCATTTTCTTTGAAAGATAGGAAAAATAGACAATCAGCACATTTTCAGAGAAAGATCCTATATTTTTCTTCTGTCTATATTCCATGAATCTGCTGTATGTTAGTTCATATACAGTTCTTGATTTTTCCGGTAAAAGGTTAAGTTCCACATCTCGCGCCTGGTCTCTTATCTTAGGTGGTGTTAATTGCATCAATTCATCCTCACTTTGCAGTAAATCAATTTCTAACATGACAACTTTTCAAAATTGACAATGACAAAGTAAACAGTAAACAAACAAATTCAACAAACGTCATCAGCGGTAAACATAGTAACGCAGGGCACAGTTACCTTTGATGAAATAATTTAGTTATTTGGATATTGATAATGAAACGCAATTTAAATATGAAAAAGTCAATTTTGCGTGGAATTGGAACAAATTTGAAGAAAAAATTATATGTTTCACACGGCAGAAAAGCAGATTTAATGCCTTGGCTGGTTTCATAGCATCGCTACGCTCGGCTATGAAACACTAGCCGCGGCATTAAATCTTGTGCTTTTATGCCTAGTAAAACAAATAATTATTTTCATGAAATTACTTCTTTCCCGGCTACACGTATATGTAGCCTATGTATATAGACTATTGCAAAAGCTGATCTCGCACGCATCCGCGATATTCATCTCGAGGCTCCAATCCAACCTCCTACCTTCATCACTCAACCTGAACCCTACTAACCTAACTGGCCTTTATTCCCAAGTTCGAAAAAAGCTGATAAACTTAAAAAAATATGCCTGCCTAACTGTCACTTTGAAATACGAACCACGCGGCTTAGTAAGCCGCAATCCTATCGATGCGGCTATGAACCGTGTTTGTATATGTAGATGAAATGGTTGTTCAGAGAAAATGTGAAAGATCTCGCGAACCGAAAGGTCTTAAGCAGTAGACATTTGATTTTTTTCACTATTAAATCATCGTTTTTCCCGTCAAAGAAAAAAATTGTGTATTATACACGGGAAAAATAATAGATTTTTGCTTTTGCTTCGCGTCGGGAGACAACACAACCTCCCTTTTTTCGCTTCTATAATAAATAACTATTTTATGGAGCAATAATGGCTATGAATTTTATATTTTCCCAATTTCCAGTGGTGTTTTCAACAACTCTCCGCCTATAAACTCTTCCATCAGTTTTCCAGGATTTCAGATTCCTATTGATACGTCGATTTTATGGTATTACTGAGTACTTTTTTAACGATATTAGCAATTATGTTTAATAACTTCATTGAAATTCATTTTGATATTTACATTAAAATTTGTAATTATCATACTTTAAAATTCTGCTTTTTACCATAACTGCATGACTAATGAAACCACCGGAGCTAACACTTTCATCATAACTAAAATATAGCTGTTGTTTTAGCTATAATAAAAATTTTATCTTTACTTTTATGAGCGACTGGTCAGATTAAGTGCTAATTTCAAGATAGGGGGAGTATTTTTCAAAGAAATGAATCAACTTAAAAACGAAATTTTAGCAAATCATCAGAATTTACGGCGATTCCGATCGTGAAGAACCCTGGATTTAATGAATGGCTCATTATTATTAACAAAAATGCTCGGTTGTCGGTCGAACATTTTCGATCCGAAAATATTTTTTAATTAACCGAATCGTTAAAGAGGTCCTAAAAATGATCATCAATTCAATTCGGGAAATAATTCAAAATTTTTCTCAATTTATGACCGTTTGCGTGAGCAGAACAGGTAGGAATTTATTCGTGATTTAAAAATGGAACAAAACCCGAGGTAGAATCCACTAACCAGCTCTGTTACCTGGGGAAAATTACTAAAGTGAAACGCATAGGCGTAGGAATAGTGTGTCTCAAATGCATTTCTATACAGCGTGACTCACGGTCGACTGTAAGTTAGACGTTTATGGTAAACGCAATATAGTTATTTATAATACAAGTGTTAAAAGTGACATTTTATTTTGTGAGTGGAGCAACCCCACGAGCAAAATAAAATCACTTTCAACAAATGTATCATACAAATTTTTTGTACATCAGTTACTGCTAGTAAAAAAAACAAAAAAAATAAGATCCATGAGGATTCGAACACATGATCTTTGGGTTACAGATGCTCCAAATATAATAAACCCCAACGCACTCTATTTGTGAATGTCATCATTTGTCAGTAATGAAGCACCTTCTACAGTTGGACTGAATACTACTACGTTTGTAACTTTAAAAGGAATTAGTATTACCAATTGAACAAACGGCCAAATACATGTGCGCACTTTTATAAATGATTCCTCTTGAGTAGGTGTTCTGATTATAATATTTGATTGAAGTGTTTCTATTAGAGAGATCTATATTACTGAGTATCCATCATCTCATCTGTCATTTTAGTTCATATGTCAATAAAATGAAAACGTCATTTTTAATGACAGTTGTACAAAAAAAAATTCAGCATTGCGACGTTGCCACTTCTATCAAAGAGTCCTAGCAATTTAATTTTTTGAAAAAAGAACACCGTATATTAACAAATTTTAAGGATTGCTCTTTCATATTAATACTTTTTTGTTGATAAACTCGTATACCCATCGGTTTTCGAGATAAACAATAATTCTTGTTAAATATGGTCCAAAACATAGCCCCAATTGAACTTTGGTACATCAGTACTCTCAATTCATGAAAAGTTGATATTTCGGTTATAGTTTGCACAAATTCGAAATATTTAATTGAGACCAAGAAATTGCTGAAGTTATTTCCATAATGCATAGAAGTGGTCAAATATTAATTTTTTTCAAATGAAACCCCCTGTATATTACCTAAATCATCCAGTTTTCTTAAGAGTCTGCATCCCTGAAAAAAAGGGGAACGGAAACGATTTCTTTCTTCTGATTGATGAAGGAATGTATGAGTGTATACAGATAAAAATAACAAAAAAAATATTTTGAAAGTATTAACTGAATGAAAAGGATATTTCTTCCCATTTTTGTGCATTTTTGATCAGTGCCACCATCAAAATGAACGAATATTTTTATGACGTTTCCTTGTATTATTGAAGTCTATCAATTACTTGATGGAATGACGGTCTCGTTTTCCTCTTACACAATTCGGTTTTGTGAATAATTTTACAAAAAAGTGTTGTTTTTGCGAAATGAATTTCCTTGCATTATTCCATTCGAATTGGGAAATAGCCAATTTTATAACCGTCAAGCTATAAAGGAATGTTTCAGCCGTCGACTAGTGAAAATTAATTATTAATTACAATTCTTGAATCCAAAATAGAACTGAATTTCTTTACGCTCCTCACGTTGCTCCTCCAATACGGCTGATAACGTGAAACGTGGAGAGAGGGATCATACAAGTTCTGGCACAGGGTCGGATTTCGGATCACTTAAAATATTCGCTGCGCCTAGACATTTTTGTTTGCTATTAACTATCGGTTATGATATTAAATAAAGGTACATTCCATTTACCTTACTCGGAATTGTTTTCTCTAATATTATTGAATGAAAGGAAAAAAATATCAAGAAAAGAAAGAAATTGTAACTTTTTCCCTAAATACCAGTTTTGATGTTTTGAACAGAATCAATAACGAATCAAAAATGAATACTTACTTCATCTTGAAGTCGCCATTCTGGATTCCCCGTTGAAGAAAAAAACATGATATTCGATCCCAAAAACTCCTAAATACCAATGTTGAATCGAATCGGACCATAATCACAAAACTTGTCCACTATCTTGGAGCCTTCATCTTGAATTTATTAATTTTAACAAAATATTAAAAATCACCGAGCCCGAAAACCCCCACAGACAAATTTTGAATGAAATCAGACTTTAGTCACAAATATCGTCTGATATCTTGAATTTTTTATTTGACGAAACTAATGCATACTCAAAGTGGAGTTTCAGTATGATGAAGTTAAGTAAAATTCAAAGTTGTCTCCTCAATATTTATTTCAACCCAGAGTAGGAAGGGGAAGTTGTCAATGCCACTTTGGCAATCACTTGTCGAAAAGTTGCAGCAAACATTAATCAAAAACATGTTTTCGAGCATATTAATGTTCATCTTCAGTTGACATGAACAGGAGGTGAAAATGAAATCAGTAAAAACACTAATTACAACTACGACAAATGTGAAAAACCAATAAATTAGCGTACAAAATCGAACCGGACCATAATCACAAAACTTGTCTGCCATCTTGGAGCCGTCATCTCAAAAACAATAATTTAAAAAAAAATATTCACTATCTCCTACACCGAAAACCCACACATACGAATTCTGAATCGAATCCGACTATAATCGCAAATCTCGTCCGCCATCTTGAATTTATTAATTTCAACAAACGATTCCTAATCTCCACCCCTGAAAACCCTCTCATACCAATTTTGAATCGAAAAATCTGAAAAAATATTACAATGCATCAAAACCTTCAAAAAATAATATACGATAAAGACTTCATACACCAGCACTGTATATTTATGCTGCATGCATGTCATTAGCTTTTATCCAGTATTCTAGATGAGACCATCGGAATAACTTTTTGTTGTACACTTTTCTTCCCAAAATTCTCATTCAAAACATCATCGAAATAGTTTCCGCCCGTTAATCAATTATACCTACTATTTTTAACGCTTCATATTCTACAGATTTTCAGTTTTTTTTATTTTACTTTCAATTTTCGATTCATTCTGTGATTGGACCGCAATATTTAATCTCAAATGCTCGTACAAATTTTCAGATTACCACGAAAGCGAATAGGAAAAACAATCACCGAAATACTTAATTCGGTCCTGTACCGCGCGAAAGTTGACATGGCAGTTCGAACATGAACTGCCATCTAGCGATATAAGTTTCTTATACTAAGGGCTAAAGACCGTTTAGAGCCGTTTTTTGGAAAGAATTTAATTTTAGGTAGCTGTGGATATATCAAGCTTATGACAGTTTGGTGACTTTTGAAAGTAATTAATAAATTCTCTTTGACGGTGTTTTGAAAAATCGCCAAAAATGAATCCAAATATTGATTATTCAAACGAAGTTCTTATGAAATTATTCATTATACACGGACAATGTAAGAGTCAATCGATTACTCAAAAACGGTTCGTCTTATCGATTTCAAACAGGGATAGGTTTCTAGAGGAAGTTTGATTCTACGTACGTGCTGTAATAGAAATTGAATTTTCAATCCACTTTTTCACAAAAAAAATCTCAAAAATGTTCCAAAAATGTAGTTACTTTGAAGCAATTTTTGGGTAGATGAACAAATAATTTCAAAAAAACATTACAGCACGTACATAGATCAACGTTTTACCTTTATTTTTATACCAAATTCATTTCGATCGGATAAAGATTGCTTTAAATTTCAATGGAAGAGAAATACCACTGCAGCTACTTCAACTATCCATGAAAATAATCTTGAGGTGTGCCGCAGACATAGTTACATATAATCAAACTTCCTCTTGAAGCCTATTCTTGTTAGAAATCTATACGACGAACCGTTTTTGAGACTCTTTTACCATAAAAACGATCAAAATGTGATCGCGCTCATGGCCTCTTAAATGAGGACAATACTGTTAAAATTTTGGCATATTTTTCGTTCAATTAGTTGATGCGCGAAAAGGCATATCTTGCGCTAACCTCCCAAAAATGTTTGTCGACGAAAATCTATTTCACTCTTCCAAGATCATCTTAGAGATCGGAGGAATTGGGACTCTTCAGAAGCAATTTCACTCAGCTAGAATGGAAATGATGGATTTCCGTTTGATTATTGCACTGTGATGATTTTCGGAAAAAAATGGTACTTAAAATACCTAGGGATTTCAAATGTACTTTAATCCCTGGCAATTACAAATATACTTTAATCCCTAGGGATTTGAAGTGCCACTTTTTTTTCCCGAAAAGAGGGATTTAAAGTAAAAAATATATATTTTACAGTATTGCTTTTCAGTATTTAACCTAAAGGAGAATTTTCAAATTGAAAAATAAAAAGTTTCCTCTGACACTCCAATGTCAATTTCCAGTTCTGCTTTATAATTGAAAACTGTTCCATGAATATGAATGACCAATTTATTGTATTCATAGAGACATCTTTTATATTTAACAAAAAGTAAAATAACAAAATATATTTCTAGAAATCTCTAAAAATTGCCGCTTGGTTTCAACCACCCACTTTATATTTTCGGCTTCTTGTCAGTGGATGGCACAATCAACCAATCTTATCGAACGGTTCTCCATAACACAGCATACTTTTTGTGTTTGTTTTTATAATTGAAAATAGATCATTCATTATCATTACCTTAGACATGTCTACGATTATTACTAATATCTGCTTGATTTTTGATGCCTTTTGAAAATAAAATTGAAGCATCCTATTTATTGGTTAGTTTGGTGAAACTTTATGTTCACAACCTAAACAACGTATCTTCCACTGCGGTGCCTCTCAACTAACTTGAGAAATTAGTTTGAGACGAAGTAATTAATCATTTTAAATTAAAATCAGGCAGTTGTGGTTATTGAACGTGTCCACCACTGATTCAAGTTCCTTCTCGAGTTGTTACAAATCCCGAACTGGGTTGAAAGTCATCAGCAATCAAACAGATATTAGTAATGATCATAGACATATAATAATGTCTATGGAAATCATATATTCTCATCAGATATAATAAAAACGAACACAAAATTATTGAGTGCCCATCGGCAAAATATTACTGATACATACTCTCTCCAAACTTTGTGTATGGCTTCTTTACATCGAGTCTGCCACCGTTTTCCTCTGTGACGGGGGCGTTTTTCCAAAAAAAAATTCCGATGGGCACTTTAACTATTCTGTGTCATAGAGAACCGTTTGATTTGATGAGATGTGTTGCTTTTGCCATCTACTGGCGAGAAGCCGAACTTATATAGTGAGTTGTAGCAAGCGGCAATTTCTAGAGATGTTTATATTTTGTAATTTTACTTTTCGTTAAATCCCAAAGATGTTTCTATAAACACAATAAATTGGTTATTCTTGAAAGGACTGGAAATATCATGTTTTTTTTCGGTTTTGATGATAATCGTGCACAAAATTTCACTTCGCACATGATCTTAAAATAGTGCGTCAAATTAAAGAGGCTTAGATTTTTCAACATTGCATACGAAGTGAAACCCTTTGGTACAATTATCATCAAAACTTGATTATAATCTGGAAAACACCATGTTTCTGGAGTGTCATGTCATCACAATGGTCGTGGAATTCTGATATAACTGTAAGATACGAACCAATGTAACAGCCAAGGTCCTGACAAAATCCGATTTTTTTAAATTTAGTGCTCTCTGGTGTGGAGAAAGAGAAAGTTTTGTCATTATCATTGAAATACAAATGTTTTAGTATGATCAAGTCATTCATAAGAAAATAATTTGATATTTTCATACAGCTAGGAAAACATTAAAAAAAAAATAGTCATTAAATTTGCAGTTTTCTTTCATCATCTTTTCAAACTCGTATATATGTATAAAATTGAAATGCAAGCAACTTTTTCAAATAATTTTTTTCGATATCTATATTTTACCCCACTTGCCTCTGCATAGTAATTTTTTTCAACTTTTTTGCCGCCATACCAGCGATCACGTGGCATGTGTTAAAGTCGAATTATAGGTTATCGAACATGTACAAACTTTTCCCCTTAATTTTTTTGCCAATACTCTGATAATAAACTTTTTTCCCATAAGGAACATACTTTTTGGCGGTCACTGTTGTATATGTATGAAAGTAGAAAACCATATTTTCAAAGTTTCAAATGAGAAAGAAATGGTATCTTTTACTGGCCCCGATCCAACCGGGAGGTGCGACAATTTCAGTGAAAAAGCAGACAGTACCCGCGATGAAGAGAAAACAACCGTTTTATATGTATATGCGCTGTATACACAGTTGATTCATATATTTCCCGACGTCGTGTGGTCGTCGGATGCACAACTTCCACTTTTTGATAAACTATCCGACGACGGTGACGGT